>JAJMIC010000010.1:0-526367 GCA_030583385.1 Spencermartinsiella ligniputridi | reverse complement strand
GCAGAACATTCAGTCTCCATGTTGGCCCAATGGCATGCCCAATGATTGGCATGTGTTGCATAAGCGTATTAGTGCTCATATCTCGATCAACATTCCCCCGTGTAACTGTAGTAGGCAAGGCCCTGAGCAGCTGCGGAGGACGAGAACTTCTCACAAAATTGGAATTACCAGTAACTACTCGCTCAGCATGGCTAACAAACGTCTCGTGTTGGATATTTACAAGAGGCCAAGAAAAGATGCAGCGAAGCATAATTCGAGGAGAAAGTGCGGCAAATATTGGCAAAAGATTGGCATCATAGTTGGCAATGGGAAGTGGAGCATCGTGCCCTAGGACAGAAAATCTATATCCATCGAAGGTAACGGGTAGAATGGGAGGACCGTCGCGGAAGAGATGTCCATACAGGAGGACACCTCGGTGGTCGTTGCCGACATTGATTTCTGTGACAGAACCATCAGCTTTGAAGTAAAGAGCAGACATTTTGTGCTTATACAATATCCCCTCACATTGGTGTGTGACCTGTTGTCGGGTCGCAAAGTATTTTACGAGTTGATTAACGAATCGATTGATTCATTATACTCTTATATAAGCTTATATGGCCAGCGATATATCTTGTTATATGTTAAGTCTAATATACATGTATATTAAAGTTAATGCAATACAGAACCATAAATAAAAAAATAAATGTTAAATCTAATCATTTACCCTTTTCTTTGCGCAGATTTCAGTGCGCTCATCCCACATTTATGTCTGGCGTGGGAAAACTACAAAAACCGTTACATGTACATGTATGTAAAAATCGACTTTGAATTACTTATAGTTGTACTCAATGAACTCTTTCGACTCTAACGTATATTCCTGTAGTGCCTGTGCTGAACTGTTTACAACTGACTGATTTTACTTTGCTTCTAACAGAACTTTTATTTTCGCAGTTGGTCTGATGAAACCGTCTCTCTGATTCCTGTACAACTCATAAGTAGCTTCCATAGTAACACCTCTTCATAGTTTTTACGACCTTTCACATCTGTAGACTCATTGAAATCAACTACACTCTTATCCAGTAAATACAAGCAAAAATCCATTACCTTTGCTCTATTCAGACCATCTTGCTCTTTTTTTCTCTCTTTCCTCATCTTGCTCTCTCTCCCCTACATATCCTAGTTGCAGATCCCACTAACAAATGTGCGACAATTAACCCTCTGGAAATCGCAGACAACTATAATTAACATACGTCATTTGTCTTCCCAACTTAATAACTTCAACAACAATGGCCGACCCAAACAGGTGCGTTGCACTGAACTAATTGTAGTTTTCTATTCTAACCAGCTTAAACCCAGACTACGTGCCAGTGGTTGGAAGAATGAAATCCCAGCGTTGGGTGCAAGCATCCAACCCGTCCTATGACGGGGATGACTGGTAAGTGCCCAAGTACATTAGCATCGCTGCCGTAGTTAACCAGGGGCGACGAATACGGAGAATACTCTGACGAAGAAGGAGCAATGCCCCCCTTGCCTGAAATGCCAGAAGAGTTCACAAAACCCGAGTCCCACGGACCATTGCAGCTGGGAACATCGTCGCTGCAGAAAACCAAATCCAATGGCTCTGAAAAGTTTGTAGAGTCCGGAGTCGTCAAGTACGCGCTCAGCGAAAGTGGAGGTCCGTCCAATGATCAGCCGTTTGCTGGCAGCGACGAAGCACCACAAGAAGTAGCAGCAGACATCCAACCGAAAGCAAAGCAACATCTTGAAACATTAGACGAATCACGGTCCACACCCGTTGAACCTCATGCGTTACCACCGCCTGCTGACTCTCACCCTCTGCCCGAAGTTTCATCTGCTGAGCTCAAAAACTCGTCTGGCCAGTCCGACTCTGAACAGGCCATCTTCTCTGATCCGTTGACACACAGCTCTGAATTCAGCCAACTGCCGCAACAACAAGACGACCCAGACCGCTCCCATAGGTCTAATCTGCCTCACATTCAAACTACCTCTGAACCAGTGCCTCCTAGTGCAGTGTCCTCTGCAACCGATGATGCATACCCTGACGATATTTATAACTATTACGAGGATGACCACCAGGAAGAAGAAGAAGACGAAGAGCAGTACAGCAAGCATACTGAACAGGTTTTACCGGCAGAGCCAAATGCCATTGGACATGAAGCTGTGCCCAATCCCGCCCTCGCGGTACCTCCTGCGATTCACACAGAATCTTACGAAACTGACTCAACCGGGTCAATTTCAACTGGTCGACCCTCATTGGACAGCGATGTTCGAGGATCTATGGCGTCAATTGACAGCCATCGCTATCGACCCGTCATTGACACGCCTATCCACGAATCAATAGATTACAACGATGACCAGGGAACGTTGACAGCCGACAGTACCGAGAACGAAAATCCCGCTGAGACAACTCCGATAGGCTCTGATCCAGCTGTCCCCGAAGCTGCACCTGCTGGCAGATGGCGTCCACTGGAGGTCGACCATAAGCCAGCTACAGCTACAACAGAACCACCGAAGAAGCCTGAAGTCTTGGATACAGCTCAATACATTTCGACCCCGGAAACTTCGCTTCAAGAAGGATACAACGAACAGTACAACGAGCAGGGCCTCCATCCAGGGTACAACACCAACTATATTGACAGCGAATCATCTGACGAGGAACGTGATGATAACCAGCATAAACTAGAACGAGATATACTCGGTTCTATTGGGGGTGAGACTTCCGGCTATCCAGAACCTCCGTCACCATCGGACCCAGATCCAGAAATTGCTGAACTATATCAAAACACTTCTAATTTCTTAAACCGGCCCGTGAGCTCGTACGACTATGATAATTTGGGGGTTGTGGAGCCACTGACTACCACTAAATCTAAAACCAGTATGGAAAGCAGAGGATCTATTGATAATCCTGCAAACATCAGCGAAGTGATTTCAAGTCCTTCTGTGATTAAGAATGTCGAAGAAGGAGAAGAAGAAGAGCAATCTGGTTTCAAAGGATTTGACTCGGATTTCACAGGAGCCAACAAGACTCACGATCGTAGTAGCAGTCAGGTTTCTACAACCTCGAGTTCAGTCGACGAAAATAAGCGCAGAGAGTCAAGTGGATACACATACCGATCGATGATACCTCCAGATATAACTGGAGAAACTAAAAAGTCTGGCGATGGCCATGATGCCAAAACCGGGCCTCCACTGAAGAAAGTTAACACCACGAGTTCTGTATCATCATCTGCACCAACTACTCCTGTTGTGGGATCTTCTCTGGCAACGGCTACGAAGTCAATTGGTGCAACTTTGAACAGATCTCCACAGTTTGACTTTACCGGTGCTCTAGCTAGAGGTAACTCTGAAAGTCGACGGGCTCTATTTGAGAGTGCACGGGAAAGGGAAGCTTCTTATAACACTGGACTAGTCAGCTGGTTGGCTGTAATCTCTGGTGACAGCAAGGCTCCGGGAGTCTATCAAACCGGCCTACCTCCACCTCCATCAGAGACTGAGGCACGGTTAGCCACACCCTCTAAAACCATGGCCCCCGCATTCATGCGACCCACTGGACATATGGCAAAAGAGGCTCTAGGTAAAGTGGGAGAGAAATCTACCAAAAAGGCTAAAGGATTGTTCGCAAAGCTGAAAAAGCCTCAGCCCCAATCGTCGTCTTGATCTTTTATTTATGTGTATTTCATTACTATTTACAGAAAGTTTATAAATTAAAATGTTTCAACCCAAACGATCTCCACCGGTTCGAGTCTAGTTAGGACCATGTCTTACAGCTCAAATACGTTACCTACCACATATGAAGTCCCCCCTCCTTGATAAGGACTCTTCCGTTGGACCGTTGCCTCTCCTGAATATGCACCAGCGGGAAGATTTATCTTTCCGCTCTCATAGTCTTTTATCTTTTGACGGTTCAATATTCTGGTCAGCACAAGACTCAAATAATTAACCTATAGAACCTACAATTTAGATGTGACCACCACAAGCAATGCTACACCGACTACGACCTTCCACCCCTTGTTGACTTTTGCTATATTTTCATTCGTATAAGTCACCATTTGTGAGTACTGCTGGTTTATCGATTAGTCGTAAGTTCATTAAGTACGGCGATCATCTACCCTCCCCTCATTTCGAATCCCGTCCTTGTCATTTATTTTGATCTTCCTTTCACCTCTTGCTTCCTCACAACAAACCATGTCGGGACCTTTGGTGAGACCTAAAAAGCCAAATGCTTCACCATTAAGGCGAAATCAGCCGACAATCAAACGAGAACCGGGCACACCATCGTCGCCCGGGATTCGACCCCCGAGCTTTGCCGCGGCAGTCCCCGGCGGTGACTCGCAGGCATCGACCTCCGCTACAAGTTTGCCATCAAACGGGACAGCCTCGTCATCGTCTCAGTCCAATGAGAACTTCAGGGACTATCAGCTGAAGGCTTGTACAGCAGATGAAGTCAAAGACATGCGTCACCACATTATTCGGTTCCACTCGAGGAGCAAAGTAAACCCAGCCCAGGATTTCACTGCTCCGATCCGATTCCATCGTAAAGATCCGCGGAACCTGCAGTTTCAGCTCACGATGAGCGAGATGGAGGAGCGGAAAAAGGAACATGAGGATGCTGCCGCAGCAGCTTCATCTGGACAGAGCGGACCTGAAACTACCAGGAAACCGGCGGCAGACATGTCGGTTGTGGCTCCCGATGGAGGAGCGCGGCGGACCAACCAGCCGTTCCAAAAGAAGACACGACAGGTCCAGGCTGGTAATGAAGCGTCACGGAAACTGCGATACGAAGAGTACTATCCGTGGGTCATGGAGGATTTTGACGGCAAAAACACCTGGGTGGGCAGCTATGAAGCAGCTCAGTCCGAGACATATGCATTGTTCCTATTTGACGGCAACGGGTTCAAAATGGTGCCGGCTGAGAAGTTCTATAAAATGACTCCACGAAACAAATACACAACTCTGTCTCTTGAAGAAGCTGAGCAGAGAATGGAGAAAAAGTCAAACGTGCCTCGATGGATCATGAGGCACATCAACGAAGAACAACAGCAGTCAGGTACTCAAGTAAACCAGCGACGTAAATTCAGAACTGTGGATGGTTCTGCCCCTGCACGACGCGGACGAGGCCCGCTTGAGGATGAAGAAGAGATTGACTACGACGAGGAGTTTGCCGATGATGAAGAGGCTCCTATCATGGACGGTGATGAAGAGGATGTAAAAGAAGTAGAGGAAAAAATCAAAAAAGAGCAGCGAAATGCTACATACCTTGGTCAACCGGAAGATGTGGTAGAGGAAGAGGAAAACACAGAGGAGCCTAAAATAGACCGCGAGGGCCGTAAGCTACGCAAGTATTTACGGTCTTTGGAGAAGAATGCTTTTTATGAAAGTGATGATGAAGAAAACCCCTATGTATCAGAAAAGGACAGTGATGAGGACATGGAGGATGTTGCGGTGGCAGAGGATGGGAAAAAGCCTGGCACAGCCACTGTAAAGCAGGAACCAGGAGTCACACCCATTGTTGCGCCAATAATCCGTATTGTGAAGAAGGAGTACAAGGATCTGCCCCCCGGAATGGTAATATTACAGCTTTCACCCCACGTCTTATCAAGATTCCCCAAAGATGTCTGGAACCCCTCTGCGAAAAGAAAGCGGGATGAGGAGTTGGAAGGTTCAACGGTTAAAAAGTCAAAGATTCGTGAACGATCCAAGAGCAAGTCGTGGTCTCCTGATCCTCGAACTGGTCCACCAAAGGACGACGACCTGCTCACCGAAGAGGATGTGCGGTCAGTGATATCGGCCAAACCGATCACAACCAAAGAATTGCTAGGCATTCTACAGCCCAAACTCAAGAAACACCCTCAGAATCCAGAGAGACTAAAGGCTCTTGCTCGAAAGGTTGCTCGGCTTCATGAAGGAGTGCTTGTTCTGAAGGAGTAGGTACATAGTCGTCGTCGCTTTGCTTAGCCAATATGGCAGGCGTATAATTTGGCGAGGCAAATGGATTGTTTAATGCATCTATAGCTCCATTCCAACAGTACTTGTCCATACACCGCTGACATTCTGGCGATAGTGACATCCCCTGCCTCTGGGTTTCTCTTAGCACTACTGCACAAGCCATGCATTTCTGCCAATCACTGTCGAGCGTCCCATTCATTTGCGTCATTAGATTGTAGCCATTGTTAACCATCTCGAGTACCTGTGGTCGGCTATATGATAATTGAAACGTAGAGGTATTGGCCCACGTCGAATAGGGCTGATTGGCCATGTATACAACCAATGGAGACTCATACCCAGGAGCAGGATAGCAGCCAAAAAATACTGGCCGTTTTGTGAGCCCTGTGTTGATGAATGTCGACGGATCCGGCACAGGAGGGCATCTGTCGGGATAGTTGTAATTCTGTTGAATATAAAACTGTCTTTGATACGTCAACAGCAACGATGTTCCATTGGGCCAATGGTTGGCTGTATCGTCCCCAATATCGTAGGCAAATATTACATCCACGTTTCTGTCCCTATGTATAAGTGGTTGTAAAGGGACATTCTGGTAGCCTTCTCCTCCATCTACCAAATAAAGCGATGGTCCAGAAGTTATGGCATCGGATTGCAACGGATAAGGATTCTGATATTGGTAGAATGGGTTGGGTTGGTATATCCCAACATCCAGAGTCGTACCACCAACAATTCTATCGAGCATTCGGCCCACTACTGTTCCCGATAGACCAGGCACGCTGTGTATCAGCCTGTGTAATGCTGCGTCAAAAATTGAACTCGAAGTGCCCATCATAAATCCCACATTGTCAAGTCCAGTGACACATCCTCCTTGAGGTTGTCCGTTTACAATCTTTGTACCGAGATAGCGCAAGGGTGTAAATGCATAAATCGCGGGATCCCAGGACCCCAATTCAAATGGAGTGATTTCAAAACTAGCCGCTGACTTTGAACGGATTTGCGCACTTAAGGGCATCCGGCTGTCTGCGGTAAGGATCGGATACGGACATGAATAAGACTGGAACCAAGGTTTTTTTTCAAGGTCGCTCCATTGCAGAGATGCACCTCTTTGTTTCTCATCAATCATTTGCCGAGCCAAAAGACGACCCCACAAGTCAGTAATGGAAACCTGGTAGCCCGCTGATAATTTGGCCTGCAAATCGCCAATTACTTGCCAGTAATCAGCTATGTTCATTTCCGGGTTGAGACCATGCTCATTCAGGATGGTGTTTTGAAAATTCCATATAGTCTTGCGGTCAAGTAACTGCTCCACGGAAGCGAAATCATTGAAATATACTGATCCCATTAACCATCCTCCTCCGGAAAGAGCAGAAATATAGCTGGATGCTTGTAACAGGCCTCCTACATGGCCGTAATCCCTAGCACCTTGGCTTCTGGCGTCGAGTGCAGCCATGATCCCGGCTCCGACCAACATGGCACGATATCCTCCCCCTGAAAAGGCGTGTCCTATCGAAATATTGGCATTTACCATATGTCCAATGTCGAAATCTACCCGAGCTCTCTCAAAAAAATCTTGCAAATGTGGCCGGATAGCCAAATGCCGGTTAGCAATAAACTCTTGTTCCCGAGGATCAAGTGAGTTTGCTGGTCTGACTAGCGGAATTGTTGCTGGTGGACATTGTGCTTTACTTGGAGCATATCCGCCAGATGAGCCTGCCAAAGCAACGCTACACAGAACCAAAATTAGTTGTATGATGAATGGCATAGAGCGAACGATGCGAGGTCCGAGATGTGGAGGGGAACACTTGATCAAGTAATAAATAAAATTATATTAAGCTTCTTATGTTTTACTCTGTGAAATTTCTTTCATACGATAGAGAAGCTCTTAAAGTTACCAAATTCAACCTATTCGCCTTTTGGGAAATATCGACAGCGAAATAGACTATCTGGTCGTTAAAAGCATTCGGAAGCTGGCAACATAGTTTCCGTATCATGATAAAAAAATAACAAGATCGAGTTGGACAGGTAAATCACCATGTTTTCGGTAGTTCAACTAACTCGCATTACCATAGCACGTTTCTAGTATCATATAATCAGGGACACCCAATTCTGGGAATCTCTCAAATTAAGTAGATCTCGATGCGTGAAATTGCCGTTTCTCTCCCGAAACTCCCATATTACTTGGCAATATTCGCAGGTAACTCCAAAGCTGGGCTGTTTCTGGTGGTAATAAATATCTAACAAAATGTCTTTAAGGAATTGTTGATCTTGAGGATCTCGGGCCATCATTCCTAAGATAAATAGTGGGGTAGACAAAATATAAGCCCGAATGTGTCGTCTTGGGAATGTCCTTAAATTATGGATACCAATCCGCAATGCAGTATTCATTGATTCGATTCCCTCGACATTAAAATATGACGAGGATACAAAGCCATAGTACAGAACAGAAGAAATCTTCCAAATAGATGCAACCAGTTCCTCAACGTTGCCATTATCAACGTGTCCAAGTGGAAGAAACTTCTGCAAATGCTGTGCGAAAAAATGCATTCTTGAAAAATCGCTCGAGGTGATAACATCCTGCGTAAACAAATAGCATGCGAAATAGGATAGCTCGGCACATAGCACCGGGAGAATAGAAGGGCAGCCCCAGGCAAATGTCATTTCGTCCTCGAATTCCGTGTTGGCGAAATTTTCGATTCGCAATATAGGCTGTTTGCCTGTAGAGATGCAGCTGAACGTGTCGTACTTTGCCATTCGAGCACCATAATATTTTTGGACCGCAGTGCTAGTCGTCGAAAAGAGCAAGGGTGATATAAACTGTCGTGCTAGATCCATGTGCACTTTCCATTCGCTTGACCTGCAATCGACTGATTGCATGGCTAATTGTAAGAGCAAAGCCGCGAAAAAATCGAATCGGGACATTTCAAATCCTTTGGCCAGCATGTCCCGCAGATAGAGATTGGAGTCAATCTTGTGTCGGACAGCAATAGCACTAAAGGACTCATCTGCTATGCTGAGCTGGAATGCACAGAGAGCTATGACAGCATGCAAGTTTGATGGAGTCCTCAAATAAGCGGGGAGCATGTTATTGAGCACGATGTTTAGCGGTGCAACCGTGCCCGGATAGTATTGAGGCAGAGCAGATTCCCACAGATGGTCTATTATAGGGGACATGCCAGGGTCCCTTGACAAGTGTTGGTAATATGAAAACTCTTTTTGGTTGAACTTTACCCGTATACTGTTAGAGTAGGGGTTGTAGAGTTTTTTATTTTGTACAATCCGAAAGAACTGCATTCGTTCCATTGGAGTCCTCAGGATCGGAGCCTGATCTGTTTGAGCAGACTGGAAAGCACCCATTGTCGCTGATGATGATGATGATGTTGCTGTTGTCGTTTGGGGCTCGTCGGGGATATATTCCACGATACGCTCGCTTTGTGCATGAGAGACGAGCTCGTCGGATTCTAAATCATGGAGCTGATCAATCGACTCTGCCGAGCCAGGAGAGTCGAGCGAGTCGACAAGTGGTTCAGTGGACGGCGGGGGAGATGGTATGCGAGTGAATGCTGAAGAGGAGGGGGTAGGCAGTTCTTCCTCAATCTTGACTGAAGAAGTGCCATCGTCCGCGGAATCCGAAGGTACTAGCTTGTTCTTACGGAATGTTCTTTTTAAGCGGGGAGGCCGATATTGGGAAGCAGAAGATTCTGAATCATCCGGGACCCATTTGAGACGCAACGAGTAGTCGCATGTGTAGTTTTTCCTTTGGCAAAAAGTGCAACTGGGTCTGACTCGATCGCATTTAATTCTGGCATCTTTACAATTATTACACCCTGGTTAGGAAAAGAAGGATAAGGAAATTGCAAAGTCCCGCTAAGTGTGCTTACCATCGAAAGACCGCTTTGATTTCATGTTGAATGAAATAGACCGTGCTTTAAGTTTTACTACCCAGTGGGCCGACACAAATCAGGTTCTAAACTATAAACCCAATCTCCTTAGTTAAAGTATGTGTGATTTGTAAGTATTAAGGAATCGGGAGTATAAAGCTTACGTGGAAGGGAATGGGAATGTAGAAGAGTATAAACGGTTGACGTCTATGTTTGGTTTTGGCAAGTGGGTTTCCCTGTACCAGTTCAATGATTCAGCTAACAGTTTGAATTATCTCAGGATACAAGGGTTAAGAAAAACCAAAGGTGTACTACCGGAAGGTCAATAGAACGGCTGAGAAACGCCGGTAGAATAGTCTTCATGCGGAAACTGCAGCAATTACGCACACACGCTGTAGATCCTTCTATAGCTTAAAAAGATGTTTGAGTCAGGAGGGCAATACACACACACACTACGACCGGAAAACTTGCAAAAGAAAGCAACACCACAGGATTTAATTGTACACGTTGTGATTGTAGAATTTTACTTTTCATCTTGATGATAAAACTGAAGAACGAATCCCTTTCGGGCAAATCCGCCAGTTAAATCCGGCGAGCGGGGTATCAGAAGAAAGGGCCAACGGAAATCTATCCCTGGCCGGGAACTACAGATCGTCAGCAACACGTAATCCAGTACTGTGCAGTCGGTCTGGCGATCATCTCAATTGATGCACACCAAGAGCCCGAGCAGCTAGCGAAATTATTTTCGCTCGACAGCCCAAGCCAATTCTCGAGTGTGTAATTGCTTGAAGCTGCGACCTGACATACAGAGTAGAATAGGCCAATATGATATTAAACTGGAGAGTCGTCTGATAGAAGCAGCTGGGTGCAAAATAAATGTTAATCCTGCTGATCTGCCAGTGATTTGGTACCCAGTCATTGCATGAGAGACGACTGGATCATATCAATTGGACGCCCATTTTCGCAAAATTTGCGATAATAGCAGCCGCATTCATTTCGATTATGTCTTCCATCCACCCGGAGAAGTTTCGACATATCGTTTCTGTTTGCATCAATAAATATTGGCACTAAGCATGGATATTCCGAGTACATAGGTGAAGGTCTGCCATGTCTGGTCCTGCTATCACCTTTTATCTGTGAATGAGTACCCAGTATTGCTGATAATGGGAGTCTACTAGCTGGTTAACCACTATACTATCGCTAGCTGATATCTAGTGTAACAATAATTTCATTCGTAGCGGAAGAAACATATCAGTACATAGTAGCGTGACACATGTTGCGAAGAGTAGTAGTGTAGCCTCGAAGCAAGCTGTGGTTGAGAAAAGGAGTCAACAGTGATGTTGATCATGGCCCCGTGGCTGCTGCAGAGGACACAGAATTGACGGTAAAGGCAAGTTGAAACAACCGTCAATCTCCTCTGTCAATCCAATGTGGGTCAAGGAGAGGGGGTGGATTCACGGTTTCATGTTTCTCCAGTGTGAAAGGGACAGTTTCCATATGGTCTAAGATCACTTACCTTGTAGTACAGGTGTAACTGTGGTGTTCAGTGTGTACTACTTTCGAATGTGCCCACCATAGCCCATAGTACTGGGTCGTTTACAATGGTTCTGGGCTTTGGTCAAGAGTCGTCCATTAATGGTTCGGCGATCAATTTTTCTGGTAGACTGCAAGTATGTAGGCTCCTTTGCATATGCGTTACCAGAAATGAAACCACAGCTAAGATTTCCGGTATACACACCACACAGCTATAATCAACATTACTTGGTTGCTTATGGCAGTTGCTCCTGAAGATCGAACAAAAGCATGATACTCATAAACCGACATGTCCTTGGCATAGTAGAAGGTTGAGAACTAACCGTTCACGGGATTTCAAACTCCAACCCATAGTTGTGCAGTACAAGTACAAATACTTACGTAGTCACATGTTGAGTGTATACATATGGTCACATAACACGTCTCTTTTCTCTTTAGATTTGACGATCTACGCAGACGAAGCAGCTTGTCAATCTTCACGGCGGAATTTCGGAGTTACTTAGAACCCTGATTTCGCAAAGGATCCAGCCAGATACTAATATTGTGACTATTGTCGATATTCTGCCTAGGGACGTGGTTCAGAAAACAGGAACAGTGCAGGTATTTATTTTTTAACGCGCATGTAATTTTACAGCGCCTAAGCATTGAAGATCATTAGCAGAACTTGTACATATATGGAGTTTTGAAGAATTATGGATACTCGAGATAAATCTAACTGAAAATTCCCGCTTTGCGAACTAGCAGATTATCTTAAGTGCAACCTCTTCGACGTCGTAAAATGCAAGGTTTGAGAGTTAACTGCTCACACTGAAGACAGCTATAAATCTGCCACCAACTTGGACCCTGCAACACGCCCTTTACGTAGCATATCGAGGCCCGAACCCAAGTTGTGTAGTCCACCCTCGATCTTTGTGATTGGTATGGGCTTTAGCTTTTGGCAGAGTGTTGGCATCGAAGAATAAAAGCGAATCAGAGCTTTATGATCTGAAGGATTTGCTTCAAACTTCGGTCCCAAAGGAGGAAGCCATTGGAACGGAACATTGAATGCGGGGTACCCTAGTATAAACTCAATCTCAACCCCGGGAGTAGTAGATTTTCCATTGTCCAATAATGTCACTACCTTGCCACTATTCATTTTTATGACATCAACGCAGAACTGGGTTGATTTGCCCTCAGAGAAACAATCCAAAGCCCTGTTTATATTTGGATAAGCTCGAGTTATCTCCTCCACGGCAGTCGGCGACCGGTAATCAAACACCTCGTCTGCGCCATATTGTCTCACCACCTCGAAAGATCGTGGAGATGCTGTAGCAATGACCTTCACTCCAGCCAGCTTCGCAATCTGAATCGCGTAAAGACCGGCACTGGTCGCACCGGAATAAATCAATATCGGGGAATCACGGCTGCTGTTCTCTGATTCACCTTCATCTATCCATGGAACCCCGAGACGAGTGTTTAGCGCCAGCATTGCAGTGACAGCAGAAACCCCGTAGGTTGCTGCTTCTTGGTCTGAAACTGCTGCAGGTATCTTCCAGGCTATATCACCCGGGGTCTTGAGGTATTCTGCAAATGTTCCGCGATCATGGTAGAGCCCACCATGGACAAGCCCTGCCACTCTGTCCCCAACGCTCCAGTTGCCCGGTGCGTTTCGGCCAACTTTGATAACTTTGCCTGCGTAATCGTTGCCGAGTACAGAACCTCGAGGAGCAACAATATCAAGATGTTTGAAATCAGTCGGGTTCAGAGCAGCACAGGTTACCTTGACCATTATCTCGTTGTCTGCTATTGATGGCACCGGAACCTCTTTAACTTTCGCACCATCTGCCCAAGTTTTATTTGTGACGTAGTTCAATAGTCGAGTGACAATTGATAGGTTTGCCGTCAGGGCCTTCATTGACGTTGGGATTGGGCCATCCATCGTTCACTCAGTGCGAAATGTTCAATTGTACGGAGGATGCCGAGAAATTTTACTAAAATTGTAACACTTTTATACTATTTGACAGAAGTCAACTTCGAGCTCCCGCCGTTGCTGAGGAGGGTAGTTCAGATCTTTGCACCGCTACCTCGGCATCTGGATATGCTTGTCGGCATTGATCAGTAGACAAAGTCCGCATTGTTCGATGGCTGTTCTACAGTTCGTTCTGCGATCTTCGCAATCCGCGTTGATCCACATGTCAATTTCGCAATTCCGCAACTCCGCAATTCCAAGTGTGGGGTAATCTTCAATCTCAGTTTCCAACAGTTTTGGACTAGATCCATGTGAGAGAGTAGTCTTTGTTCAACTCGGCCACTCGGTATTCTTCTATGGCAGTTCACTAGCTTACTTCGTTCTTGTCTTCTGGAGCCGATCCTCGGCTTCTCGAGTTGACCTTGGTAAGTCTACTGGAAGGTGGATTTGGAATAGAGTTCCTAGTCGCATTATAGAGTCTCGGACTTATACTGGTCACCGGTATGGGAATACCATTATAATTGAGTTCTTCCATGAAGAAAGCTTGCGATGTTGGACAGTTCGCGGCACATAGTGGCCCCAAGGTCATTGTGAATCACAGCATGGGAGATGGAGATCTCCACACTTGCCAAAGGTTGAATTCATTTACTCTATTTCATCTGACGTGAGTGGCGAACCATGATCAGGACGTAGCTTAATCTTCATGGTTCGCTGCTCGATTCAACTGCTGAGCTCAATCGCTGCTAAAATGGCGTGAGATTAGATTGATGCCATATTTCTGGCGACAAGCAGGGTCTAGAACGTCATTGCTCGATATAACATTTAATACATATTTTACAGTGTACGTCGCTTTTATATTCACGGGAACAATGATTCATATTTCTTGTGCTAACTACTTATAAGATGACTAATTAGATCTCGAATGTTAAATGAAGCCCCACCAATGATAATCAGCCAGACAAACTTTTCAAAATTGCAGGCCCACATTCTTCACGGACGACGATTACTTTGACAATAACGCAAGTTAACTAATGAGTTAATGCAAATGATACTGGCATATCTCCGTGTAGGTATAAGGTGTATTACAGTTTATAAGCTATAAATCTTCCTTCACGTGTACAGGCTGTTATCATTACCTCGGGCTGCTGCCTATGCGGGCTTTGCTGTCCGCAGTCACGAGCAACAGCTCTATTGTTTACATTGTTATATTAAGAAACATTGCTGGTATAAACGTCATGTCCGTGAATCCACAGTGGGGGCGTGGTTAGTGGTGTTCCTGCATGAGACATTGCACACAGCCGTCAGGATCAAGATGGAAGGGGACAATCGGTCCATGAGACTAGAGCCCGATTAAAAATTAAAGTGGCCAGGAAGATGCCTATAGTCACCTTTTCACAAATATTCTTTAGCTGGGTCCTCACTCGGTCGCTTTTCAACTCTGTTTTACGGATATATGTCAGTTTATGCATACGCGACGCGTAAACGCCGCATCTACGCGTCACCCTGGTTCAACTGGTCAAAAAATAAACACAAACAAATCATGCGAGGCTCAGGAATCCCCCCTAATAATAAACACAAATAGGCAAGTTAAAGAATTGAAAGCATCACAACTTATTCCTGACCAGGCAACACGACGAAAACCGCATTTCCCACCGTGTGTATTATATTTTTATTCTAAAGACTTATTTTACTGGCTTTCCGTCCACGTTGCTAAAGTCTTAATATTTGCATATTTGGACCCCACCTACCCCCTTTTCTTCTTCGGTGTTTGAAAGTGTGTTTCAAGAATAAACACTTCTTGAACTAAAATTTTGTGCAGAGAAAACAAAGCCCAGTAGCCACCTAAACCACCCTAAATCACCTAAGCTTTCTTCTTAGTTATTAAGGGTGAGCTCGAAAAGACCTTAACTTGCCGACAGATTTTTGAAAAAAAACTGAAATATGACAGATTCCGAGGTGCGACCGCTGCAAATCAACAAAGGCGCGACCACCACTGAAACCAGCGCTAGGCCACTGAGCTACGACTTTAGCCGAAGTAAACAGGCAGGAGATGCGATTGGTAACAAGACAAGAAACCTCCGCTCGTTCTGGAGCGACATGGAAAGACAGAATGATTCCAATTTCAGTCCCCCAGCTCCTGACAAGAGCCCCAATCTGACTCCATCAGGGTCAACTCGGCTCAAGAATAACCCCTTTCTACAGAATGATTCTCCCAAAGGGTCTCCGCGGCCAGCCGGATCTCCACGAGTAGGCAGTGGAGGAAATAGATTGAATGGGGCCGCTGCCAACCGGCCAACCTCATACATCGAGGGTCTTTCAAATATGAAGATCCCAACCCCAAAATTTGAAAGTCCGAACAGGGACGAGCAAAAAGCCGGCGGGTCTACGTCTGAAGAACTCACACCAGTGGAATCAGAGAAACAGTTGCCAATATACACGGATGACTTGAGGAAATCGCCGTCTCCGTCTCCTCAGCAAGTCCAACTGGCCAAGAAATCGTCACTTTCACGACAAGGCTCGTTTGGTCGACTCCATGGTCCGCGATCATTCGGCCTGGATGGTACACCCAATGGGCATTCAAAACTGAAAAAGACTGTGACATTTGATAGTACAGCGGAAGTTATTCAGTTTGAATCTGTCACACCGGACATGAGCACTGAATCTTCAGCAATTGGAGATGAAGTTGATGATGAAGAAGATGAAGAAGAAGAAGAAGAAGAAGAAGAAGAGAACGACGAACACGAGTTCAATGCTGTGCCTGTCATCGAGCCAGTAGGATATCGTCGGCCCCTACCCCAGCTACCCGGTTCTAGCGAATTTCCAAAGGCTGCAGATTACGAGTCTGATCTATCGCGGGTCGATAGTTCATACTCGGAAAGTCTCAACAGCGTTAGCATCGATACCTCGCAGTTACCGGTAGAGGAAGCTGCCACATACTCTGGAGAAACTTCAACCGCATCATCTTCATCTCCAATGGCTGAGTCCAACCACGTTGAAGAAGCTCTGTCATACCCTCCACCATCTCCTGGTAGTAGCATCTACTCTGACGACGGCTCGGGTGTGGAAGGAGATAACAGCCCTCGTATTTCGTCACTGTCACTGTCGCGAAAGGAATCCCTGCTAGAATCTCAGCGGAAAATCTCCACGGAATATCATGAAAAAGGCCCTTATGCCAGAGAACCTTCAGCGGCACAGATCCAACGGACCATGTCTCAAAAAAGACGTTCTCTTGTCCAGGTCCTGGAGAATGGCTCAAAGACCTCGGTCAACTCCATTTCTGAAGAGATCCCTCATGCTGACAGCGTTGATGATGTACGCATCAAGGATGAGCCTACAGAAGAATCAACCTTTGTACAAACATCAGCAGCTACCACTAAAGAAGTCAAGGAGCCCGTCCTTCCCAAGGATGTGCCTGGTAAAGAGTTGCCCCAAAAGTCGCTGGGCACACAGCCAATCTCCATCAATACCCACATTGGCGCACTGCCAGCCATCGCTAGCTTTTCTCCTATCCTTGATATGCCAGATCACTCTTCATCTAACCGCCAAGTCGAATCACTGACAATTCCAGAAGGGCTCACTACCCAGCAGGCAGAAGAGGAAGAAAATGTTTCCGCTGGATTGCTGGAAGCGGTCTCAAGGGATTCTGTTGCTGGAACACCAAGTTATGCAGCTCCACAGCTTCCAAATCACCCACCAGTCCCAGAAAAAGATAGACCACACTCGGACACGGCACAGGGATTGGGAATGGTTCGAATCAAAGAGGAACCTTTAGATGACTCCCGCATTTTGCCTCTGGAGTTTACATCAAATTCGGCTGAGCCTAAGATTAAGCAAGAGCCCGTCGAGAGCTCTCCAGTGCCGAGCCTTGTACCCCATCTAGCTGCCGAAGTAACCCCAGATTTGGCAACTTACAGCCCTGTGAAACAGGAGGAAGAAGGCTTTGCACGTTTATGGAGTCCTGAGTTGGAAAGTGGTTTGGATGGTGAGAATAGCACCATGTTGGATTTGCCATCTGTTGGAAAAGAATTCACTGCAGAATTCCCCGACATGCTAGGGTCGCATCAGGAGGACTTTGCTCTATCTTTTGCAGATGCACCACTAGAAGCAGCACAGGAAGCACGACAAGGACCCAAGTATGGCTCGTTATCGAATGGCAACCAGGAAGTTCGATCGACCATTCGATCAAGCTCAGGCACAAAATCACGACCGAGCTTGACCCCCAAGGATGTGAGTCGAATTTCTAGAACAAAGTCATTAAAAGACAAGATCAATGTGGAGGACCAGCACATTTTACAGGAGCTGAACAAACAGCCCATTCCTGTGCTTCATTTGCTAGATGATGATATATCAACAGATGGAGAATCAATTTTCGGAGATCTAGACGAACAGTTTGATAAGTTACTACAGGTTCAAAAGGTATGTGATGTTTGAAATGTTAAACGAGATGAAATTTTAAGCTAACTAGCGGGGATATGTGCTCACAGAGAATAGCGAGGTTGTATACGCCAGCGAGCGCCGAATATCGGGTCCTCATAGAAAAATAAGTGGACCAGTAAAACGAATTGAGCCTATCAGAGCGCACGGAATTGACTCTCCAACTATTCCAGAGGAACCTGCTAAAGAAAATGAAATGGTTAATGAAGAACGAGGTCGGCTCTTTTTACGGATTTTGGCTGTGAAAGATGTCTCGCTGCCAAATATTGAGGAGAAGGGAGCAAAATACAGCATCACGCTGGATAACGGGGTGCATTGTATAACGACAAATACTCGAGCTTTACACAAAGCCTCAACAGTAGAGGAAGAGTTCGAACTTTCTGTGGATGAGCAACTGGAATTTATTTTAACTCTGAAGGCCAAGTGGACCAAACAGACTAGTATTGTCCGCAAGCCGGTTCCGGTGCCTCAAAGAGACGTCAAGGATACGAGATCGAGAACTGGACTCTCAAAGCTGTTTAGCTCATCTTCAAGGAAGAAGGAGACTTTTCCATCTTCGCCTCAAGTAACATCGGTTTCCAAGGAACTGCCCAAGCCGGACTCGTGGGAGACATTGGTATCCAACGACGGCTACTTTGGACGAGCATATGTCGACTTTGCCCAATACGAAAAGGAAGTGTACGGCAAACCAGCAATTTTTGAAATATCTTGTTTCAACGAGTGGGCAAAGACAACGGGAAAGACCAGAAGACCACCATATAGTATTTGCAGGCTTCAAATACAGATGATGTTCGTCCCCAGAGTCACTGCCAGCGAGGTTCTCCCCAGATCTATTCAAGAAGCGACAGACCTCTTGAAAAGAGCAAAAGTCCAGGAAGTATCTTGTATGGAAGGCTTTCTATCCCAACTTGGTGGAGACTGCAAATACTGGAGAAGAAGGTATTTCACTTTAACGAATACCACTCTTACAGCCCACAGCGAAACCAGCCGAAAACCTCGAGCTACTATCAACTTAGCAAAAGCTATACGAGTAGTTGAGGATAAGTCACTCTTGACAGAGCCGACGGTCGTCATTGGCAAGAACCGACGTAAATCTGCCTTTGCAGAGCAGGAGGAGGGATTCATGTTTGTCGATGAAGGCTTCAGGCTTCGATTTGCCAATGGAGAAATCATCGACTTCTATGCTGATAGTCTAGAGGCTAAGAAGAAGTGGGTATCAATTTTGACTAAGGTTGTAAGTTCCAAGGAACCCACGAGAAGTCCTTGGGTTGATATGGTTTTGAAATCCTAGGTTGTACAGTATTAGTATGATGTATTCGGTAGCGTTTCTTCTAATAATGTATGTGATTTATACTTGTAAGTTTCGTCATGTCATTTCTACAAATAACATATATACAGTTTAATATAGTAGTAGTATAAATATGTTCCTTAAACGGATTGGTCATCTTCTATTTGGGTTATTCCCAGCTGCTCCCAGAAAATTTTTGGGTTCTTGGTTTTGGAATCCTGGCATTCCAAACATTGAGGGCATGCCAGGCATACCAGGCATACCAGGCATATTTGGCATAGTAGGCATATTAGGCATATTGGGCATATTTTGTACGTTTGGCATATTGGGCATGTTGGGCATACCAGGCATACCAGGAAACCCATTCATCATTTCTGGTGGAGGAAACATAGGCATACCCATCATCTGTCCCATCATTTTTTGAGGCGTAAAAGTATCACGAAGATTATCTTGTTTCGAGCAATATGCAGTCCACGTGAATTCGTCAAAGCCATAGTTAAAATAATCGGTAATGTCAGCACCAGGCTTTCTCCACGGCTTATCTTCAAACTCCTCCATGTTGATCTGTGTAATCGGCTTGCCATTATGTTCAGCGACTGCTTCCAGATCCAGTCCAACATGCTTCTCGTCTCTCTTTACAACGGCAGTACTCGTATCGTCAACACCACCATCTTCTTTCGCCTTTTCAGCTTCCTTCGCTTGTGCATATGGAGCTTGACGGGACGGCGCCTCTGCCCTTTGACCAGGCTTTGTGTCTATCAGGAATTCAATATCGGAATCCTCATCATCTTCATCTTCTTCTTCTTCCTCCCGGGCTCCGTCGTCGTCTTCATCCATTTTGTCATTCGTTCCTTCTGTGGGCTTCTCTTCCTTCTCCTCGGGCTTCAACCGCTTTGTTTCCGATCCGTAGAGGAATTCATCCTCATCATCTTCCATTGCCGACATTATGAAGACTTATAAATCTGAATCTTGATTTCAACACTAGCGCTAACTTAAGGCAAATCGCACGCTTACCTAAGAGCCCACTTCGTGCATCTTCAATAACTTGTTCTCAAAATTACAAAGTGTGTATATCACATCATTAGTAACACTTACAGCTTGAACAATCGGTGATGGACACATGAGTTTGTGAAACCTATGGGAAGAGCACCTGAAATTCCCGGTTTCTTAGCCCCGCCAGATGTCACTCACGTTTTACAACGTGAGGTGGCACAACTGCTGCTAAGACCGCCCAACAATTCCTCGTTCCCTGGTTCGCAGCCTGTGTCGTTTTCCCGAAAGCATATTGAAGGAAATCTGCTTCAAGAAGAGTAAGCGGTCTTTGCAAAATTTGGGTATGAAATAATTACTGACAAGCTATTTTGTGTGTGAAAAGTCAGATGGAATTAGATGTCTAATGTATCTCACTGCTGAGAATGAAGAAGAACGAGTATACTTAATAACGCGAAAGAATGAGTACTATTGGATACCGGACCTACATTTCCCACTGCGAGGAGATATGTCAAGATTCCATACTGGTGTGCTTGTTGATGGAGAGCTAATAGTCAGCACTAGCCCAGACGGGTCGGAGGCTTTGAAATACTTGACCTTTGACTGTTTAGCTCTGGATGGAAAACCATTAATAAATAGATCTCTTGATAAGCGAATAGCCTATCTGAAAGACGGATTGGATGACCCTTACAAAGAGTTGTGGAGAAGGTTTCCTCAAGACTGCAAGGTGTTTCCATTCAAGGTTGAGAGAAAAGATATGGAGAGGTCTTATGGGTTACCAAAAGTGTTTAATGAGATTATTCCCAAGTTGAAACACACATCAGATGGATTGATATTCACTCCCAGAGAGAGCCCATACGTATTTGGAACAGATGAAAAGATGTATGTTGCAAAAACACGCTGCTGCTTCGTTGTTTGGATTTAAAGACTAACTAGCCTCAAATGGAAACCACCGACTGAAAATACAGTAGATTTTGTTCTGGCACTCGAGTTCCCGATGTACCAAGATGAAGAAGAGAGCTTTCCTATATATGACGAGAAGCCAACTTGTAAGCTACTGGTTTGGCAAGGGGGCAAGAATCACAGCTACTTTGACGAAATGTATATTACTGATGAGGAATGGACCAAACTGAAAGAGTTGAATGAACCTTTGGATGATCGAGTGGTTGAGTCCTACAAGGATGAGAAAAATAGATGGCGATATCACAGGTTTCGAGATGATAAAGAAACTGCCAACCATATCTCTACTGTTGATAAAGTGATTGAGAGCATAGAAGACAGTGTTTCTAAGGAAGAGCTTTTGCGTGCTTGCCCTACCATGAGGGAAAGGTGGAAAGAACGGGAATCGGGAACAACACCACATGGAGAAAAACGCCCTCATCCTTGAACGCGGAGAGTTCATAAACGCATATTTAATCTAATTTTTTATTTTTGTATCATAACTATTTACAGGTTCTTTAATACGGTATCTCAATGCATGATCTAAGCAGTTCTCGAGGATTACCATTGCCAGACATAAAGTACTTCTCGTGCAATGTGCTTTCATCAGAGCCTTGGATCACTTTGGCCTTGTGAAGGTAATCCAGGGTGGTTGCCGCCTCTTCAAGACTGAGTCGGCTGACGTTGAAAGGTTTGACACCAGAGAACTTTGAAGCCAAAGTAGGATCATACTCCTCAATCTTCGAGTATGCATTTGCCTCCTGCAGCTCCAGACCAACAGGGATGGTATCATTCAGACCATGAGTTGAGCTGGTGGCGGTCAAAATAGCACCTTTTTTGAACGATCTCTGCCCCGACAAGAAATCCAGGAAGTATTTTATCACTTGGAGGTCCCCATGATATATTTTATTGTTGTCAATATCTCGATTTTCAGCGTAAAGCTTCGTAGTCAACACATTAATATCATCCATAGTAAAGAGAATAGGAACCTTGTCCTGATGAGCTAGTTCTTTAATCAATTCACCGACAATAACAAAAGCGTCTTTTCTGGGTATACCTGCGCGACCAAAACTCAACAGATTTTCAAGCGATGCCGCATTGTGAGATTGATATGCTCCAGAACCCTTTGAATGGTCCAACTGAACCTTCATTTTCTTCAGCGCAGAACCATTAGATCTAACAATTCTTCTCAACCATCGCTTGGCATACATTGGCTGGGAGAAACTTCCCGTCCGGTGATTATATACAGCGTCTAGTTCGCCGGAAAGGAGCACAGACGGTAAGGGAATAGGGATGACAACATAACCTTTAGCGAGGGCAAACGCCTGAGCCTGAGCCAATAGAGTCGACTTACCAGCTCCTGCATCCCCCAAAATGCAATGACGATTCTCACGCGATGATGTCTCAAGTCCCTTTTCTATTATCTTGAACATAGGAATAGAGGTGGTTTCCCGTATTAAAGTCGTGTGTTCCTTGAAAAGCTCATTCTTCTGATTCCTCTTGTACGACCCGAGCCGGGCCAGAGCTTTGGAAACGGCAACCGGATATTGGCCGATAACACCCTGCGTGGGTGGATCTAAAGCAAGTGTCTGTCCTCCAGGGGCATCTTCAGGGATTGCTGGAGCCGATGCCGCAAATTTAGAGTGAGCTGCAGTCTTTTTGAAATTCTGGATAGATCCTCCAGTGTCTTTCGGCGTTCCTCGCTTGAAAAGATTTATAGGATTTTCTGCCAGAGACTTCTTTTTTTGTTTGTAGAAATTTACGTTACAACTATGGAAAGATCTCACGGCCTGGCTGCCTGTAATCTGCTTCCAACTCCGCAGAGCCATTACCATTATCTCTTTTATATATATTTGAGCTTTCTGAGATGGGGTATATTTTTTTTGTGTGGTGATGTTGAGCGCTTGGTACGTTTCCAGTTGGGAAATTTTTCAGGCTATCACTTGTCAAATTAAAAAAACCCACCAATAACTACACAGTAACTACGAACCTCAGTTTCGTGTATATTCCCACAGTACCAGAACACTCTCTACTGAAATGCTGAGAAGTAGAGGAATAGTGTTCAAATATGGACATGCCAGCAAGCGGTGGTATTCTTCTGCGGATGCAGACAAGAAACCAACCTTCAATGTCATGTCTTTCCTCAATCGTATAGACAAACTATATGACGGAGAAAAGGGCCGAAATAAGTTACAAACGGCCAATATCAAGGAAGAAAACTCGTCACCGAGACAGAAAAATGAAGGAAGAGGTTTTCGCGGACCTCGGGCCAATAATGAAGATAGGAGTAACCGATCGGGTCAGTACTACAAGGCAGCAGGTTCGACTCGAGCTGATGCCACTAACCCAAGATCAAACCGGAGCGAACCTTGGAAACGGCGAGTTGAGAACCTCACAAATGCTCGTGGACCTTCTCGAGGACCCCCTCGAGCATCAAAGAGAGGAAGCGACAGTCCATCTTTGAGCGCAAAAGGCTCTCCTGAAAATGAGAAGGGGACCACTGGTAGAAAGGTCGATGCTAAATGGGCTGAATTGGATGATGAAATAGGCAGTCTGATTAATTCCCGTGAAGAGAAACTAGATCTCCATATTGCAACGAACCGACGAGCACCTTCGGCTAAAAACGAGGGCAAAGGAAGACCTTCTCCTGGACGAGGCATGCGGGCTGCTCGAAATGCCACAAGTACTTCAGCATATTCTAAACCACAGCAACGCTTTTCCAGGCAATCTAAAGGAGGCGCAGGAAACAGGAGACACAAGGGTCCTGCAAGGCGTAACGGGCCCGCTTCTAAGCAGCTGCGTGTTAATCCTGACGGAATTTCAACTGAGGCGGCTTTGGCGAAATTGAAAAGTTTTCAAGATAATGGCTTTGCAAAAGTCGAGGCTATCAAAGTCGCCGATATGGTCTCTCGGCTTCCACGTTCCGCCATTACTTACAATACCAGAGTCTTATCTGCAGTCCGGCAGATTAAATTGATGAGCAGAGAGCAGCGGTCTACCGAGATGCAAGCAGTTGTAAGCAACATTGTTGTTGGGGTCGACAAGGATGCAGTCAAGCCTGAGTTGCCAAATTTGAATTCTAGGGCTCTGGCAAATGCTTTAAACTCAAATCCATCTATATCAAAGGAGTCACGCCTCCTAATAATGGGAGCAGGAACTGGTAAGAAGCCTTTGTCCCGGTTACGAAGCTCGTAGTTTCAGCTACTTACAAGCCAAGGGATAACATTATCATAAGTTGTACATAAATTACATAGAGTAAATAACATCAGTTTTCATTCAACGCTCGGAGCTGCTTCGAAGTAAAATTGCTTTCTGAGCGAGAAAGGGATCTATATGCGATGCTCTGATTTCTCTCTATCACGGTGGATGCAAAATAATGTCCCAATCTCTTGGCGAGAACCTCTACAGGCCAGTCTCCCGGCATTTTCGATATGAGCAGAGATACATCAAGACGATGTCCCCATTCCTCTATCAGTTCTCGGACGCACCAAACTCGTTGCTTCTGATCAGGCAATCCCAGGAACCTTTGAAACACAGTTCTAGCAAGATCTTCTTGGATTTCTGGTACTAAATCAATTTGAGGCACTGAGCTGGGAACAAGTGGCTTTCCCATTTTGCAGTAGTCTATCATTGTTGAGAAATCTGTTAGTTGACATAAAATGTTTAGGCAAGGTACGTGTAGACCTAACATTGATGATACGATTGCAAGTTCAAATGCAAGTTCGTCTTTCGCTTCCTCCTGTAGGCGGCGAAGAACTGAATTTTCATTGTATTCTGTGTCAGAGACGAGAAGCGAAATGACATCGAGCCTCAACTTTGCTATATCTGACTCTATCCCCTTGCTCTGAATCACCTGCCCGTTCAAAAAATGCAGATAACTGGGCTTAGGTAAATCCAGGGACTTATATTCCGTTAGCTCTTTTGACACAACTGTCCTGTGTTGTGAAACCTTTTGTATCAGGTCGTCCAAGAGGAAAGCGATCAAATCCGCCGTAAACAGCTTGCTTTTCTTTACATATACAAGAAACTTGAGGTACTCTCGCCAAGCTTCCTCACCGGGGAGACTTTTAAGTTTTTCAATCACCTTATCATCATCAAGGGTAGCCACCCTATTGGGACTAATAAATATAGACATCCCAAACTCCGGATACGCTTCTACCAGCCACATGCCATAGTCCATAACTAGAGTTTCGTCGTTAGACTGTATCAGGTACGACGCCATTTTTTCAGCGCCTACATTTTTCGAGAACTTGGGATCAGACCATTCGCCAGTAAGTAACTTCTTCCATATAACCAGAACATCTTTGTCCATTTTCTTCTTCTCATACAGCCGGGACAGGTACAAGTACAGTCTCTTTGATTTGAAATATTCAACGACCTCTTCAAAGGATTCTTGTATATGATTGTCTATTAAGTCGTAGTAGTCTCCTTCTGTTTTGGCGAGACTCAGAAGAGACATTTCTATAGATTTGAAAACATTTGCTTTGTCACCCAAACTTTCTGATTCCCGTCGACCGAGGAACTGCGTGAGAAATGTGCGGTAAATTTCAGGATCTAGCTTAATCTGTCCAAGTAACGGAACAACTCCGTTAAAAGTCCACAGGTCTCCATACAAGTGGTCCTTATCAAAGATCCAAATCACTATGCGTGGATCTAGGACCGAAAAAGATTCTATTGCGCTCTCATAGCTTTTGTGGAGAAGATTACCCAAGCCAATAATAAGATTCAAGTACTGTAGCTCCAGCACTCGTAGTTCTGTAGTTATTTCGAGCTTCTCGATCTCATTCTTCACCTCGTCAATTTTTCCTTTTAGAACCAGTTCCTCTAGATAAAAGAGACGGGGCTTCGGTACAAGACACTCCACACCCGTATTATCTGAATAAACAAACAGAGAGGAGGATAGGATACAGAGCTTCGCTGCTAGATCCTTCTCATCCTTCTCTCTCTCCGGATCATTACCTTGCAGCGGTATCATCCGTAACTTGTCAGCTAAAGGTTCGTACGGGAGAGAATACTTTGCCAAAACATGTGAAAGTATTGGCTGCACCTCGTAATCAATTGACTGGATTAATGCTTGGTCATAGAGCGAATGAATCACTATCTGGTTACCAACAACGGCAGCAACATATGGATCATCGACAGCGACAAAAGTCGGATAGCGAGACCACGGTATGGTTCCTCGCGAAATATCGCCATCAACATTAACCACGATACCCATCGCCGGCTCTTCATTCGTTGTGCCACTGGTAACCAAAAACTCGTCAATCCCTACTGGTATTATGATAGGACGGATTGTGCTAGCTGAATTCACCTCAGACTCTTCGCCTGGAGTCATGGACTGGACCGGGAAGAGAGGAATCTTCCTGGTGTTATCCAAATCAATTAAGTCGTAGGAAGCCAAGGTCGCCACAAGAGCGTAAGAAGCCCTCCTCACGCCGGTGACAGCACCGGGATAGTCGATAGTTTTGGTGAGAACGAGAGAATTTGGTTTCACATCAACAATCCTTATGGCTTGCTTGGAGAATGCGGTCACGCTTACAGCATCGGTGCCGCTGGCCGTTTGTCTTTGAACCTCATTTACATCTACTGAAATATCACTGACATCACGCATTGAGCCAACTCCGCTGCGAGGGGCAAATTCAGGTAGCGAGAAGACAGACGTTATGTTTTGGCTCAATATGAGCGCCAGGGAGACACTTGGCAACAACAATATCCTTGATACCGGCCGAATCTTTTTCGTATGTGTCCTTTGCCTTGAAGCAAAAATGTATGACGACTCGACATTGAAATAATGCAAAATTTCTCCTTGAGAGGTTCCAATATATAGGCTTGTGTCTAGTCAGTATATATAGCGCGAAGAGCTATATAGGTTTCAACTTACCCCAGGAATCCAAGCAGGTAACAGAAGCTGGAGTGCTATCTGAATTACTAATTTCTTTACGGGGAACTAGTAGAATACTAGTGAATGGCCCCAAAGGATCCATTGTATCCCAATGACCGCTCCAAGCCCCTGTTTATTAAATGATAGTGTTGACTATGATTTTAAGGTGTTTGGAAAATGCGTGATGCACAGTGTGGTTTTTGAGCCTCGTTTTCCCCTAGACTTTTGTTTATTCAAAATAAACCGCAGCAAATTGTACGGGAGCGGTTGTTAGCATGACATCATCATATTCCTTTGTTTTACCAACAACAGGAGCGTTATCATTAGTTGAATACTACAATTCACCCCTCCATCAACAGTCTATAGTGAATGCCGATAGCTGCCGTGCTCTTGTGCGTGATTCGCTCAAGAGAGCTAAACGAGATCCGAATCCCGATATCTTGGGTGTAGTGAAGGCCATAGAAGATTACTTACCTTATTTATATAATATTATCAATGGAGAGGGAATACACAAGACATCCAAGCAGTTTACTGTCTCATGGAGACTACCTCTTAAGGCATCAGCACCTCTATTAGACCCTCCGAAATCAGAAGTTTCCGATATTGAATTTGAAAGAGGCATGATCCTAGTAAGTTATTCACTAGCATTAATGCAGCTAGGTGACACCAAAGGAAAGGCAATGCAATGGAAACAAGCGACTGCCTACATTCTACAGGCTCAGAGTATCTTGAATCACTTAATTTCCAATCCTTTAAACATTGAAGAACCGCCTTACGATCTACAAGTGACTACACTGAGCTCCATATCCACCATGATATCAGGATCATTGCATTTACTAATTTTATACAAGTCAATGGAAGAGGAAAAGGAGCAAGCATCTGGGCCAGCCACGGCCCCTATGCGGTCTATTGCCTCAGCAGCACTGCTGAGTCGAGTAGCAATGTACGCTTCAGAAAAGTTTGGCTCTGCTCTGCAATTGATTTCATCCTCATCGAAAAGATTTGGTGCAACGGAAGCATTTCAATCCTGGCTTAAACATGCTAGAGCCTATAGTTTGGCTGCCTGCCAGCGCTATATTGCCATGGAGGAGTCAAAGCGAGGCAATGTAGGAAAAGCTATTGGCATTCTAAATTTGGCACTCGATGAAATCGATTCAAATAAACTTAAAGCATTTTTGAAACGCGATAAAGATGGGCTTTTCAGAGCCACTGTTGAGTTGAAGGAAGCCATAAACCAGCTGATATCCCTTTATAGTGCCGAGAATAAGTCAATTCTCTTTCAGCCAATTCCCAAATCAGACTTAATCGAAAAATCTTGGCCCTCAGGAAGAGAAGTTGTACCTCCAAAGTCTCCGTGGACTCCTCCGTCCCACAATACTACACAGTCGACGACACCATCTGGCGAGAGAAACTATTACTGAGCTATCAAGCTCGTGCTTCAAAAGGTTGTCTGCACATGGGACAGAGACCTCTAGAGGTTTCAACTTCTAGCCATTTCACGACGCAATGCATATGAAATGAGTGGTTACAAGTTCCGTTTATTAGTGGGCAGTCATCTCCTGGATATTTGCAGGTTGGGCATGTTCCATCGAACTGAACTCTGCAAATTCCGCAAACTTCATCGTCCGCCACATCCCATCTCCATGTAGCAACCGCATCCCATCGCTGGATTGTAACTTTCATCCTTATACTGCAGTGAGACAGAAGTTCGGTAGTTGATCCATCCCGTAAGATGTAAATACACTTTTAATGCGCGACCTTCTCGAAACTACTTGATGTAGGGTAAACGAGATTCATGTTTCTGAGAGATCAACATGTACGATCTCAGAAACGTTAGCACACAAATTGTAAAATACCACTCATAAACGAAAATTCAACAAAATCCTTCGTTCCATCGATTATAGGAAGACAGTTCCTTGTAACGAAAGCATCAAACAATGTCGGGCTCGAAGTCTCCTGAGGAGGGGTCCAGCAAGACCGAGCTACGTGAGCAAGATAAGTGGTTACCAATAGCCAATGTATCGAGAATAATGAAAAACGCTCTGCCAGAAAACGCGAAAGTTTCCAAAGAAGCAAAGGAATGTGTGCAAGAGTGTGTATCTGAATTTGTATCTTTTATAACGTCTGAAGCGTCTGAAAAATGTTGCGCAGAAAAGCGTAAGACCGTCAACGGGGAAGACATTCTATTTGCAATGACTTCACTTGGTTTTGAGAATTACTCAGAAGTCCTCAAAATCTATCTGGCAAAATATAGAGTCTACCAGGTCATGAAACAAGAAAAGCAGGATAAGAAGAAGAGTGCTGGGGGTGACAGCGGGCTTAAGACCGAAGACGAATACAAAGATGACGAGGATTCTTATCAATACGAAGAGTCATTCCAGGATGAACGGGATGATGCTATTTATGAGGACTATAGTGGCCAGTACACAAATGTGGATATGAGCCAGTTTTAACTTGAATGATTTTAACGAAGATACGAAAAATGATATATTTTTATGGTTTTTGCCTATTTATTAACATTAGGCTTAGTATAGAAACTTATTTACACGCTTAGCCCGCTATTAATACAGATTCAATTAGTCGGGTACCCTTATTGGAAGTAGCAGCGGCAGAAATCTTCTTCTGTCCGGCTCTTAAAGTTTTGATAACCTGCTGGCGTTCTTGACCTTCCAAATTCTCTAGCAAAGAGATTACAACAAATGAGCCATCTCCAACAGCCCAGCCCTCCAAATCATCTTTGATTTTGTTGAAGAGAATAGTTTTGAAATCATTGGGATCAGCAACTTTGTCGACACACTTCGTTTCATTGTTCCACTGTCCCTCTTGAATCAGAGTTCGCAACATTCTTCCTATAAATGCTTGGTGGATTAGATGCGTGTCATCCGACGGGTCACCTATGCAGGCATCACAGACGGCTTCCAACGCATCCGTACGGTCTGCCCCATTTGAATAAAGCAAGGCTTCGGCAATGAATTGAGAGCCTGTCGATACTTCCAATAGATCTCGAGCATTTCCAGCGATTGATTCTAACAGCACTGGAGAGAATGCATTATTTAGTTCAAGGCGTCGGGTCTCATCATCCTTTTTAGAGGTTTCTTTTTTCATTTCGTCAATCTCTTTCAACTTAGCCAGTACGGAGGGAGAAAAGTAACGCGGTGATCTGCCCAGAAGAATATATAGCAACGGGCGTCTGCCAAACTTTGACTTGATTAAATCAGAGATGGATTTTTTGATCTCCGGGAGGAATGCCTTTGAGACAAAGACAGTATCATCGACCGTATTAAACAGAGTAATTAGAACGAAATGACCAAATTCATCGGTAGCCAACTTTGTTACAAAGGGCTTCAATGACCGAACAAGAGCCTTTCTTTCTTTTGCAGTGGCAATGCTTAATACTATACAAGCAACCTGACAACCTTCATTCGTGTGTACAATCTCGGCAAATTGCTCACTAATTAGGTCAACAAACTCCTCTCTTTCTGAAGAATCCGCTTTGATGTTTTTCACATATTCAAGCATTGCAGCGTGAATGATTGTAAAACCAATAGATCCTTTATTTACTGCTGAAGTGATAACTTCCTTTAAATTCCTCATGAGATACGGTCGCTTATCAGGGTTTTCAGCAATGATCTCGGACAAGGATTTGTCCATCGCAGTGTCTTTGAATATTGCGAATTCGGAGCCGTAAAATTCCCTGATGATACGCTTCTTTTGAACTGCTGTGGAGTAGTCACGATACGTATCCTCGATCACATATGCACCTTCTTTATGCTTCATAAGTTTTCTATAGTGCCCGTGGAGTTCATTGATGACTGATTCACGGACCTCACTTGAACCGTAATGCAAAAACTTCACAAGCAAATATTTTCCGTAACTGCTTTTCGCAAGGTCAACATACGATCCCTGTAAAGCCTTGGTAATGGCTAATCGCTTACTTTTATCAGAGTACTTAAATATTGTTTGAATCACACGAGAAGCGTCATGTTTCAATACCAATTCTTTTATTCTGTCTTTGGTCAAATCCCAAATCTGTTCAATCAACTTTTTTCTGACATCGGGGGGAGTTCCAGACTTTACACGAAGTCTCTCCCAAATCTGCTTGATCTGCTGAATCGTCGCACCATCTGGCCTGTTTATCTTTCTGGCTTCACGCAGTCGCTTCTGTTCCAAATGCTGCTCTTTTGAACTTTTGCTATCGGTAATATCCTTGACATCATCTCCAACTAGTTCCGCTTCAGAAGATTGGGAGTCTTCGTCATTAGAGTCAATTTGATCCAGCTCATCTTCACTGCTTGAAACTATATTTTCACTTTCCTGTTCCTCTTCTGGTTCTGACCTTTTAACCCTCTTTGACTGAGATGAAGCTTGTAGTCGCTCAGGTCGCTCAGGACCCCGTTTAGCACCTTTGATTCCAGCCATTTTTTTTCAAGAGTAAAAGGTTAGACGCTATGAAAATACTATAATTTATTTCAACGCTGAAGAAAAAATGTACTTGCATGCGGCTTGGAATTTTGTTGCATACTAGTGTAATCCGACCAGATTGACTATAAGCTTGAATAACTTCTATACAGTATGTGTATAGCTCCAAACTAAAGAAGGGATTACAAAATATGCAGAAGATATGGTAAACGATCAATATCAATCAATCGTTGTACCATTGGGTACAAAAAAATGCTGTTTTAAATATTGGTGTACATAGTAATCATCAGCTATTGTATTCTGTGAGAGTTAGGCGCATCTGTTTGCTTATAGAATTGATTCAACAATCCTAGTACGCCACCATCATACATTTGACCGCTGTTACTTTCTTGATCGCTCGAGTCCATCGCTAGGTCATAAGATCTGTCGACAGGTTGCACTTCCGAGTATTTGATAGCTGGCGCATTCTCGCGATCAACTTCATTCAGACTAGTGTCCGATGGAACCGTGCCTAGCTTGGGCTTGCCAATACCTGATGGATGCATACGGTTGAATTTGGCCATCACGCTGTTTTCCAAGTCAATCGGAGTATCCTTTTGTGTTGAGGACTTCTTTGCTGCTCGTAATAGTGCTTCATGTCGGAACGGACCATCACCTCTGTGATCCCCATAACTATCCATAAAGTTCAAATAGGACTTTAGCATTTTCGCATCCGTGGTATTATTCAAATCCCTGTTTCGTACTCTATCATTCTAGTTAGTAAGTATTATAGCAACGATTGGGTAAAAGAATACTTACCACCGTAGCGTTTTTGTTAAAATCAAACATTGCATAGCTGCAAACATAGCCGAGACCATGTACATGAACGGTATTTTCTCGAAAGAAGTCAATAACTTTATCGCTGCACTTGGGCAATGAGATCCATAAAATGAACGGAGTAATTATCACGCTAACAAGTTCCTTCAGAATGATAAGTAACTTCAGGTCATAAAGTTTTGAGAATTCATTCTTAACCTGGTTAGTTCGGGAGAGCTGAGTAAACTCACGATATTAAACATACCCATTCTGAATGAAGTTTTCCTTCCCACTCTTTCGGTATGAAATGAGTGAACTCCGCGACGTATCTCAGGGATATTTCCGGGTCAAAAACCAGTGCCTCATCAGGAATCATGCCGCGGCTGATTGCAACTATCGAACCAAATAGACCAATATAGAATAAAACAGTTCTATCCTTCGTGATCTCAAAGCCAAGAAACAACTCTGGATCGATTAGCGAAATGATTCCGAGCACAGCAGCAAACGAACCCGTGACGAAAGCTATAAACCGAGAAAGCAGAACAGTTTTCTCTTTGGGAAACTGATTCACGTATCTTGAAGCTGCAGGATAACTCATATTTAGTCGACGGTGAAACAAATGATATAGCTCATTGTATTCTCTCATCTTCCACTCCGCATATGGCGTATATTGGCGGGAACCCAATGCACTTGGGTTCTTATGATATTCGTTGAAATACCTGAAAAAGTAAAGTAGGGCCAAATAAACCACTATGAAGGGTGCGCAGATGATATTCATGATCCCCGCGAATACAAAGCGACGTCGTAAACCACTGGACAGTATACGTCGATGGGATTCCTTTAAAAATACAGGGCGAACCTGACCCTGCTCATTGAAAACGAAGTCCATAATACAGAGGCTAATGCTCCATTCCAAAGTTCTCGTGAAAAAGTTGAATTCCTGGAAGCGTTGTGACGGAATGGGAATCTTGAAATCTAGGATGTTTTTGTTCACCATCGCGATAAAATAGTTTTCTTTCCTCATGATACGATTTGCAATATCATGAGGATCCATCCTTTGCTTTGATTGCGACCCACCTACTTTCGAACGATCTACTTTGGTTGCAGTTACTAGGTTCTGATCACGAAGCAACATCAGCCGTTGAACGATATGCTGCCAAGATATGGTTTGCATGTCGTTATCCGATATATCTAATAAATAATAATAAAAATTCCGCAGTTCTATGAGCCGGCGAATATCGCTAGTATATTGGAATAGTTTAATAAACCAAAAGACAATAAATAGCCAAAGTACGAGACGATGTAGGCTCCCCATCTTCGACATGCAATGTGGAACTTCAATATCCGCCAGTCTCTTGCTGCTCGTTATCTTTGAATAGTCAACACAGGATCCCAAATACGTTGAGAATCCTACGACGAACATTATGGTACTTGTTAGTGACAAAGGAACAGTTCTATAAAAGAAACTTACGCCATGTTGAGTGCACGGTTGAGCAGAATGCAATATATCCCATTCCCCAGGAAATATGAATAAACTTCTTGTAAAAACAAATCTAGATTCTCCACATTCGCCCACTTCCACAATGCCCTTTCTTTCGGATTCAACAAGTTGAACGCGGGTAGTGCAGAAGACATGTCAGATGGAGATGGATTAAAGGCAGTAGTTGTTTGGGATTCCTCCGTTGGTTGCCTTCGATTCCAGGGCACCCGTCTCGGTTGCTTTAAACGATTCTGTCCACGGACTATTCGTGGCGTCTCAAGTAATAATGATCGAGGTTCACCATCCGAGTCTTCGTCGTTTGCTTGTAAATCATTTCTTTCGCTTCTATTGGGGTTCGCAAATCTTAGACTAGAGATGCCTTGCTTCGCTTCATTTTCACTGTCATCGTCATCAGAAGCAGCTACGCGTCTACCCGGTCCCTTAACGGTGTGGCCCACCGAGGCCCCAAACGCTGGTTGAGTAGTACGAAGTTCTACCCTCCGACTGCTTCCAACGTTTGCCTCTTCTTCATCATCGTCTTCATCTAAACGCTGGTATATAGAATCACCAAATACGCTGGTGGCAAGGCTATGATTGAACGCAACCATCTCTATAAAACTCAGGTAGTCTGCTTATGTGCACTAATAATACCTAGGAAAAAAATATTACAAACAGAAAAACAATTAGGTCCGGATGGAAGCTTTAATCTATGAAGTCATCGGCTGTGATGATTACTCGTTGCCTCACGCAGGCCGATCGCGATTATGCAGACCACCCATCCATCAGCGGCTGACCGGCAGATCGCATAAATACCAAACTAGGCAAACAACATTAGAATTGCCAAGTAAAGGCATAGGAGTTACGCTATAAACGCACACGTATACTTAAGCGAGCAGCTGTGAATAATAGTTCCATATATGCTGAGAATCATGAGTTGAGCACCCAGCAGTGAATTAGCAGTCAACTAGAACTCAATCTCAACAATATTATTTATCTACCATTTCCTCTGAAGACACGGTATATCAGCTTATCTTTTGCAAAGAGCATAAGCAATAAAAACTACCAAAAATTTGTATTCGATTATTTCTATGGTAAAGCCCCGAGTTAAAACCTACTTGGTTTCACTACTTAGTTAATTTGCTTATTTAGCTGACACCCAAAGAAGTAATCATGACTGAGTCAACAACTCATTAATAAGTAATTCCCTATTAGAGTCAATTATAGAATATGAGAGAGGAAGTGGGACCAACGTAGTGCTTGTACGAGAAATTAACGAGATGGGCCTTGCATTGAGACACTGTGTCATTCTTGATTTCAAATTCTATATTGTGGCACGCAGTAATTGCTTTATATAGTAATTCCGGATTCGGCAGTTAGATATGTGTAGTTGAGTTTGCTTCCTTCCGCTATAAAATGTTTCTGCCTCTTGATTTGCATAGGGTGTGGCTTAGTTTAGGTGAATAGTCAGAAACAGTCGTAGATTTGGTATTATTGTATCAATTATGGGGATGATACTGGAAAGTTAATCGGAGAGTACTATGTGTTTTATCATATCAGAGTCTTGTTTGACAATGTGGGTATGACGGGGCTCATAAATGATAGATAGGATACGGTATAAAATGCTGTTTTGGCTTATATCTAAGTCTTAAAAGATATTTCTACATTTGGGTGATTTAGTTTAATGAATGGATCGATTTGTGAGTTTTTCCAAATTAGGTAATTTTCTTCAGGAAGAGGATGCTATTTGGTATTGGAGTGAGCTGGATTGGTATGTTGGGCAGTGGTAGTCACCCGATGGAGCGAAATTAGTCGGATTCTGGTCGTCATGGTTATTTATTTCTGACCATCGTTGTGCTGGCTGCCTGTCTGCTGTTTGGTTGGCTAGTAGAGTATTCGGTGCTTGGGTATTGGCTGGTTGGCGTTCGAGCTATGAGCTCAGGGTGGATAACGTAATCTTTTACATTTGCGTCACTGAGTAGGCTCGGGGTTACCCTGTCTGTTGTGTTGTCAAGACTTCTGAAAAGTGAACGACTATGAACTTCCTGGACTCACAGATGTCACACGGCAAAGGTTCTGTAAATGAGCTTTTTTCAAAGCTGAATGTTGGAAAGGTTGATAGCAGTGTAGAGACTAGGTTAAGCGATTGTAAGAGAGCTTTAACGAAAAACCCAAATGATGAAACTGCCCAGCGAAAACTTATTTCTGCATTACTTGAAGTTGAGAGGATTGGAGAAGCTTACTCCGCTCTAAAGTCTCTTGGAGTTAAGGAGTCATTTAGTAGGTTTCCACAGGAGACCGCCTATGTTTGCTATAGGTCAAACAATCTCGATGAATTAAAGGACTTAACCCCCCCTGATTTAAGATCCCTGCAGCATATTTGGGCCCAGGCGAGATATAGGGAGGAACACACGGCGGAAACAGAAGAGATATATAAATCCATTTTGAAACAAACAGAAGAAGTGACAGGAGAGTTTACTGATGTAAGGGTAAATCTATCTGCTGTGACGGCCCAGAATGCTATGAACGATCAAGTTGTTAAATTGTCCACTACGCAGTTAGAAGATTCCCATGATCAGTTATTTAACTTTGCACTGGCATCAATTGGAAATGGAAACTTGAACTCTGCATTTGATTACTTGAGAAGGGCAAAACTGGCCTGCCAAAGTAGCAGTTTGTCGCCCGAAGAAATAGCCAATGAGCTGATTCCGATTCAAGTACAAGCTGCATTTGTGAGTGAGCTATTGGGAGACCATTCCGAAGCATTGAACATTTTAGAAAATGTTGATGTGCCTCATATTCAAGACAGCCTTGTTCGGCTGGTGGCACTAAATAACTACGCAACACTTCAAGAGCCCCAGAATCCTCACCTGACCGCTAAACAATTGGGCGTAGAGCAGCACTGTGAGGTTGTTGAAGAGAGGGCAATTGGGTACCAGAAAGGTATCTTTGAAGCTAATCTGCTCTTACTACGTCAGCTGGGGGGAAGAGATATTTTGAAGCAAGCAGCGAAAGTAAGGAAGCGATTCCCTAATGTTGTCGGAATTGAAGCTAATGCGGTATATTCAACGCTTGGTTTGGATGAAATGGACAAACCTCAACAAATCAAAACGGTCAAATCATACTTGAAGCAGCATAAGGACAGTTTGGCCGCCAGTTTCTTATTGGCTCAACTTTTATCGAATGCTGGAAAATATGACTCGGCTGGTACAGTGCTGGAGTCATTGCTAATACGTCTTAAACAAGGCAACAGCGAGGAGCAGTACTGCCCAGGGCTAATAGCTGCCCTTGTCAGTATTTTGAAGGTCCAAAATAGAACATCTTCCACTCCCGATATCATATCGAATGCTTTAGAGCACTGGAAAAGAAGTTCAAAATCTTTGGCAGTCCCGATATTCGAGCTTTCTATATCAGAATCGGAATCTCAGAGGAAGACGGCTGAGAATTATTACAGTAATGCGTTGCAGACAGATGTCAATGGACCTGTCGCCACGGCAGGACTAGTCAGTGCGGGCCCTGATAAGGATGTTTCGGAACTGGAAAGCAAGTTACCCGAAATCAACTCCCTCATCGAAACGATTGACGCCGAATCACTAAATTCGTTGGGTGTTAATCCTCTCTTGAGAGCTTACAGTGAAGATTACTCACATGTAAGTCGTCCTTCCAAACGGCGAAAAACCAGATCGAAACTTCCAGAACTCTATGATGCTGCAAAGCAGCCAGATCCCGAACGGTGGCTTCCCAAGCGCGATAGAAGTACATACAAACCTAAGAGAAAAGATAAAAAGAGCGCCTTGAAGTCTACACAAGGCTCATCTGCTCAAGATGTTGACTTTTCGAGTAATCACTCAACAGTTGTTCAGAGCAAGCAAAAGAACAAGAAAAAGTCGAAAAGATGAATGCTATGTTATCTATAGATCATAAAATACATGCCGCTAAGTAAATAGTGTATCTTCCTCTCTGAGGTATTCTCCTACGTCTCCTTGACGGAATGCTACTATAGCGGATGGCTCGGTTTTCCTAGCTTCAATAGTCGATCGTGCTGTCACGCCAAATCCTAATGGTGAATCATTCATAGAATAAATAACTACGCCGCTGTGCTCGGGAATATCTTCACTCATCTTTCCAATATGAGCTTTTAAAACATTATTACCGTACAAAAGGGGCATTTCGCCGTTCGTTTTGATCCAAACTTTGTGCTTCGCATGTTTGGCCACGATCTCAAGAGCCGTTATATGTAATCGAAACTTTCCACCCTTGGTGAACTTCCCTAAACAGACCCCTAATGACATTAAATTTGATCTCTGTACACTGGTTGCATAACGTGCTATCGACTCGCTGGAATGTTAGTATTCAAACAGGATAATGACATCGTCAGTTACTTACTTGACATAATATACTCTGTCTTTCTGGATTCTAAAGCAGTAAGCACCATCCGTTCGGTTGATCAAGGAGGCAATATTTCGCCCTATATAGCTGGCAAGTTTTTCAAAAACTACCTTCGTTTCTTCTTCTGTTAACTGTCTCATTTTTCTGTGATCTATTTGACTTGCCAAAAGCTCGATATACAGTGTCGTTAAACTAAGTCTTTTAGTTTTTCACTACTTGGGTTCAGTATTTTTTTTTATTTTTGTTTTATTTTCTTTTTCCAAAGTTTTCTGCAAAAAAAATACCGGAAAGGAAAACCCTGTATGCTATACATAGTGCCTCGAAGACCTACGATTATAGCATTCAAATCACTTCAAATGGGTCAATACAAAGGAGTCAAGAGACGAGCGAGAACTCAGGATGGACAACCTCAGAAGAGGTAAGTTACAGGATAATTTTTCGAGTGAGGGGCTTATTGTACTAACATGAAGGTTTGAAACAGAGCCGAGAAAATCGAGAGAACTGGCTGAAGGAGAGGTTAGAGAGCCAAGAAGGCCCAAAAAGAAGGTTGCGTGCTTAATTGGATATTGTGGAAGCGGGTATCATGGAATGCAAGCAAATCCACCTCACAAGACTATTGAGGGTGAGTTGTTCCAAGCATTCGTGAAAGCTGGTGCTATTTCGAAAGACAATGCCGATGATCCAAAGAAATCATCTTTCATGAGAGCTGCTCGTACCGACAAAGGGGTTCATGCTGCGGGTAACGTTGTTTCATTAAAATTGATCGTAGAAGATGAGGATATTGTAGAGAAAATCAACTCTTTTCTTCCGGATCAAATTCGTGTTTGGGGCTATAGTCGAACAAATAACTCATTCGAGTGCAGAAAGATGTGCAATTCGCGCATGTACGAGTACTTGATCCCAAGTTACTCTTTCCTGCCTCCTAAACCTTCAAGCGCTTTAGCGGACCAAATTCGTGCCGCTGACGAAGCCGACCCAGGCAAAACTACAAAAGACGAAGAAGGTATCAGTTTTTGGGAACATGTTGACCAGGACTTGGAGAAAGAGGGAATAAGTCGAGATGACATTCAAAAATACGTAAACACGGAGACGGAGGAGCGGGAGAAAGAAGAGCAAGATCTCCCCCCTACTCTGAAGCGCATCAAAGCTATTGAGAATGAACACAGACGTAATTATAGAATGTCCGAGTCACGTCTGGAGAAAGCTCGACAAGCTTTCAAAATATACGATGGCGTTCATAATTTCCACAACTTCACACTGGGAAAGCTTCCCAGTGATGCTAGTGCTACGAGAGTAATGAAATCCCTGGTTATATCTGAGCCGAAAGTTATCAATGGCACCGAATGGCTTTCTATAAAGATACATGGGCAGTCTTTCATGCTTCACCAGATTCGTAAGATGGTCGCACTCGCAACTTTGGTGGTTCGCACTGGATGTCCCTTGGAACGTATATCGGAAGCATTTGGTCCCACGAAGATCAATATTCCTAAAGCTCCTAGCTTGGGTTTGCTTCTCGAACAGCCCATTTATGAGGGTTACAACATGAAGCTGCAAACTCTAGGTCACGAACCAATTACATTTGCCAAATGGGAACAACAGATTGAAGCATTCAAAATGAAGTTTATTTATGATAAGATTTATATTGAAGAAGTGAAAGAAAATGTCTTCCATGGCTTCTTCGCTTTTATTGATAGTTTCCGAGGGGATGCCAGTTTCAGCTATTTGACAGCCAAAGGCATAACTGACGAGACATCCTCGGTGCCTGCTCTTAACGAAGAAGATAAAGAAGAGCTGGAAGGGGACAATGAAGGCTGATGAAGTACTACCAAGCCCATAGCCTATATACATGTAATTTTTATCAGTTCAATATGTGCTAGTTTGCGCGCAATATTTAGCTAATTTACACGGTTCCTGCATGTGATCTGCAAAGGCAGCTCCGAATTAACTATCAGCAATACATCACGAAATTAGAACTAGAAAGAACAAGGATTGAACGAACTAACTATCCAATCAATATCTTGAAAAAAAGGCTGTTTGTTTATATAATTTAGAAATGGCAGAGACCGAAAGCCTTAGGTATGTATTCTTTGTAGATTTTGATTAACCAAGCTAACAAAGCGATAAGCCGGAAATGAATCATGATATGGATCACGACGACGCTGTATCATTGAACGAATCTTTGGAGGCATCCATTGTCCGATTAAGATTGGTTGGCGCTCTTCGTGCTGGGGACCAAGGAAAGATTGCAAGTTTAGTCAAGGATAATGAATCTGCGTTAAAAAGTCTTCAATTGCTGCATATCGCAGTGCAAATAGCCCCTGTCAACACAATCAACTGGCTCTTGAGGAACTACAATTTTGATGTCAATGCCACCGATGGCGATGGCAATACACCGCTTCATTTGGCTGCGTTGTATGGCAGACAGGATGCAGCTCTCGCACTGCTTTCAGTTCCACAAATCAATGATGCGATAGAGAACCGAGATGGAAAGCAGCCGGTGGAGGTATGCAAATACCCTGAAACCGCAGAGGTAATGCAAGTTGCCAGGGCACAATACGTTGAAAGAATAGCTGGACAGCTGAGAAGGTACTTGTTGGAAGAAGATGTCAAAGAATTGGAGGAATTGCTGTCTCATCCAAGGGCGGCAGCACTTTTGGATATCAACGGCCAAGATCCGGATACAGGTTCTACAGTTTTGCATGAATTTTGCAAGAAGCGAAATAAAACTATGGTAGAATTTATCTTGGCTCATGGTGGGGATCCTTTCAGAAGAGATAGCAAAGGAGTTTTACCTATTGACGTGACCAAAGATGAAGCAATTCGCCGATTGTTACGGACCGCTCGCAAAGAGCAAAGTGTTATACAAGCGCCAACTAGCAACCGAAATCCTCAAATGGGTGAACCACCAAGTATGAAGGGATATTTGAAGAAGTGGACAAATATTACAGGGGGATACAAACTGCGATGGTTTGTGCTCGAAAATGGAGTTCTTAGTTATTACAAAAAACAGGATGATACTGAAAAGGCATGTAGGGGCTCAATTATTATGAAGCAAGCACAGCTTCATCTTGACTCCTCCGAGAAACTGAGATTTGAGGTTCTCGTCAAAGGGACGAATTCGAAATTTCATCTCAAAGCTAATCATCCTGTTGAAACCAACAGATGGGTTTGGGCATTGTCAAATTCCATCCAGTATTCGAAAGACCTCGATACCCAGCCTGCAAGCACTCTTGCGCCACCACAAACTGCTTCCACCGCTACGTCGATACGTTCTAGTGTTAGAAGGGCTACCAGAAGAAGCAACGATTCGCTCTCACAAAACAAGGGTGCGAGAAGTATAAGCCAGAGTACTGCAGGAACGAGAGGCTCCTCAAACGTATTTGATAAAGATGAGTTGGGTCTTGACGAGAGCGAGATCGAAGGCGATCTAGAGGATGGAAGCGATTTCTCTGAAGCGGAGCCTGGTCGTTCACTGGCTAGTCTTGATGACACTGTGAAAATCGAGATTAGGGCAATACGGGAGTTGGTGGGAGGTTTGCAACAACGAGCTTCAACACTGACTACTGAATTGCTCATCGAAGGTTTTGAAGCACTGCAATTTAGTTTAGGTTCGCTGGAGGCTGCAGTCAGTGATTATTCGGGTCATGTCACAAGCCGAGAAGATCATTTTGAGAGATCCCTTGAGAGAGCCAAGATTAAAGAGCAACTTTGGCTGAAAAATGTGCACGATTTGGAAACAGAGCATGAGAGGATTCAAGGTGATCTCTACCGAGCATTGCAGAAAAAGAGGGAAGCTTCAAAGCTTTTGAAGGCCGTTGGTACTGGCAAGCCACAAGGAACGGAAGGAGCAGTAATTGCTATTGACAGTGCCAAATTGGCGCAGTTGGAAGATGAGGAAGATCTTTCTGAGGAGGAAGATGAGGAGTTTTTTGATGCCTTAGGCGAGGGTAGTGAGCCGATTCACCAGCAAGCCCCGGAACATATGACGGAAAGTATTCAAAGTGAAGCACTGACAGATACACAATCTCAAAAGAAGTCTGCGTTGGAGCAGGAAGACTCTTTCGCGGGGTATCCTGAGAAACCCCGTACTAAATTAACTATGGATGACGACAACCGGCCCAAGATTAGTCTTTGGGGTATTCTGAAAAGCATGATTGGCAAGGATATGACTAGAATGACACTACCGGTTTCATTCAACGAGTGCACAAATCTGCTTCAGCGTTCTGCAGAAGATATGGAATACACAGATATTTTGGATAATGCAGCTAGAATTGTTGACGATCCATCTTTGCGATTGGCTCATGTTGTGGCATTCGCAGCTAGTTCGTACTCGTCAACTATAAATCGAATTGCCAAGCCATTCAACCCAATCCTTGGTGAAACATTTGAGTATTGTCGTCCTGATTGCGGCTATCGAATGTTCTCTGAACAAGTGAGCCACCATCCTCCGATTGGTGCAATGCTTGCTGAAAGTGTGAGGTGGGATTTCTATGGTGACAGTAATGTGGAGTCCAGATTCAATGGCAGAACTTTTGATTTCAATCCGCTAGGTCGGTGGTACGTTGTGATCCGACCAGATGATGGCGCAGGAATAGAGCAAGAGCTGTATTCATTCCGAAAGCTCACGAGCTCGGTCGTTGGTATTATCACAGGATCTCCAGCAGTTGATAATTACGGTGACATGGAAGTTGTCAATCATACACTCGGTCATAAGGCTTTGATAAAATTTAAATCGAGAGGATGGCGCGGTACCCACGCATACGAATTAAAGGGTCTTGTTAAAAATCCCAGTGGAGTCGCAGAGTGGGTGGTTGGAGGAAAATGGAATGACAAAATTTTTGCCCGAAAACTAAGTGGAAATTCTCAGGAATCTGACGGCCAGAAATCTCCGCAAGTTGAATTGGACAATCCTCATTTGAGTCATGACAATAAGGCCGTTGTATTATGGCAGATTCATGATCGACCAAAAGCTCCTTTCAATCTAACTCCTTTTGCTATTTCTTTGAACGCGTTGCCAGATAGCCTGCAGGGCTGGATTGCGCCAACAGACACCAGACTCCGCCCAGATCAGCGAGCAATGGAAGAATTCCGCTATGATGATGCTGCTGTCGAAAAGCGACGTGTAGAAGAGAAGCAGAGAGCAGCTCGGCGAGAACGGGAAGAGCAAAACATAACGTACAGACCCAGATGGTTTACAAAGGAAAAGCACCCAGTCACAGGTGAAGACTACTACAAGCCCAATCTTGAATATTGGAAAATGCGAAGCGCTAAGAAGCTGTCGGATACAGGGGATATCTTTTAGGCACAAACCTAAGTTTTTACACTAAAAAATATTAATCAACTGACAGTTAACAGTTCCAGGGATCTCTATTACATAATGCTTTACAGTCACTTTAGCTATATTGACAGCTTTTTCGATTATCTGTAGTCCTTTAAATTTCATTCGTTTGATTAGTCGTTATCATTGCAGCCGGTATATTTTCGAAATTTCTTTTTCTACTCTTACGTGAGGCTTTCATTTCCAAAACAGTTATATCTCTGGCCAATAGGGTCCCACTGCAAGTTCCTATCAATACATGCCAAGATGTAGCTGGGATGGCATATGCATGACTAAATTTTCGGCTGCAGCTAGTCTCGAGCCCGTATAAATATCGATCAAAGTAACTTATAGTGACTACAGATCTGGGGGGAAATTTTGCATTTATAACTTATACACGGTACGCTGCACGACTTATTTTATTGAAGATTATTATAACTTTGACAATAGATTTAATCAAGTTTGGATCCTCTTTGTTAGACTTGTCAAACCGCGGAGACGTTTATTTTGATGTTCTAGTTCGGAACAATTAGGTACAACACACAACCAAACATCGCTGATGCATTCATATAAACTAGCGGAGGAGCTGGCAATAGCGAGGTTAGCTGCTCGAGGAGATGTATCTACAGAAGGTAAGTATTAATTTTTTTGTCTTGGCTCTTTCTTGAAAAGCGAACAAAGTCGGCCCAGTTTGCTTCGCTTTTTGCTTAGCATACCGAACGATTACGATCTTCAACTGGCATTCCCATTTTGGGACGACTTATCGATCCAATCATTCATCATCGTTTTAATGAACTCAGTACTAACCATATAGTGTTCGACACAGGAGATGTAGGCTATCTAACAGTCTCGACTTGCATGGTGCTTATTATGGTACCGGGGCTGGGCTTCCTATACTCTGGCCTGGCTAGACGGAAGTCCGCCCTTTCCATGATTTGGTTCACCCTTATGGCAGGCTGTGTTGCAATGTTTCAATGGTATTTTTGGGGGTATTCACTGACATTTTCTTCTACCGCAACCAATGGTTTTATTGGAAACCTCGATTCTTTTGGACTCCGAAATGTATTGGGAGGCAGTGCCTCGTACCCGGAACTACTGTATGCATCATACCAGGGTATGTTTTGTGCGGTCACTCTGGCCATTATAATGGGTGGTGCAGCAGAGAGAGGCAGGTTATTTCCCGCCATGGTTGTCACATTTATATGGGCGACTCTCGTGTATTGCCCTATCGCATGTTGGGCCTGGGGTGCCAATGGATGGGCAGGCGCTCAATGGGGTGTACTAGATTACGCTGGTGGTGGACCGGTAGAAATCGGCTCTGGTGTGGGAGGATTGGCATATGCATGGGCACTTGGAAGACGTAAGGATCAGTTGATGATCAACTATCGCCCTCACAACGTTTCTCTGGTCACATTGGGAACCGTCCTTCTGTGGTTTGGATGGCTTGGTTTCAATGGGGGCTCTGCATTAGGAGCGAACCTGCGGGCAGTGTATGCGATATGGAATTCGAACATTTGTGCTGCATTTGGAGCAATGTCTTGGTGCCTGTTGGATTTTCGGCTAGAAAAGAAATGGTCTACGGTCGCTGTTTGTTCAGGAATTATCTCCGGTTTGGTTGCTGCTACGCCATGCGCTGGTGTCATTCCATTATGGGCTTCTGTTGTTCTGGGTGTCGTGGCCGGAGTGGTATGCAATTTTGCAACTCAGATTAAGTACCTGGTCCACGTTGATGATTCAATGGATACTTTTGCAGAGCATGGTGTCGCTGGAGTCATCGGCCTTCTCTTCAATGCTATCTTTGCAGCTGATTGGGTCATTGGTCTCGACGGAGTATCAGAACACGACGGAGGCTGGATAAATCACAACTGGAAACAAATGTATAAACAACTAGCATATATTGGAGCAGTATGTGCCTATACCCTGGTCATGACGTATTTGATCTGTCGTGGGGTTGATCTCATTCCCGGGTGCCGGCTACGTGTTTCTGAAGAAGGCGAGATGCTGGGAATTGATGAAGACCAGATTGGAGAGTTTGCATACGACTATGTCGAAGTTCGCCGAGATTACCTAGCATGGACACCACCTACTCAGCATTTCAACGGACAGCCATCGGACCATCATCTCAGCCATCGCATTTCAAGGACAGATACTGATCAAATCTCCGAACATGACGAAATAGAGTCGGAAGAGTCGATTGGAAAACCGTCTCAAAACGAAAAGCCTCCTGCTGCTACGGCGGCTGAAGGTCAACAAGCTGCATGAATTACTTGTAGATGATTATTTAATCTATTTTATTGTTACTTCTTCACTCACCCTTTGAATTTGTGTTAATGGCAGCTTGTAAGGAGCGTGCGGAATCGAGCCAATCGAGAAGAGCATCGTAACGATCAATAACGGCCTCAACAGAGTCAGTTACTTGGCCCGCGGCAAGGGATTGCTGCTCTTGTTGTCTCTTTTGATCCAGTTCGCTGTCCCGGTATCTGGCGGGCAAAATAGAATTACTATCAGATTTCTTTTCAGCGCTGGGACTCGATGCATAGTTTAGTTCCAGCCATCCGTTAATCATATCTATTCTAGCGTGAGGGAGCCTTCTGTCCAACACTAGTTTCATAACAATCCGTTCTACGGACTCAATATCGATCGACAAAGAAGATGACAAGTATTGCAACGATATTCTCGTGTATGGTTTGACGAGGTTGATAATGCCTTGTGATCTAATGGTCAATATCAAGTCATCAAGAAATATTCGTATAAATTTGTCGCTCATAATCTCTCCTTCATGATTTCGGATTAGAGTGTTGAACTGATCAATATCGGACTTCTGGAACGCTTCAACCAGTTGCATCATTACCATTATTCGAGGGTCATCTTTGTAGGGCTTAGTCTCTTGGCTCTCGAAAGGATTTATACCACTCTCAGAGAGCATGCATGCTAAGACATAATACTTTAAAACTTGAATTCTTTGCATAGATCCGGCTTCATCATAGTTCTTGAAACTCTCAAAAAAATCTTCTCTTGCCGCCTCCCATTTTTCTAGTTAGTCAACCATCCTTTGTAATCCAATTGTCAGAACAGAGAACTTACTTTCTCGCATTTGCATTTTTCCTCCGCATTCGCGAATGACTCCTAATATTCTGGGATGTGGTATAGCCGAGTTGATTTTCAGCGTCTTGGAGTAATAGAACTTGACCTTCTTCATATTTCCTGTCAAGGTGTACAGTTGAATTGCCAGGGAGTACAGTTCTAGCAATTGAGTCTCCTGTGTGCACACACTAAGAAGTTCTTGCAAGACCATTTCAGCATTGGAGACTTTCTCTTCCTGAATATAAATATTTGTCAATCGCAATGCGGTTTTCATCCATAGACGTTCATTACTCCCTTTCAATCCTTCTAGAGTAATCCCATACAGATTCTCAAGAAATGTGGAGTCGTTACAAGACAGCCGTTCTAACAGATTATTGAGCGATTTCTCGCCGTAGTTCTTCGATATTGCAGGCTCGTTTATGAGATCAACGACATCCTTATAGTATTTCAAGACGTCCTCCTTTTTGCCTAGCGCGAATGATATCTTCACAACTTGCTTCAATGCTTTAAAAGTCCATTCCTCCTCCTTTCCAATGACCTTTCGAAACTCCTCTAGAGCTTTGGCAGGCTCCTCTTCCTTCAAAGCTAATGTTAGTGTCGTTAATAACAACAAATTAAAGTTCTCATCACGGTCTCATACCTTTTGCGCTGTAGTATTTATTTTCCTGGTTAAAAAAATAGACTTGTACAGTAGTAATTGCACTCACCAGGTCAGCATCTTCTCTGTCGTTGTCTTCATCTTCATCATCTTCCTCATACTCAAAGTCGTACTTATTAGGTTACATCCACAAATTGCTGCATTCAAACATACGTCTTCCTCGTCCGCAGACATCATAAAATCATCATCGTCAGACATTGTGAACTCTAGCGCTGGTAAAAGTCGATATCAGAATAACTGCTACAAGCTTGCAAGTCAGAGAGGTTGACGACCTGCAGCGCGCATAACTATTGAATTACGACGATCGGCACTATGCATAAAATTACATTGGAAATATATTAATTGCGAACAAAAGTCAGTTTTGATTTTCTATTACACACTTGCCATCCTTCAAGTGGTGCAACTGCTACGGTGTCTATCTAGTTTCATAATAGTAAACGCTAGAAATCCCACAAATCCGAGCCTGACACTACAACTCACCATAACGGTTCACCGGCCTCGTTGTAGAGGACAGCATTTTCAGATAGCGGTTTGAAAAGCAGTGTACTTCGACTCAGTGCCCCTTTGACGCGTAAATCTTTAGCCTTGTTAGTTGTAAACCCAGTATACAAAATCTGAAAATACTTACCCGTTGAATAGCGCCGGGACCAGTGTCGCCCATCCCCATAAAATATGCGATCATACCTGCCCCAATCGGTGCAGAAACCGAAGTTCCCGAATACAAAACTGGGACGTCATCTTTGCGGATAGAAACACTTTGTACATTGACACCTGGAGCAAATACATCTACGCACTGGCCCCAGTTAGAGAATGAAGCAACCGAGTCAGTTCTGTCATCGAAAGCACCCAAGACAAACACTCCGGTGGCACTAGCCGGAGATACTCTACAAGCAGAAGCATCCGAATTGCCTGCCGCAGCCACAACGGGAATTCCGAGGCTCACAAGGTGCTCCACTGCGCGGTTAAACACAGTGCTTCTTGCAGATCCAAGAGACATATTGACCACCGCAGGGCGTTTTCGACGTTCCTTATTCTGTACGACAAATTGTAGTCCGCTCAATACCCATGAAAGCTTGCCTCGGCCCGTCCTATCCATAGTTTTGACTTCGATAAGATTCGCTTTTTTGGCCACTCCGTATGTTTGGGAGCCTGCAACTCCTGCAACACAAGTACCATGACCGTTATTATCACCGCTTCCTTCGCCAGTATAGTCAATACCAGGCAAAGCTCTTCCGCCAAATTCCTTTTGCGTCGTGTCAATGCCAGTGTCGAAGATATATATATCAACATTGGATCCTGCCGACGTGTCATAGACATAATCATATGGTCCTAGGTTAGAAGGAAAAAAAATATTGTGTATGACCCTGGTGCTTACCTCTAGTGGACAACTTCTCTTTTTGCGATAGACGGCCCAAATGTCGTGGCGCGTTGGCCTGAACATCAAAGATTCTCACACTGAAATCTTTATCGATATCAATAACAAGAGAACTGTAATGTAAGTACCGCATCAACCGAGAATTAAAACGACCATATATCATCTGAAAACTACCAAACTGGATCTGTCCACCCAGCTGGTGAGTCAAAGATGGATAAATGTTCAGAAAATGATCAATAGAGATATCGGGAGATATCTGAATGATAAATCCACCATCCTCAGTGCCCAAGAGCTCATCAGCTGCAAAGCCGACACTGACATAGAAAAGTAAATGAGAGATCAAAATAAATAAAAGCGACGACTTTTTCATCTTCACTGTCTGAAAAATATTCGTTCAAGTTATGAGGTGACAGAGGAACAGGAGATAACACTTTTAAAGACAAAAAAATTATGGGAACCATAAAATTTCCAAGAGGTCTCACTCGTTAACCCATGGGAAAAAGGCTGTTCCGAATTCGAAATGCTGAACCACGGGGAACTTGCCTAAAACCTCAGCAAGATACATTTTAACCATACCACGGTGAATCTTGTTCCATGTAGGTACAGCAGTTACATCGTACAATATTGGTGAATGTTCAAAGAAAGGGCCTCTTTTGACTTCATAAATAAAATCAATGGCACTGAAATATAGATTTGTTGCTGCCTCTTCTTTTACTAGAGTTTTGTCCAGAATGGCCTTTGGCGAAAGCTCAGGAGTAGCATAGTCCGGCTTGGTAATGTCAACTATTTGAGCTGACCCTAGAAGGTAAGGCAAATGGAAATGGTCGTCGAGACCCCAGACTCCATGGCTGCCTGCTGGTTCTAGATTGTAGGTGACAATTAGTTTGCGACAGAGTTGGAAGTACCGCTCAAATAGAAGTAATATGTCTGGTCCCCTTGGATTTATAATCTCTGTGTAAAGGAGCCCACCAATAAAAGCTAAATAGTTGAGCTCGTGACCCGTTCCATAATCCAGACGCTGCTTTGAACCAAACGAACCGGCGAAATATGCTTCAAGTTCTGTCTGAGAATCTGCTTGATCGTCGTCTATGTATTTGGAAATAAGTATAGGGCCATCGCTTTCTAACTTTTGATGCCAGCCTCTAAACGCGGTATTTCCAAACCTTCTAGGACCTTGGAGAGGCGGGATTTCATCAATCCAGGATGACAATTGATCAATGATTGCTAGTAACCCCAACACGGACTGATCACTAGATGTCGAGGGGCAGTTTTGCAGAGTGACAGCAATACTGAGCTTCGATATAAGATCTTGAAGGCGTGAATAAGCAGGCGATTTTTTGAATGACTCTAAATCAGCAGACTCGTTGATGCACTTGACCGGTCTAGTATAGTTTGTCATAGTAGGACTCGACCGAGTTTGATCAATCGAAAGAATAATACAGTGCTGGCTATATATATATCGTAATCGGCGGTTCCTTGCATACATCACGCGGCTGAATTGCCGATCTATGTAAGGCTCGTGAGGCGAGTTTTCACTCACCCGGTGAATTCTTTCCCAAGCCAAAAGGAATCACACGCGCTTACACCACACATTTGAAACTTCATAAACACTGGGGAGCACTGAAGCGATGTATTGGGGTACAGAAATATTCCGTACGCTTCATGATGATATCCAAGAAGCCAATTTGCATGCTGGCACAGACTATGCATTGGCTCTGCTCCCTTCAATTGAAGACTCTTTCAATAAAGTTGTCGACGATTTAAAGAGCTTTTCGAAAGCACCACCGAAATCAGAGTCTAATAGGAAAACCCTAGAAGGAGGTATGTTTTGTTTGCCCTAGACTCTTCTGCTATAGCTATGCTTACTTTGCTTCAGTGCTAACAAGGAAATGTCAAGTTTAGGGAAATTGAATATAAACTGAATCAGGATTTCATACGAGAAGCATGTGCTTTGGCTGATGAGTTATCAATTGACGAGTTGGTCGCGGGTGAAATAATGTTACTATCTTCGGGTGATGAGCCACAGTCAAGCTCAACTCTGTTTTTATCATCTCTATCTAGCTTTCACGTCCGACGCCAGTATATTCTCGATCTTATTCGGTTTTTTCTGGATCAAGCTGGACCCGTGTCGACAAACCCCATCGTGATGCACTACAAGAAGTTTGTGAACCTATTCTCTCATACAGATATAGTAAAAAGCGCGTTGGGTCTAATGCAAGAAGTTGAAGATGGACTGGTTTTGTTGACGGAAAAGGAGAAGCGTGGCCAGATCTTGGGGCATGACCTCTTCCATACACAATCAATAAACCTGCAAAGAGATTTTCTGCACCGTCAGCACGACACGCTAGGCCAGATTCTAGTCGGTTTAGTTCAAAACAAGTTGCTCAATGCTGACAATTTCGAAGAGTTGTTCATCAAGTTCCACAAACTTGGCTCGTATGATTCCCTGTTCGTCCATTACATCCCTTGCATTTTGGCTTTTGGCCGAGCCTTCGATCCAGCGCTCAGTAACCACTCCTACAGCTTCTCCATAATAGACGGCATCAAGATATTTAAACTTCTAGCGGACTCATCAAAGGAATGGGTTTTATCTTACTGGCGAGGAGCTGTTCAATTGATGTTCTGCACTTTCTTTGCCGGATTGTGTAGGGTGGATGTAAGCAGCCTACCAGAAGAAATAGAATATCAAGATATTTTACAAGTGATTAGATCGGCAATCGATGATGGCGCACTGGAGTTCCTCATGTCAGTAGCAGCAGACACTAAGCCAACAACTACTTTATCCACACGGTTTTACGACTTTCGGCCGTCTTTGCAGCTTAGAGTGCCACAGATGAATGATTTATCTGCTCCCCTTTCAAGTGAGACTTTGAAATTGGTATTAACTGGCTTGGAGAGCCTTGTGGAGGCCTTTGTCACAAACCTAGCTGACATTCTCAGGGAAATGAAAGTCACTGAGGAGGATTCGCAATTGTCAGAAGATGATAAAGATGAATCTAGAGGCTTAGATTTAGAGCGTCTTTACGTGTTTGTATCCTATCTCTACATGGATCGACCGAATTCCTCTCTGAAGTGGTTTGCCGATGAAGAAGGTAGTCTATTTGGATTTCTAGTTTGGGCATGCCAGAGTCATATCCTGTTCATGTCGACTACCTACTGTGACATGCTGGCCAGTTTAGCATGTGGATCTATCAGCTCAACACATGTTTTCAATTTTCTGGTGGAGAAAGCTGAAAGGCAAGGCAAAAGTAGGAAATCGGCTTCATGTGTTTCTTGGAATCTAATTTTGATTACTCTGGAAAAATATGCCACTGTCTTGAAACCGAAGAAGTCTGCTCAGATAGTTGCTGGTGCAAAGGTTGTAATGCAACCATCTGATGTGCCGGAACTCGAACAAGGCGAAATCCTCTTTCTGTGCTCGTATCTACGACTGATGGCGGAACAACTAAAGTATAACGATCAGGTCAGATCGAAAGTTTATGTTCTAAAGCAACGCCCTCTTTCTATGATACTTCGTTTACAAGTCACCCAGACTCCGTTGCTTGGTCCCAGTTTGGAAGTCATTTCAGGACTTGCGAATACCCCTATCAGATCAGTGAGAGAGCAGATTTGGGAGCAATTCGACGAATGGGTTTTCAATTCGATAGTATACTCACCCGATGGCACGGTTCTGTCTCCTCACATGCCAGCTAAAGAGCGACTTGGTAGTATTTTCAAAACCTTTACTGATGTTCTGGGCATGGTTAATCTACTGCAAACATTTTTGATCAAGTGGGATGAGTCTGATTTAGTCTATCTCCCTTTTCCAGTCGACCTGGGCAAAGTTTACAGAAGTCCCGGGCTATTTCCTTACATCTCGTTTGTCATCAACGACGTCCTATACTCTTCCGTATCTCCAGAACTATCACTGGAGGATAAACTGGCTTTGCAGATTCCTTGTCTGAAGTTTATGTTGCAGTCTCTGGATTTATTCGATGAAAAAATTGCCCAAATCTCTTCTGCCATTGGCATTAACCCGGACAATGTCGTGCACACACAGAACTTCATGATGCATTTACAGCTTCACCCTTGTTCGGCTGTAATGAGTTGTATATTCGATGACAAGATTTATAATCTTCTGCTTGCAATTGCTGCAGTTGGCCTTGATGCGGTCGCAGAGCTGCAACCTTCCAATCCAGTTGTTCAAGCTTTGATTTATTCTATAAGAATTATGAACAGGGTCCTTGATTTACAGGATGTATTTTTGGATGTTATTTGTAAAGAAGCCAAGGGCTCAAGTGATTTTCTACATATTTCAAACCATGGATTAAGAAATTTCGAAGATGCAATCCTATTCAATTTGCCGATTGTTACGCATCTAGCGCTTTACGCAGGTAGCGCCAACATAGAGCTTGCCTCTTGCTCACTCGAACTTTTTGAAAAGATATCGCTATCTTCAAAGTTCCTTTCCCCAGTCGGCTCATCATCGGATTCGACAATCAAGAAAAATCGGATGTTAAGTGCCCTTGAAACGGTTGATGAATCGATTCGTATCAAAGAAGGTTTGATTGAACAATTGGGGCGTTCGGTTAGTGACTACCAGGAAGGTACTTGTGACGACTTGTCTAAGGGCGGCATCGATATAAAATGTAAGTTGCTTTCCTTCTTGCTAATTACGCTTCGTTCAAAACCTAGTGAGCCTAATGTTTCCCATTTCCTTCTAGGATTCAGCATAAAAAGTGACGGGCAACTCGGTTTAGATGAAGACTTGTGCGGGATCAATTCAGACTCTTCGGTATTCCAATCAGCGCTTATGCTTTTAATTCAGAGTGTCGATAATGCATCACCAGTGGAAGTGTCCTACGAGCCAGCCAAATTTGCTAGCATTGTTAGTGAAATATTAGTGGAACTGGTTGAAAGTCCCATTTCCTCCCAACTCCTACTCGACTATCTGAGAGACAATGACTTTTTCCTGAACTCGCTAGCTTTAGAACCGATAATTGAGTCGAGGGCACTTTGGGACGGTCTGCCATTCAGGAAATCAGCCGAGTTTTTAGGGTCCAGATCCCCAGAAACACTGGCCTCATTCTTCAAACACCGCACGGCTCTGTTGAACTATTTTTCGCTCGAGATTCATACGTCGGCCGAGAATGGATCATTGTCGTTATTGTCGCGATACCTTTCTGCGCTTGTTAACCTTGAAGTCAGCCATTTGGGGGGCTTCGCTGGGGGTTCTGCAATAGTCTTGTCCTATTTGGATGCCTTGGAATTTAAAGTGGAGCTCGATGCGCGATTAAGCGAAGGCACAATCGAGTTTTTTGGAATGGACATAATACGGTATGCCACTGCACTCATGGAGGATGATTCAACACAATCCGTTGAGAGTTTGTCTTACTTATTTAAAGTGAAAGGAGTTGATATGGTGGCAACGCGAAAACTTACATCGTTGGAGCAGCGTGAATATGTGGAAGCACTTGCTGAGGTCACTTGGTTTTTTACCCTTGCAAGAGCTATTAAAGTTATACGAGAAAGTCAGCTCAGCTGTTTGGCAGCATGGGCTAAGCTCGTACTAATTGTGGGGATAGACACTAATATGTCACCAGGACTCCGCAGTACTTTCATTCTAGAGACTTTTCAGACAATCGTTCCCAAATTATCTGCATATTCGACAAGTGACGCCGCCTTTTCTAGCATATTTGCGTCGATCATTGTGTCTCTTTTACAGATATATCAAGAGGATATGAAAGCTATCAGCAAAGGAGGCGAAATGAATGACACAACTGGCTTTGATCGTACCCAATCTCTCTTTCAAGCCGCGATGGCTGCTATTCAGAGCCCAATCACCACTCCTGATTTGCGGGCGGATCTCTACATCACCTGCTCCCAATACTTGAAAACCGCGGTTCAGTCAAATGATGCAACCCTTTTAAATGCCAACCTGCAAACTTTAAGAACGGCTGGGGATCGGTTCATCAAACTAGTGTGTTCTGACGCTCTAACCGGTGACCAAGGGCCGCGTTTAGTCGCTTTAATTTTTCTAGAATCAATTTCCTCGGCCTGTGTGAAGGGAAATGTACCTTTTTTCTTGGACTCATTGGTTCGCTACAATCTTCTTCTCTTATTGATTAATTCATTAGAGAGATGTGATCAGGAGCTGAGTAACAATGGCGAAATTGTTTACGAATCTAACGTGTTCAAGGCTATTTTGTGTTTGCTGCTTCAAATCGCTCAAACGCGAGCGGGAGCGGTACAAATTGTGCAGGGTGGTCTACTCAATACACTTGTAGCCAGCCAACTTTTGAGCGTGGATCCTGATGTGGGTATTCAAACGGGTATTGATGGAGAACGTATTTCTCTGTATGAGCTTCTAGTGCCTGTTTTCCAATTAGTATCCACTACCTTGATTTCAATGGGATCAGAGAATGCTGCTGTCATTGGACGAGTCAAGCAATTTTTGGATAAGCATAGGCAGTTGGTGGTTGCAATATTGAAAAAGGATGTCCTTCAAAGTACTACGGGTCGTACAGAAGTGGATCCAAAACTTAATGAGCTCGTAAAACTCATTGTCCTGTTGACAACTCTAACAAATTATTTAAATTGATGTATTTTTAGGAAACACATTTCATATATATGAACATTTTTTTTATTTCCAAGTAGACTCCACTTGGGTTTCCAGTAGCTGGATCTGATTCAATTTCTCTTCCAATTGCGCAGCATTGGAATCTATCCATTGTAGACTTGATAGATGCGAGTTTAAAATCTTGACAATTTGAGTCAAAGCGTTATCATCTTCCTCTGTATGATTCAAATCACTCGACACTTTGTTGATTTCCTCGATTACATTGGAGAGATTCGATCCCATCACATCAAGCTTCTCACTTAATTCTTCAGAGAGTCTGTACGCCTTTTCTCTCTCTTGGTCCACCGGTTGCAAACCTTCTGGACCACCAAGATCAGACAATAAATCACCAGCTTGTTTTTCATAGGATTCTAGCATTGCCTCAAGATCATCTTGCTGTCTTCCAACGTACTGTAGCAGTTGATCAATTTTTCCCTGATTCTGCTCTGCTAAAACCACTTCGTTGTATACATTGGAGACTTTTTCACCGTTTTCCACCAGAACCTGATCCCATCGAGCAATCTCAGCAGCCTGATACTTAAACTCTTCAGTATCCTTCGCTAGCGCCGCCGTCCACTTATTTATAATATCCTCGAATGACCGATTCTTTAAATATGCTGAGGGGGCTATATCTTTCACTGCTGGAGCTGCAGTTGCAGTGTTCACAGAAGCAGCAGCGGATGGAGCCACAGCAGCAACCTTTTTGTCGTCGGCCTTGTTGAAAGAAAAGGCCGGGAGTGCCGAAGTGGCAGTTGTCGTAGCAGTGGCAGATGCTTCATCCTTTTTGTCCTCCGGCTTTGCGCCAAAAGAGAGGGACGTAGGAGCCGCAGCTGTCGATGCCTGGCCTTCTGTTTTGGCCTCTTGCTTTCCTCCAAATGAGAATGCAGGTACTGAAGGAGCGACGCCTTCTTTGCTTTGATCAGGCTTTGGAGAGAAGGAGAAGGCAGAGGCATCACTAGCCTCAGATTTGTTATCAGACTTTGCTGCTCCAAAAAGAGATCCAGACGTTGTTTGAGTGTTGGAGCCAAATGAAAAACTTGAAATGCCGTCCTTCTTTTCGTCCGCTGGTTTGTTAAATAGGGATGAAGGTGTCGCACCTTCCTTTCTATCCTCTGTCGGTTTATCTGAAGTGAACAATGAGCCTTTGGTCTCTGTAGCTGCGCTGGTTGCGTCTGGTTTACTACCAAAGGCGCCGCCAAATGTACTACCTAATGGCTTTGAGCCGAACAGTGATGGAGCAGACGAAGCGGCAGCAGTTGACCCAAACACCGGTTTTGCTGGTTCTGAAGTTGTCGTGGTGGAAATATTGCCAGCACCGACACTGTCAGCAGCACCACCACCACTACTACTACCGCTGTTTTGTGTTCCTTGTCCAAACGGTGAACTTGTGGAAGCGGTGGTTGTATTGCCAAATATACTGCTGGGCGCGCTGGTAGCTGAAGATGGAGCTGCCCCAAACGCTGGTGTCGAGATTGAGCCAAATGCATTTGAGCCCAACCCTCCTGAACCGAATGCATTCGATCCCGATGCACTTGAACCAAACAGTGGTTTAGAGGCACCAGCAGACGAGGCTGCGGAAGTTGTCCCTCCAAATGATCCAAACGTACTGCCAGTAGTCGAGGTTGGGTTTACAGCTCCGGCAGGCAAAAATGACGTCGTGCTATTGTTGCTTCCGAATGGTGCAGCATTTGTATTCGATCCAGCAGTTCCAAATTGGGCAGAAAACGGGGAAACGCTGGATGTTGTTGTAGTAGAAACATTTCCAAACAAGCTACCTCCTCCGGTTGCACCGCTTGCATTGGCATTTCCAAAAGAGAATGCCGGTTGTTGGTTGGATGCTCCAAAAGGATTCCCTGCTGGAGTGGTAGAGTTCTGCGGAGGGTCCTGCTTCGGCGTATTTATATTGTTTCCAAACATTATTTTGATTCAGTCGACTCTCTCTTTCGATGTGAATCTCTGGTGTGTTTACAGAATAAATATAGAAACAATTTCAGTTCAAAACAAGCGGCAAGCTCTGGACTATGACTATGTTACTGAAGAAGTGACTTTTTTAAGATTTACCACCCTAAGTTCGCGGTGATTGAAGGAACTGTGTAACTTGAAAATACTCTCTTCAAGCGCGCACGCAGCGAGGCTTCGAAACACTGTGAGGATTTACAGTACTTCAATGCATCACGTGACCCATGTTTATTTGAAGTGAAGTTCTATGAACATTCGACAGAGTGGAGAAGAAAAAAATGAGATAGACTTTCCTTGGATTTGGGCTCTACGGCCTATAATTGTTTATTTGTGTGTGGATCACTGGTCACTATAATTTGAAACTCAGGGAAAGGTCTCTATGAATTCCTGACTACGACTTTTCTACAATTGTATAGTAATATGTACACGAAAACATCCCTTCAATTTAACTACAATATTTACCTTTTAACAGTAATCTTCTAAGGTTTTAGTTTGGATTGTTTACAATACATAGAATCTCGTGTTTCTGCTCAACAATTTACGACCAGCTTTTTTTTCCACTTCACCAATAAGGTCGCTTACCCTCATAGATAACAAAAATCACGTTATGCACGAGTTTTCCAACGATCGCCCAACCTACCTTATATATAGCACCACAAAGCAAATTTAAAAATTCCCGGACAATTACATCACACTTGTAAGAATTTGCTCGAAAAAATGGTTCACAAATTAATCCTGATTAGACACGGTCAATCCGACTGGAATGAAAAGAACTTGTTCACTGGCTGGGTCGATGTTAAGCTCAGTCAGGTTGGACGAAAAGAAGCAGAGCGAGCTGGAGAACTGTTGGAGCAATCCGGCCTTAAGCCTGATATCCTCTACACGTCGGTCCTGTCGCGAGCAATCCAGACTGCCAACATTGCTCTTGAGCGAGCCGACCGATTGTTCCTGCCCGTCAAGCGATCCTGGAGATTGAATGAGCGACACTACGGTGCTCTTCAAGGAAAGGACAAGGCCGAGACTCAGGCCAAGTACGGAAAGGAACAATTCATGATCTGGCGACGATCGTTTGATATTCCTCCTCCTGATATTGAGGATGACTCCAAGTTTTCCCAGTTCAACGACGAGCGATATGCTGATGTCCCCAAAAGCGAACTGCCTCGAACTGAGTCCTTGAAGCTGGTCATTGACCGACTTTTGCCTTACTGGGACTCCGATATCACCAAGGATATCAAGGCTGGCAAGACCGTTTTGATTGTTGCCCACGGTAACTCTTTGCGGGCCCTGGTCAAGTATCTGGACAACGTTTCCGACAAGGATATAACTGACCTCAACATCCCCACTGGTATCCCATTGGTCTACGAGCTTGATGACGAGCTTAAACCCACTAAGCCTTCTTACTACCTTGATCCTGAGGCTGCTGCTGCCGGTGCTGCTGCTGTCGCTGCTCAGGGCTCTTCTAAATAAGCTATAGAATGGAGCTGATTGACAAAGTGAAATAAATAAATCAATTTTTTTATAAATAAATAATGTAATCTTTAAAAGCTAGATACTACTTATGCTTTGGTTTGTAGAACTTCAACAACAAAGACGACATAATCACCGAAACGGAGCTGAGAGCCATAGCCAAAGATGCCCAAACCGGGTCCAATCGCGAGTTTTTGTAGGGATAAATAACACCTGCCGCGATTGGAATTCCAATAACATTGTAAACCACAGCCCACATGAAATTAAACTTGATTCGCCGAAAGACGGCTCTGGAAATCTCGAACAGCGTTAGCAATGAGTAAAGATTGGACTTCAAAAGAACAAATGATGCAGACGACAGTGCAATGTCAGATCCAGACCCAATTGCAATTCCCACATCAGCTACAGTCAATGACGGGGCATCATTAATCCCATCTCCCACCATTGCAACAATAGCTCTGGATGATTTCCCGGACCTTTTACTGCGACGAGTCTTCTGAAGCCACGCGATCTTTTCAGCCTTTTCTTGAGGCAACACCTCCGCTATCACATTATCCGGAGAAATGCCCACTTGACTGGCAACTGCCTTTGCGGTAACTTCATTATCCCCAGAAATCATCCAGCACTCTATACCTTGCGCTGTGAGGGCTTTGATGACGGCTTCTGATTCATCTCGGATTTTATCAGAGGTAGACAATGCCAGCTTGACTTTGTATTGTCCTTCATCGACAACAGCCAGTAAAACAACTGACTCGCCTTGCTGCTTCCAAATTTCTATAGATTCCCTGGTGACCTCGTCAATCATCGCATGGTTCTCATTCATTAGTCTTTCGTTTCCCACGATACATGGGATATTAGTCTCCCTAAGCAATCCGCGTAGTCCCTTCCCGGCCAGCTCTTCAACGTTAATGATTAATCCCGGATTGCCTTGAACTCCCTCTGACTCGGCAAAGGTCCATACAGCAATGGATAGCGGGTGGTTAGAATTGAGTTCTAATTCTCTGAGAACTTGAAGCAGAAAATGTCGGTCCCCATTCACCCATTCATGAGTTACTCTAGGTTCTCCTCCCTCTGTCAAAGTGCCAGTTTTGTCGAAACAGACAATATCTACTTTGGAGCTTTCTTGAAATGCCTCTCCACCACCTCGAGCCAATATTCCGTATTTTGCAGCTAATCCCGAGCCTACAAACAGTGCAGTGGGTGCTGCAAGCGCAATTCCACAAGGACAGGCAATGACAAAGACAGCAATGGAAAACTGCAGTGACCATACTGGCCAGCTTCCTATCTGAATATCAAGATATCTTTGCGGTAAGCTGCCCGAAAGACCTAGTATCAACCATATTAACCAAGTAAGCACGGAAATACCGGTGACGATAGGTACGAAAATTCCCACCACCTTTTGGGCAACTCTCTCAATTGGAGCCCTATGAAGCTGCCCTTGACGAACGATATCAATGATAGTATCGATGACAAACTCGCCTTTGATCGCTGTCAATTTAGTTATAACGGGGAATGTCCCAACATTGACAGTTCCTGCGAATACCTGATCACCAATGGCCTTACCCACAGGAATACTCTCACCAGTAAGGGCTGACTCATTAAACTCGCTTCCACCCTGTACAATTATACCATCTGCAGAGGAAGACTGGCCAGGAAGAACCCGGACAAAGTCGCCGACTTCGACCAAGTCAAGGGAAACGGGTCGCGACTCTCCATAAACATTGTCTACACGGTCTGCAAATACTTGAACATCGTCAATCAACTGGACACTGTCTTCCTTCAAGTTCATGAGAAGGGTGATGGCAGAGGCGGTGCTGGCCTTGGAGTAGATGTCAAGAAATCGCCCAAGCAGTAGGAAAAGGGTTAGAAAGACAACCGAGTCAAAATAAGTACTCGTGTATCCTTTACTACCCGGAGGTACTTTGGCCGACAAAACTAGAAGAGCAATACTAGCAAAGTAAGCAATAGAGGTGCCAAGCGACATCAACAAGTTCATGGATCCAAATTTGAATAGTCTTCTGTTCCATGATACTCCTCTTTTCCATAGACTCTTAATTTCGTGATATGACTTGACATGAAAGGTGTCAGCGGCGAAAAAATACACCGGAGTAGCTAGGAAAAATAGTGCCCACGTAGCCCTGCTGACAGAGCCCGCCCACATTGGTTCTTCAAGGTACATTCTGATGTGCGTCGTACTAGGGGCCAGACTCATCCCGATGATGCCAATAATGAAGGTTGGAATTGCAGCAATAAATGCGAAAACCAGGCGAATCAACAGGCGACGTTGTTCCTGATAAGTGAGCAGGGCTGATCGCTCTTCGAGTGACATTGGATGAACAATTGTGACTTGGAATTGTGGAGAGACTCTTTTTATCTTGTCAAGGATTGTCCTAATGGTGATATTTGGCGAGTGAGGGACATAAGTGAATCTAATAAATGGGTCGTCCAATGCGATAGGATCATCGACCACGACAGCATCACCGTACTCACGAAGAACGTCATTGATATTATCAGGGCAATGCTCGCAGAACATACCCTCTACTTTTAAGTTGAGAGATCTCGACTTGTTCTTGACTGCAGAGTGTCGGACCTCTTCGACACTCACTTGGTCATAATCGTAGCCCATCTCCTCAACCGCGTCTTTCAGTAACGGCGCCTTGGAAGAATCTGTGACGACAAACTCACCAGAATTGTTCATCAAGTTCACATTTGCCTCGAGCACATAGTCTAGCCGTCGCACATGTTCTTGGATAGCATTCACACAGGAACCGCATGTCATTCCGCCAATAGAGCCGACCACTTTCCATGACGAGGTTGAAACCACGGGAAGAATTTCCACCAACTCGCAGGTGTAACCCAGATCTATTATAGACTCTTGGATCTTGGTAGCTAGAGACTTATCAGGAATAATAAATGTCCCTGACTTTCCGAGTAGGTCTATCCCTATATCTATGATCTGAGGCATCTCTTCCTTAATGCTATGCCTAATAGTCTCGGAACAAGCAGCACAGGACATTTCGCCAATAGAGAATATGGCTCGGAACTCGCTCTTCTCCTGGCTATCGATAGTTACTCCCGTCAAAGTAATGTCTGACGAGACTTGACTCTCCAGTTTATTGGACTTGTGGAACCCAAAGTGACTCTGTTCTTGGCACTTTGTGCACGATGCTACATGGGCTTTTCTTTGCTTCCATCGATTCAAAAGCAGATGTGCCCAGCCTCGCTGTTCAAAGTCATTATCATCTATCGATACAACATTGTATCCCCCCTTGTGCAGTGCATACGCTATCGAACCAACAGAGAGATCAGCCGGATTCTCAAGCATGATCTTTCGGTCTTTCAGAGAAACATGGTTGACCGTGACCCGGGGATCATAGAGTTCGACAATCCTGGTGATCGAAGAGGAGCATCCCTCACAGTGAATGTTGTCAACAGTAAGGGTGTGTCTTTCCATTATGTGATATGTATAAATATAGTATTTGCACGACTGCCATGGCTTTTATATGTGTAGCTATTAAAAAACCGCACAAATAGCGCACTTTCTGCGCAGTTTTTGCCCCGCTTACGTTAGCCGTATGCAAGATTATCAAGATAATCGTGCATGCCTCAACATGGAAATTTATTTGTAATGTTGGCGCAACTGAAGAAATGCATGGAACGTTTAGAACTGGGAGGGAGATGTGACCAAAATAGAAGACTTCTTAGTGAACATTTCAGTCGAATCACTTCGGATAACATTTGAAATCACAAGCTGCAGCACATACATATACTCATATTAAATACATGTGCGGCGTCCTGAAGATCATCTGCAAGTTACCGAACAGTTTGAGGCATCGTTTCCATAATATTCGCACAACTCGGCGTGACATTCTTCAAAACGTTTATGCATCTAACTAACAGAGCTGGATAGGTTCTCGTGCATGATTTATGTGCAACACCTCCCTGTACTAACACTGCTATCCCCTTCCGCCCCACGCAAAATCTGAAACTATCAACCGCATAAGCTACATGCACTAGCTTTAAAGAATTTGACGAGTCATTTTTTCTATATACAGACCACTACTTCTCTCCCCACAGTATCTCTTTAGCAAACCAACACCGTCTATTGCCTTTTATGGGTCAGAATTCTGTCAAGGACCGTTTTCAGTCGTTTTAAAACGCAATTGCCTCATATTTCAGGCAGGATCCTCAAAGTAAGTCACTCCGACAACTGTTAAACACAGCCTTAGCTAACTGGAATACCAGCGACACTACTCCCCTGATGAAATTGAGAAGATTTACGAAAAAGTTAGAAAGGAGGAAGATGCAGTTCTGACTGCCATTGGTGTTGATCCCCACAATTTCCGTGCCTGGAGAGCTGCTAGTGAGCGGGCAGCAGAGATGAAGAAGCAGGGCCGCAACCCCAATCGTTAGTCTTTATAGTATAACTCTATTTATTACTACCTATCATCTATCTACGTTGCCTAGAATTGATCTGAAACTCTTTACTATTGACTCGTACTCTGATATCCTGAGTTCTTGCCCAGTTTAGGGCAGACATCAAATAAACCAGGACTAACGCTTGCAACGCTCGGAAGTAACACCAGATAGCTATAGCTGACTCCTTGAAAATCGATTCAAGTAGAGGATAGTAGGTAACTATAAAATGGCGAATAGCCAATCTCAAGTGAGCCCAGTCTCTGTCCAACTGTCGACGCAGGGAAGGCACGTTACGACTCAAAGTTCGACCAAGTTCTTCTGGATGCTTGACATAAATAACAGGGGATATTCCTTGATACTTGCATTGAGAAATGTAATTTTGTAGTTGCTCGTCGGATTGAATCAACAGCAATGAGGTTCGTGAGGTTCGTGAGTTATGCGCACTGCGGGTGTTGAGATAAGCCAGTTCACGTTCTGCAACATTCCCTCGGTATGAACTGTCTACAATAAATGGAGCATTTTCATTCATGATAATTTCATAAGGTTATACAATAAAAACAAAAGCTCATCAAAATCTATAAAAATACAGCCCAGGCGTGCCACAGCTTCTCCCCCATAACTTTGAATAATTTACAAGGAAAACTCCTCGATATTGCTCTTTCCGGCAATATCATCAATCTTGGTGCACACCCAAGTAGACGCATACATGTTGACCCTGTCAATTGATGTACCGGCGGTCCGCACAGCAGCTGCTCGGCACACAAACCCTTCAGACTCATAAACCTTGGTGTACCAAGGGTGAGGAGCGGAAGTTCGCAATAGAACTTTACCACCCTTTTTCAATGCCTTGTTCAAAGCACGGATCTCATCTCTGGCGTCGTTGCCGGCGGGATCAAACCAATCCATATGATCCATGACAATTGCACAAGTAACCGAACCAGGAGCCAGTCGCTCAACAACTTCCTGAATTGTGTCAGTGTGGAGACGCATGTTGTCGAGAGAGCCATTGGTTCGAATATTGTTGAACCCAGACTTGGAAAGATAGTCTGGGCAATTATTTCGCGAGTAACTGCCCATCAAACAAAGATAGTAGAAGTAGTTCTCGCTAGAGATTAGACTTCGGGAAACGATGGGGTCAAGAGTATCTGTCAAATACTTTTCTGTTCCTCCTTCAATCATAGCACCTTGATTAATGGGGACACCAAGTGCTTTCCACAAAAACAATGGGTTGCAAACCAGCATTTTGCTTGTAAAAGTGTTGAAGAAAGCTGGTCGGATTCGAGATTCCCAAATTCGCTGTTGCTCAGAGATAGTTTTGGCTTGACATAATCGCTTGATATCACTTTCAACCCCGGCAAGCTTGAAGATCCACTTTGCAATTCGCAATGCCCATCGAGTGGATCCTGTGTCATAGAGACCCCTTCGGCTAGGATCAAAAGCTTTCTTGCCGTTGGTCATCCAGTACTGGAAAGCGTGGGACGAGAGATGAGGGCCAAGCTTATGAATGAGAAGCTTTTCAAAATCAGGATGTTTGCCGTCACCAAAAAGTTTCCAGTGGTCTTCAAAATCCAATGCTCTCAGTGAAGCCAGTTTAAGCTCCACTAGATGGTTCTGGTGAGGATTCAAGTCTACACCGTGAATTCTCTTGGGAGGTTTCTCAAGGGCAGCATATGCAAGGAGATTATCTCCAGCTGATGAAATGGCCAAGACGGTGTCGCTTTCTCCCATGTTGAGAATCTTGACATCTTCTCGAGGATCTTCCCATGTGAAGGCGTAGATGTACTGCTCAGCGAACTGATGGTGCTTTGGGTTTTCTGCCTCATAGAACACTCTCCAGACTTCTTGTTGAAAGAAGAACGAAGGATAAGGGAGGTTTCGCTCAATATTGATAATGGCAGCCTCGTATCCCTTGGATCGAAGGGTTATGCTGGTTTCATTGCTGAAAGTGGTGTTGAGCGAAGCATCAGAATCTTGACGGGTGGGAGCCAGATACGGGCTTTCGGTAGCCAGAGCGTTGAATCTGAAGTTGATATCGGGGTTGTAATCCTTGTCGCAGCCTAACCACACGTAGTAGGGGATTTGGCCCAGTTTCTTGTTTCGCAGGTTGAGACTCTTGATGGTACCAAACTTATATTCGAGGTAGTCTCGTCGAGAAGAGTCCAAGTACACTCGGTCGAATTCGAACCACAGTCGCCAGAATGTTCTGCTGATCCAGGAAACATGTCTCTGGAGCTCTCCTCCGATCCAGGTGGAGTTTCCGGTGACGGTAGCTTTTGACTGAACGTAGAAGTCGACTACTCCCACGATTCCATCTTTGGCCAAGAAATTGGAGATTCTGTCAATAAGAGAGTAGTAAGTGGGGATCATGGACAATGAGTACGACATTGTGATTACATCTGCGGCAGTACAAACTTCGGCAGGGAGCGAGAACTCGTTGACATCCATACATCGAACATGAACGTTTTTCCATCCTCGAGACTGTACTCTCTGGTGGGCGATTTTGCACAAAGAAGGAGACAGATCAATCAGATAGATGGCTTTGAAGGTGGAAATTGGCAGGTACGAGTCCATCATTTCGATGTTCCAGCCAGTTCCTCCTCCGAGATCTACCCATACTAAGTCCTTGGTGCCCTTTTTTTTCAAGTGGGCAACACAGAGAGCCAGCATGTTTTCTCGGCCCATGAGGAGTCTCTTTCGAGTGGCATCGTAGATATCAGCCTGGCCCTTGTAGAAGCTCTCCAGAGCTGATTGTTGGCCAGAGTATGCAGAATGGCCCAATGGCTTGAAAAAGCAGCTATAAGCGAACAACGCAGCCTGTTTCGCACTCTGGTTCGTGAATATCAGAGCGAGTCCCAGGACAGCTGCTGCTGCGATATATAGTACGAGGGACATAATGAGAGAGTGAGGAAGCGTTTAGTAACGACTGTTGAAGCGTGAGCTGCTGGGAGCTGACAATGAATTCACACGAAAAGTACGCGCCAAATATACTCCATTTCGTCTATCACGCTCTCCTTTATATAGATCCGTCTTAGTTGGGCTTTAATGCGCTCACGTTTTACGGAACCACGTTTTGAGCGCCTCGCTCATTGACTGGAGGAAACGGGCCCAACAGCCGATCTGAAATGGGCATTATACTTGTATCTATTGGTTCACTTGCAGCAAAAAACCAGGGGTTGACGTGCGTCTGTTAGCGACACGAAAATGCGGATATCCAATGGAAGCGATTTGGCGGCTGCACGTGTGGGTGAGAGATGAGTATGGGGAAATAAGGGTTTTGATTGACATGCTAAGACATGAAATTAAAGGAAATCACTAGGATAATAGATGAATTGAGAGTAGAGAACAATGAATTAAAAACAGTCAATTAAAATCAATGACTTAAACTTTATGTCTTTGAATATACTACATGAATATCGGCCACTAGATGCCACCTCTCGACTATAGCTGACTGGAAATCATTTGGTGCGTCGACCTGTTGAGAATCACCACGTGCGGATTATACGCTACTATCACATGCCAGTGTTATTTATTGGTTGGCACGAGATGTCGAATTGAGTGCTCATACGAGCATTGGAGATCAGCTTTGGCACGTAGAGTGCAACGCATTGGCCAGTGTAAGATCACAGGCCACTAACACGCGTTTAAACAAACAGTAATTCCATGAATCAAAGACTAGACGGTGTAACTATCGTATATGTTCTCCTATTTTTACCTGTGATTACATGTAAAGCACTTATCGACAGAAGTACAGCGTAATAACGTCTTGCGACCAAGGCAACACGTTCTTCTACGCAGAATTCTGATAAGTCGGATTTTAAATAGGCAGTGATCTACAATCTCATGCGAGATAATGCATATTGATAAACCTTAATTGGCGAGCTAAACTTGTTTTTTCTATCTATTATCATTATTCATTATAGGATCTACAAATCCTCATGCAAATACCCACCTTTCCCCTGCTTGAGCTTAGTGGGAAACACAACCACATAGTCTATGTACAGGTCACCGAATCCGTCACCTGCTGGCATACCTTTTCCTTTTATGACTTCTCGTTCTCCGTTATTCACAACCACTCCTTGGTCTCTCTTTAGAGTAATATTGGTAGCGCCATCTAAAAACGGAATCTTCAATTCCCAGCCTCCATAAAGTGCCTCTCGAGCAGACAGTACCTCGGTTCTAAACAGATTGGGACCTCTACGTCGATATCCCATATTGTTATCTCTCGACTCTTTAACGTGTACAATCAGGTCTCCGGTCTCCCAGTCGGGGCTCTTATCGGCTTCTCCTCTTAGTCTATGATCAAATGCGTTTGGAGCACCTTTTTCAATCTCTATAACGTATGATCGCTCCTCTCGCACCACCTTGTGTCCATGACAAACTGTGCAAGGACTGGTAATAACTTGACCGGTGCCATGACAGACTTCACAAGTGGTTTGAATCTGCTGAAACATGCCGGGGGCCAGCTGGTGACGAATCATCTTGATACCCATGCCATTACACGACTCACAAGTATGCTCCAGTCCATCTTCAGAACCAGTGCCGTCGCAGTTTTCGCAAATTCCTTGCAGGTTTATCCAAATAGTTATTTGTCCTCCTTGGTATGCATCTATCAGGCTGCACTCTATTATAGTCTCTGTGTCGGGGCCTCTTTTGAGTCTCTGCTGTTGATGGAATGCTCCTCCACTTCTTTGGCCACCAAAAAACTCGGCAAACATGTCAAACGGATTTCTCATGGGGTTCCCTCCATTTTTGATTCCATCTTCGCCGTATCGGTCATACCGAGCTCTCTGGTCTTTGTCGGACAAAACTTCATATGCACCCGCTATCTCTATAAATTTTTGATGTGCCTCGTCATCTCCTGGGTTCTTATCCGGGTGATATTGCTTACTCAGTTGTCTATATGCTTTTTTGATATCTTTTTCAGTGGCAGTTTTTGAAACTCCCAGGATCTAGTTAGATTTTGACCGGGTGTCAGTAGAAGTAACATACTTTATAATAGTCTGCGCCTGCTAATATCCCTTGTAGGAGTAGCAGCAGCCCTACAATAAAAAAAAGCTTTAACATTTTTGTTGGTTTGCCGAGAGATATCTGGAGCTCGCGAGTTAAGACGTGTCAATAAGAAATATGCACGAATTATGCAATATGCAGGAGTCGTGGGGCTGCGGTGGGGTGACAGGAGGCGCGCAGTTGAATAAAGGCAAGAGGGAAAAGGCGATTACTTGCTGTTAAAGTAACAGAGGGAAGGTTTCATGGGTAATGTACCATACGAGGGCAAATTAAAGCTTTGTAGACACTGACTAGCATCGTTTAAAGTATTGCTAAAGCTTATGAACGGCTTTCCCGCCGCACATATTGATCTGCATATTGCATTGTAGATCTCTTCAAGGTTGGGCTGTAATAAATATTGTTCCATGGATGATAAACGGTTTTTGGTTGATCATTTATCCATCGACACTATCTATGCACGAAATCATTCATCTTTCCCTCTCTGCTCTGTCCAATCACGTTCACAGCCATTTTTACAATGCCCAGGAAAGTTACTTTGTCTATGATGATTCCCAAGTGAACGATTCCTTTGTAGATCCGTCCATTCTGTTCCAACAAGGCAAAGGATATACTCCGCGCGCCATTCTATGGGACATGAGAGGCGGGTTTGGTAGTCTCGCTTCATATTCAGGAGCGTACACGCAAGAAAGGGGAGACGACCAAACAGGAGCCGACATTGCTTTGTGGGATCAGGAAAAGGCGGTAGAGATCCGTCAAACAGCCGTTGCGAAAAGCCATTATCAGGAATCTATAGATTCTGGTAAACCGCTGCCCCAATTGAATGCTGGTAACACGAGATACTGGAGTGACTATCTCAACGTAAATCTACATCCAAACTCGTTGGAAAGTTTGACAAACTGGGAATATGATCCGGGCGAGTTCCCCAAAGGTCGCCTGCGAGGTCAATCCTCGACCGAGTTTTTGCTCTATGAAGCAGGAGTAGAAGAGTTTTCGACCTTGAATGAAGACAGAGAATATCTGGAACGGACGTTTCGGCCATTTTTGGAATTGTGCGACTCAATTTCGGGAGTCTCCATAAGTACCGAAGTTGACTCTGGATGGGGAGGATTCTCCGCCGAGTTACTCACACAATTAAGGGACGATTTCATCCCCAGATTGCCTGTCTTTGTATGGGCCAGCAGTTCATCCAAAGCAAACAGCAGAGTTTCCAGCCAACATCAAGTGTCTATGATCCGAGCCACAAGTCGCCTTGTAGAGCATAGCTCATTGTATTTTCCGATAACCGCTCCAACCATACCTGAAAGTTTGATTCGAGACCGCAAATTGAGTTTAACCGACCTCAAAACCCCCTGGGGCCAGTCTGCTTTCACCAACATTGCATTTGAATCACTTGCGGTGATTTCGAGTTTGAGACACAGCGGTCGAATTCCCATGCAGCATATTATTGACACAATGACACAAGGAACCAACAGAAATATTATATCCGGAGTGGCCTCCTCGATTGATCAGTATTGGATAGACTTTTCACTGCAAAAGTCAGCACACAACTTCCGCAAAGCTGCAATCAAAAGAGCTCCTTTAGAATATACTCCAAATTCTCAGACTGCTCAGAGGTTTGGACTTATGGACATTCGCGACCCCTGGCAATCTATATTGGTGCGCGAACCACCAGCAGATGTTTATGATTCTTACATTAAACAAGACGACCATTCTGAAAGTGCAGCGGTAGAGTTCAGCTGCCCACAAACATTTTCAAATGTCCCGTCTCTCCCCGCAGGCATGATAGAGTCGCAGGATCAAGTCTGCAGTTACTTTACCGTCAGTGATGCGCCTCGAGCAGAATTCCTCAAAATGGCTGATACAATTTCGCGAACGCGTCTAGAAGATCGCGAAGAATTAAAAGAGGATCTGAGTAATATCGCTCAAGAATACGAAACTGGTTGGCTGTCAGATGAAGAGCTGGATGTTTAATTACAGACTGTACACGCACAACATTCTTATTTGTACATAGAGATACGGGAATATTTATAATAGTTCAATCCACAATGGTTGTTGAATATCTTTTTGTCAATATCGTCGGTTCGTTGATTCTTCAACGTTTTGATGCAGCCGGCCACCTCATAATCTACATTGAAATTTTGTGTCTCCATTTACAGAGAGTATGATGGACCACCTTCCTTGGCAGCCATTTCGAAGTATCCATAAATGGTGGTTACGGCCAATAAAATACCAGTCCCACTGCCCAACGTTCCAAGTAAATCACTTGCCACAGAAAGAGCACCAATGGTAGCTCCACCCAAAGCAGCGGCAGTGGGGATGATTCGTTTAAGCTCCTTGTAAACCGAAGTTTCTCGTCGTCCAGCAATGATCAGGCCCTGATCTTTAAACTGCTTGGCCACGTCTCGGGGAGAAGAGCCAGAGATCTCGATCCATGTCTTGGAGAAAACAGCACATGCCGTCAAGACAAACGCAACATAGATGACAGTGTGAATGGGGTCACGCAAAGCTTCAGTCCAGTTAAAAGGTGGCTGCATATAATAAGCCATTCCTGAAACTGCATAGAGCTGGGCAGCGCCGGGTCGAGGTTCCCAGGTCCCCAATACCTTGCTGAGAATACTATCAGGCCATCGTCCATAAATCATCTGAGAGATGAGGAAGACGTTCGAGGTGAGGGCATTTTGGAGCATAATAGGGAGATTGGAGGTGTAGAATAGTCGAATAGGATATGTTCCATAGGGGCCTCTAGTCTTGGAAGACTTGACGGGGATCTCAATTCGGAATCCTTGGAGGTACACCACCAACAAAAATACTCCGACCGTAGTCAACAGCTGGAACATGTTGGGCAGATTCTGTCGGTAGAAAGCTTCAATCAATGCTCTCTTCTTGTCCTTCTTGGTTGCCAACTGGTGGACCATAGACACAATGGCGCCTTCAAACTCGTTTCCTCGGCCAGAGTTGACAGTATTGGGAGAAAATGCTTTCCAAAACACGCTCTCACAGATGTTGGTGGCAATGAACAAAGAGATACCTGATCCCAGTCCATACCCCTTTTGCAGCAACTCGTCGAGAAGAATAACCACCAAGCCAGCAAAAACCAACTGCAAAATCAGCAGCAAGCACACACCCGTGCCCAGGTCAGATGGCACACCGTACATACCAGTAAGAACATACACGGTGGCCTGTCCGAGGGACAAGATGATAGACAGCAATTTCTGAGCAGTCTGGTACAACTCCCTGTCACTCTTGTCCTCCATGTTGACGTCAATCAAGTGAGTTCCTCCCAGGAGCTGGAACACCATGCCAGCAGACACAATTGGGGTGATTCCCAGCTCCATGAGGGTTCCCCGATTACTGGCCATCATCATTCGCAGCCACAGCAGAGGATCACTCGAATCTGACGACACGATTCCATATAATGGGATCTCGCTCATGACCAGAAATATCAGCAGGGTGACAGCTGTCCATCTGAGCTTCTGGTTGAAAGGCACCTTTCTTTCGGGCGCAGCGACTTCGGGCAGAAACGGAGTGAATGGTTTCACCAAGTCGAGAAAACGCACGCTACTCATGGTGTCTGGAATATATGTTCAGGTGTGCGTTTTTACAATGTGTCGAATATATGCTTACAAGTTTAACCACGACCAAAAGTTCCCAAGTTGGCAGAATTAACGTGTACGTACCAGTCTGCCACGTCACGGTAGGGTAGCGGAACGGTGTTAGGGTGCGGGGAGACATGATTATGGTGTTGACAGGGTGTGAGTTGAGGAGGAAAACAGAGATTAAGATAATCAACAGAGTCCAAGAATAAGTTCTTAGTACCCCAAGATAAGCGGTACGAACTTCTATCGCTTCTGTATACATATCTTGTGAGGAACTGTTGATACATAACTATTGTCTCCCTACCCTAACTTCTGCATTCCTCGATGCGTTCGATGCATCGATGCATGATCTTCATGCACAGGAGAGTTTAATTAATTTTACCCACTTGATCATTTTCATGTAACTCGCAACTCAACTGTTTGATCAATCGTGTCGACAAATGGCATTCAAATACGTCTTGAGTACTTATATAGACTACCCCGAAAACCATGACACGCTCTTCTACGACGACGACTATGTCGTCATTAAAGACGCGTTCCCCAAAGCGCGTCTTCACTGGCTGATACTTCCGCGAGACAAGACCATAACTTTGCAACATCCTCTTACTATTCTTAAAAATAATGAACAGCTCTACAAGAAAACCAAAGTGATTGTCAACGAGTTTGTGACCAAAGCCGCCAATGAACTAAACGTAGATCGCTCCCACATAAAAGCTGGAGTTCATTCAGTTCCCTCGCTAGCAAATCTACATATTCACATCATATCGAGAGACATGTATTCAGACAGACTGAAAACTGCCCTCCACTACAATACTTTTACCACTGAATTCTTCATCAATTACAAGGACATTCCTGATGTGTCTGTGGATCTGGCTATAGCTGACCAAAAAGTCAAGAAAGCCAATTTGATCTGTACCTACTGTGGCGCCGACTTTAAACGCTCAATGGCTAAATTAAAATTGCATCTAGAAGAGGAGTACAAGGATAACTACAGTCCTTGATAACTATAGGCCTTGACCAGCTGGCTAGGTTTAATTACTTCAGCGCTCAAATCCTGACTTCTAATACGATTATATAATCCTGGAACCTCCCCGCTTCTCGGCTGTCGATCGCTCGATCAAGTTAAAACGTCGCCGAGCATCTTAGTTTCAATAAATAGACGACCAAAGAGACCCTGAAATCCAGTAATCTAGTAATTGAAATGGAACGGAAAGCTGGTGAGTGATTTCTCTCTGCATTTGCTTTTTTATTTGGCTAACTAGGAGGTTTGGAGCGATATTCCATCCACAGCTACGAGCAGGACATGATGGCCCTGGTCGGAGTATCGGCTAGATACTCTATTCCTGTGACCAAGGAAATATTGTACCCTGCATTGGCTGATATCGTTGAGTCAGAACCTGTTTTCGGTGTGAACGTTTTCAGAAAAAAAGGTAAGCCCTTTTTCCGGAAAATCAAGTCGGTAAACTTGGACCTGGTTGTTCGCTTTCTGCCAGAACAAACTGTAGAAACTTTCACCGATGAGTTCTACCGGATCAAGACTCCTTATGACGATGAAGAGTTACCTCTCTGGAGAGTCTATGTCCTTGGAGAAAGAGAAGTTTTGTGGGGTTTTAATCATGCTCCATTTGACGGGAACTGTGGCCCGCTTTTCCATGAGAGACTGGTTAAGCGACTAGGGGTTGTCACTGCCCCTCTGGAGAGTCCTATTGTGCCAGTGGCCGAAGGGCCCCTTCCCCAGAGTCTGGAAACTATTCTCGATATCAAACCATCAGTGCCATGGCTAGTACGCTTATATGTTAAAGATCTATGGACCAAACGATGGTTCCCTTCCAAGACTATGTGGACCGGAAGACCGACTGTGAGACCATTTGAGTCAAAGACTGTGATCGCAACTCTGAACCCCGAGGAGACTACAGTTCTGTTGAAGAGAAGCAAAGAACTCAATCTCTCGTTGACTGCAATCATGTCGGCTAGTTGGATACAATGTGCACTACAAGATCTCCCTTCTGACAAAGAGGGAGCTACTATCAAACATGAGTGCGCGGTCAACCTTCGAAGGCACATGAAACCCGAAGCTGCGGATCAGTTTGGTAATTGGGTCACGGTGTTTCCTTATATGATCAAGAATTGCTCGGCCAAAAATCCCGGAGAATTCGCTCAGACTCTGGCCAAAGACTTCAATAATAGATTGAAACAAAGTCTGGTAAGTCTCCGAGCTCGTATGAACTTGCTTGTGGGCTGTTTGAGTATAATTGACGTCGAGGAGTATATGACAAAGCTCAATCGACACTCAGTGGTAGAGTTGTCGAATCTGGGAGCTAAATCTTGTGAAGGAGAAGCATGCCGAGTAGAGGATATGACTTTTTTCCAAACAAACCCTTCAGCCTCTGCGACATATGTCTTGAGTACGGTTTCGATAAAAGGTGGAAGTCTCAATTTGGCTATCTCTGTTGCATTGGATGATGAGAAAAAGACTACATGTAATAGAATGAGAGAACTTCTGTTGAAGACATTGAGAGATGTCTAAAAACGTTCCACTATGCTCACAACGAAACAACCGATATAATTTTAATGCTTTGTGTAAATTTTTATTACTGTAACCTACAACTTCTCATAATCCAACTTGCCCTCCAGCTTCTTGGCTGGGGCAATTAGGTGACACCTATGAACTGACTTGATTTACGGAATTCGTAGACTTGTCGCATATTTAAACTCAGATGGAGACCTACTACGGTTGAATCAGTCCCTCTGACTTTATCGTTTCTGACGAGAGATGTCTAAAAAGGTTCCGCTATGCTATCACAACGAAAAAACTGATATAATTTTTATGCTTTGTGTAGATTTCTATTACTGTAACCTACAACTTCTCATAATCCAACTTGCCCTCCAGCTTCTTAGCCTCGGCCACTTTTCGGACAGCCTTCATTAGATCGTTCTGGACAATGTAATCTCTTTCCTCTCGAATGGCAAAGAACCCAGCTTCGGTGACCACATTTCGAATATCAGCTCCATTGAACCCATCACTCATCTTCACCAACGCTTCATAGTCAATGTCACCTTGTTTGGACACGTCTTGTGAATGGATCTTGTAAATCTCTAATCTTCCAACTTCATTGGGCAACGGGATTTCAATCTTTCGATCCAGTCGACCTGGTCGCAGTAATGCCGGATCTAATGTGTCAGGTCGGTTAGTAGCCATGATGATCTTAGTCTTGCCCAGATAGTCAAACCCGTCCATTTGATTCAGCAACTCCATCAGTGTTCTCTGAATTTCTCGATCAGCAGATGTTCCTTCGCTGAACCGTCTTCCACCAATCGCGTCGACTTCATCCATGAAGATGATACAGGGTTCGTGTTCTTTGGCATAACCAAACATTTCTCGCACCAACCGGGCTGATTCTCCAATATACTTGTCGACTATCGCACTGGCAGGCGAGAATATGAAATTGGCACCAATTGTGGCCGCCACGGCTTTGGCCAGCAGAGTCTTTCCTGTTCCCGGCGGGCCGTACAGCAACACACCCTTTGGAGGCTTGATCCCCACTCGCAAAAACAGTTCTGGATTCTTCAACGGCAGCTCTATAACCTCTCGCAGCTCTCTGATCTGATCGGTAAGACCACCAATGCCACCAAACGTAAGCTCGCCCGGCTTGAAGGTAGTCATATTATAAACTAAAGGATCAACCTCTCGGGGCAATACTCTCATAATAGTCAGAGTCGTCATGTCCAGAGCCACTCGAACTCCCTGTTTCAGAGTTTCCTTCTTGATGCTTTTTCGGCAACCCACAATATACCGGGGTCCGTTGGATGCTTTTACGATAAACCGTTCCTCATCGAGCTGCTTGAGAACCTCACCAATGATCTGGCCCACGCTCTGCAGGGATTTGATGTCATCTTCGGTTTTCTCAAACTGTTTATCCAGTCCCTTGATTCCCAGTCGCAATTCTTTGAGTTTAGCATCCCATTCGCGATGGTCCTTCAGTTTCCGTTTGAAATCGTCCAGGGCTTTGGTTCTTTCGCGTTCTGCAATCGATTCGGCCGATTCGGGCGCAGCGGCAGCATTGTCTCCATTAGCATGCGGAGCTTCTTCGCTCTCTTCATTTCTCAGTGCCTCTAACAATGGATCAGTACTACTCATTGCGATGAAAAGCTGTAATGGTTTAATTCGATGGCGTTGTGTTACTAAGAACGGTTGTGATAGTTATCGGTGAACGTAGCGATGGAGGGGAGGGTAAATGTTTGGAAATCGAGGGTTGTCTGGAAATCGAGAGTTGGGTTAATGTTCTGGGAATAAGGGTTGGGTAAATGTTCTGGGAATAAGGGTTTGGGTTAACGTTCTGGAAATCAGGTTAGGTCAACTTTTATACCTAATGATCGATATAAATATTTCAAGTCTCATTCCACACTATCATGGACCTTGCCGCTATTATACTGTGCGGAGAAGGAAAACGTTTGCATCCTATTGCATCTGTGAGATCCGGGCTCCCGAAGGCGCTTCTGCCCGTTGCAAATAGACCATTGGTCTCGTACAGCTTAGAATGGACCGAAAAGCTGTTTTTCAGTAAAATCATAGTGGTCGCTCAGGGCCAGCGCGGAGATGAAATACGTAAATACGTCGAGGAAGAGTATGAGCCGAAAAGCGCAACTCCAATTGAAGTCGTGCAGACCGACAACCAATTCACAGGAGAGATCGTAGCGTCGTTGGCCCCCAAAATCAGCGGAGACTTTGTCGTCTTACCCTGTGATTTCATTACCGGCGATGTCGACCCACAGTCGGTACTCAAAGTGTATTATAATAGAGATCAGGACGGTGTGCTGATATCCGGGGTGTACTACAAGAACAACGTGGACACAATTGAGAAAAAGGCCCTGAGCATTGATTATCTGGTGCATACTCCCTTGAGTGGGAAAGATCCAAAGTTACTGGACGTCTATACGAAAGACTGGGTTGAGGATCATAAGGGTCTTGAGCTACGCAGTTCAATGATGTGGAGATATCCAAACAGTGTGGTTTCTACTAATATCTTGAATGCTAGTATATATTTATGCAGTCATCGAGTGTTGGAGATCGTGGGCTCTACCACAGATGAGGAGTCAACGATCAGTGTGCTGGGCAAATCATGGGCTCAGGTTGTACGAGACTTTGCTAGGCGGTCGTGGAGACACAAGTCAAAGTGCGAGGAGGTCTTGATGCATGTTCTGAGCTCAGAGACTACTACCTTTATTCGAGCCAACAATTTGTCTGCATACCTAGAAGCTAATCGATATATTATGAAACAGCAGGCTGCTCAGGCTGGAAGGGCCGGAGCGGGTGGTGTCAAAGGTGGTCCTGCCTCGGGCTCGGTGGGATCGGACTCTCTGGTGGGCACTGAGACTACTCTGGGTCAAAGGACAACTGTCAAACGAACGGTTGTCGGTAATAATTGTACGATTGGAAGCAAGTGTCGAATCACAGGATGTGTCATACTAGACGGCGTCAACATTCAGGATGATGTTATATTAGAAAACTGTCTAATTGGTAAACAGGCGAATATTGGTACAAAGGCCAAATTGACCGGAGTCAATGTGGAAGGAGGGTACCAAGTTTTGACAGGGTTCCAGGCCAAGAACGAGACGCTACAGAATGTTAATATTGAAGGATTTATAGAGAATGGAATGAGTGAGGAAGAACAGGAGGAGGAGAGTAGTAGTGAAGACGAGGGCGATCAGGAAGACTGGTCCGAAGAGGAGGAAGACGATGAAGAAGAGCAGTATTCTGGAGATGATTTTTTTGAGAGGTGATGCGTCGACCTGAAAAGCATGAAACTTACAATGTATATTCAAATTATCCTAAGAAAAGCATGAAACTTACAATGTATTCAAATTATTTCTGAGCATTTACAACTACAAAGTTTAAAATTTGGGCCCCTGAGAATTCTAGATTCGCGTATGTATTTTCACTAGTTTATTCTCTAACAACCTCTAACCATCTCTAACCATATCTCTAACTTTAACCATCTCACAATCTGCGGCGCATCACCTGACCCAAATACCCCCCAATTTGGAAAGTGTTCTTTGAGTCACTAAACTGAAAAATATATCTCATCGATCCTTTACTGCTGAACTTTTTTGTTACATATATTAGTTCACAATGGCGCCCGCTGTGAAATCAGATACAAAGACGTTGGTTATGGAGAATGTAAGTGTTATGTTAAGTTAATGTGGAGCGACAAAGGAAGAAGTGCATTAGCCGACTACGAGAAGCATCAGTTCCGGTCTGTCAAATTTCACCGTCGATATTTCCGTATCCTCTTCGAGTGCTGCCGCTTCTCAACCAAACTAACAAGACCGGCCGTCGGGACACTCTCATCTCCATAGAAAAATCCGTGCAAAAATTCTGGGCCGACGAAAAGATCTTTGAGATCAATGCCCCCGAAGACCCTTCTCTGTCGACGGCAGAACTCCACAAGAAATACCCCAAATTCTTCGGAACCATGGCGTACCCTTATATGAACGGAGTTCTTCACGCTGGCCACAGTTTTACTCTTTCAAAAGTCGAGTTTGCTACCGGATTCGAACGAATGCTTGGCAAAAATGCTCTTTTCCCTCTTGGATTCCACTGCACCGGGTTGCCTATCAAGGCTTGTGCCGATAAGCTTGTGCGAGAAATCGAACAATTTGGTCAAAACTTTGACCAGAACTTGCCACCAGTGGAAGACGCTGAAGTTGACGAAACCCCTAACAACAAACCGGCTGCAAGGAAGGAAGACATCACCAAATTCACTGCCAAGAAATCAAAAGCTGTTGCCAAACAGTCGCGAGCCAAGTACCAGTATGAAATCATGTTGGCACTTGGAATTCCCCGAGAAGACGTTCACAAATTTGCCGATGCAACCTACTGGATAGACTTCTTCCCTCCTCTTTGTAAACGAGACTGCCAAAATTTTGGTGCTCGAATCGACTGGAGACGAGCTATGGTGACCACCGACGTGAACCCGTACTACGACGCCTTTGTGCGATGGGAGATGAATCGACTTTATGGGACAGGCAAAATCAAGTTTGGTAAGCGATATACTATCTTTTCCGCCAAGGACAACCAGCCTTGTATGGATCACGATAGACAGGTCGGAGAGGCCATCAACCCGCAAGAATACACTGCCATCAAAATCAAGGTTTTGGAATTCTGCGAAGCTGCTCAAACCTCTCTCAAGGCAGCCTCCTTTGACTTTGTCAATAAAACAGTGTACCTTGTGGCTGCCACTTTGCGACCCGAGACTATGTACGGACAGAATTGTTGTTTTGTTAGTCCCAAGATAACTTATGGTATTTTCCATGCTGGTGACAATGAATACTACATCTGCACTGAGAGGGCTTTCAAGAACATGTGTTTCCAAGACCTCACCCCTGGTAGAGGTGTGTATGGGGCTGAAGCTACTATTTCTGGTGCCGACCTGATTGGATCAAAGATCAATGCTCCCTTGTCTGTATATCCCGAGTTGAGAGTGCTTCCCATGGACACCATCTTGCCTAGTAAAGGTACAGGAGTGGTCACTTCGGTGCCATCGGACTCTCCCGACGATTACATCACATGTTTGGATCTCCAGAACAAACCCGAGTACTACAAGATTCAAAAGGAATGGGTTTCGTTTGAACCGGTACCCATTATCAAAACTCCAACTTATGGTGATCTTACTGCCAAAACCCTTGTTGAAGAGCTCAAGATCAAATCTCCAAAGGACAAGGATGCTCTTGCTACCGCCAAGGAGCTTGCCTACAAGGAAGGGTTCTACCAAGGAACCATGGTTATTGGCAAGTACAAGGGTGAATCTGTTGAGTCTGCCAAACCCAAAGTCAGAGACGACCTTGTTGCCGCCAAGCTGGCATTTGTGTACAGCGAGCCTGAGGGCCTTGTTATTTCTAGAAGTGGTGACGAGTGTGTTGTCTCTCTTCAAGACCAGTGGTATACTGACTATGGCGAGGAGAACTGGAGAAAGTTGGCCGAGGAATGTCTTCAAGGCATGAACACATACACCGCGGAAACCAGAAACGCGTTTGAAAAAGTTTTGGGATGGTTGAAGAACTGGGCTCTTTCTCGAACATACGGTCTGGGAAGTCATATCCCCTGGGATCCTCAATATCTCGTTGAATCTCTTTCCGATTCTACCGTTTATATGGCCTACTATACTGTTTCCCACCTTTTACATACTGACTTTTACGGAAAAGAAATTGGTCCTCTTGGAATCAGCGCTGATCAGATGACTGATGCTGTGTGGGATTACATCTTTGGCCATACCGAGTCCGTGACGGGTGGAACCGACATTTCTGAAGAGAGTCTTGCCAAACTGAAAAGTGAGTTTGAGTATTTCTATCCTCTTGATGTTCGAGTGTCGGCTAAAGACTTGATTCCCAACCATCTTACCTTTTTTATATATGTGCATACAGCGTTGTTCCCCAAGAAACACTGGCCGCGAGGTGTTCGAGTCAATGGTCACTTGCTCCTCAACAATGAGAAGATGTCCAAGAGTACTGGAAATTTCATGACCTTGGAAGAGATTATCAACAAGTTTGGTGCTGACTGTGCTCGAATTGCTCTTGCCGATGCGGGTGATACTTTTGAAGACGCCAATTTCGACGAAAGCAATGCCAATGCGGCCATTCTCCGACTCTATAATCTCAAAGAGTGGATGGAAGAGGTTGTCAACAACCAAGACAAACTTCGAACAGGTCCAAAGGACAGCTTCTTTGACAAGGCTTTCGAGAACGAAATGAATGAGATCATTCTGGCCACAAATCAGAGTTTTGCGGATACTCATTACAAAGCTGCCCTCAAGTCTGGTCTGTTTGATTTCCAGTCTGCGCGAGATTATTATCGAGAAAGTACTTCGGATATTGGCATGCACAAGGATTTGGCTATGCGATATATTGAATGCCAGGCACTGTTGATTACCCCAGTTGCTCCTCATTTTGCAGAGCATGTGTGGAGAGACATCTTGGGTCACAAGAGTTCAGTCCAGCACGCTCTTTTCCCTCAAGTCTCGCATCCCGTGGATAATATAATCTCCGCTGCGCTTGCGTATGTCCGAGGCACTCAACGAGCCATCAGAGAAGCTGAAGGTGCCAACATGAAGAAGAAGAAAAAGGGACCCGAGTTTGACCCCAAGAAACCTTCGACTCTTTCAATCTATGTCGCTTTGACTTTCCCAGAGTGGCAGCAACAATACATTGACTTGGTACAAAAGTTGTATGAATCCGGCTCAATGGAGTACACTGCTGAATTTAAACAGGAGGTTGGCAAGTTGGGTGACGTCAAGCGCGGCATGCAGTTTGTGAACCATCTGAAGATGAGATTGACTGCTCAAGGAGAATCGGCTGATGCTGTATTCAACAGAAATCTGGTGTTTGACGAGCTCAAGACTCTCAAGGAAATCCTGCCCATTCTTCGTAAGAGTCCTCAGGTTTCTATTATTGACAAGATAGAAATCATTGCTCTTGACGATGCCGACAAGACCAAGGGAGAGGATGCTCTCACTGGTGAAAAGGTGGAAGTTCCTAATGTAAAGTTGGTTCAGGATGCAGTGCCAGGCGCGCCCGGTATTACGTTGATCAACATAGCATAGATGTAGATTAGAATGGATAAATTAATGCAAAAAGAGAATTAAAACTACATAGAATTTGTACTGTTCTCACATACTTCGACCCCGATCATCTTCGGTATCCTCTTCATCTTCGTAGACATTATGAATCTGAGGTTTCTCATCCCCTTCTTCAATCACACTTCCTTTACTGCCATGTCTTTTCTTGGCCATTCTATCTCGAATAGGGATGTTGAAAGGAGATTTTCCTCGAATTTGCCGAGCCCTATGGGCATGAGGGGTTACAAAGATGGCCGACTCATTAAACCTGCCCTTTACCCGCCGTGGTCGATGAAAGTTTTCTAGGCGATTGTTGGTCACATCAGGAGAGCGAGCTCTACTTGCATGCGGTGATGAGTTGAGGGATATGCTAGAATTACTCGACGCTTTCGAATGCGATTTTTTGTGAGCTTTAATAGAAGAAATGGAAGAAGACGTCGACCTTCGTCCATATTGGGGTCGTCTCACCTGAAATAAAAGATTTTGACCGGAAAGGTCTTGCGACCCTAGCGAGGGGGCCGAAGACGCAGCAGAAATCTGCGACAACTGAGAGAACGCCGAAATTTGCGAGACTTGAGAGACGGGCCGTTGTCGTTTGAACTCCACCATGGAAGACATGTCAAAACTCTGTTCTCTTGAATGTTGTACAGAAAATGAGGGAATGGTATTATGATGCTGGGCAAGCTGCTTTTCGACCTCGGCATCTTTTGCTTGTTCCTGTTCCATGATCTTCTTTCTCTTGCCCGCAGGTAGAATAAAGCGAAGCATGAAGTTTTTAAGACCACGCATATTCTTTTTCCTATCGCTGGTGACACTCTTTGTGAAGGAGGAACCACTGGACTTTATGCTAAGAGATGCCTTTGGTTGTGGTTGTGGTGATGAAGTTTTGAGGGGTTCGGCGCTGTTGGACTTTTTGACTTTGATGGGGGGAGATTGAAGTGCTGGTGGTGGAGGAAAGCTTGGAAGTTTTGGCGAGGCCGTTTTTGGGGTGTTCGAGCTGGTGTCTGGTTTGCTATCTGGCTCTAGATTTGATTTCTGCTCCTGTTCAGTGGATCTTCGCAACCGCATCTTGTTGGACAAAGGGGACAGAGGAGAGTGAGGCGATTTTGGCGAGTCAAGACTTTGTGTCTGGTCTTTACTTGATCCTAATCTGACGAGGTTTGAGAATGATGATGAAGAGCGTTTTTCCGACTGGGCCATCTTTTCGGCCTGGGTGACTTTTTCGGAAGACGATCTTTTATCCGAGCCTTTTCTACTCAAGGAGTATTTGGCGATGCTTAGACTGGTTCTGTGCTTTTTTGATTCAAGTTTGTGTTCACGTTCGACCATAAGATCCCACAGGGCAGCCAGAGAGTCACAACGCTGGGAAATGACCGAGTCGGTGAGTCGTTCCAAATCGACATGGGCAGATCGTAAATGACGCACAACCCGTTTTTCTGCTTTTGTAGAAAACAGTTTTGGTTCTTTTGTGCTCAAAATCGTCCGTTGTACCGAGCCGTGTTCCTCAAGATATGGGTGATTTATAATGTCCTGTAGCGAGGGTCTCTGTTTAGGGTCCTTTGACAATAGAGCCTTGACTAAATTGAGTGCATGATCAGGGATAAGAGCATCGTGGAAGTATTCTGGTTCATGCTTGATGACTTTCACCTTTGTATCTACATCGTTTTCTTCTTCAAACGGCATTTCTCCGTACAGTAAAGTGTAAAGGATAACCCCCAGAGACCAGACATCAACTGCTTGTCCCGAGTACGGTTTCCCTTGAAGCATTTCGGGTGCCATGTAACAAGTGGTACCACATATGGTTTCGAGAAGAGACCTGGGTTGGTATTCTCGGGTGAACCCAAAGTCCACCAGCTTCACATTGTGCTTTCTATCGAGCAGGATGTTTTCTAGTTTCAAGTCACGGTGCGTACAGTTCTTGCCGTGCGTGTATGTCACGGCTCCAGACAGCTGGGCAAAGATCTTTCTTGTTTCGTCGACAGAGAGTCGGCCGTGTTTTACAAGGTGGGTGTACAGTTCATCTCCCGGACAGTATTCCAAAACCATCCACACCAAAGTTTCGGTTATTATGATTTCATAGAGACGAGCAATATGGGGGTGTTTGAATTGTCGGTGGTGGTGGATTTCGCGCACCAAATGCGGTTGAGATTTGGGAGCTGATTTCAGCACGACCTGGTTAGTCAGTGTTCCACTGATGCAGTCGCTACTACACACCTTTGTATTGGTAAATTTATGATACGCCAGATACACTTTACCAAAACTTCCTTCGCCAACAAGACGGATTATTTTATAGTTGCCAATTGTATCGACCTGTGTATCAGTAATTGCGCGTAGCAATTGGTTGTAAGAGTCCGATAGCTTTGTTAGAATTATTACGGCAATAATAGGTTGGCAATCATAAATAGGTCCGGTAATTCTCCGACCTGGAGTTTTCTCACCTTTGCCTTTGCGTTCTGCGCATCAACTCGATCTATCGAGCCATACATGGCGCATTTATACTTGGCTACACGCTCTTAGGGAAAAAGAAGCTAGCTCAAAGCTGTTTTGAGGGAAAGGATGATTTTTGGGCGGGTTCCGTGTGCAATGGAATGAAAGAGAGTATTCGTCGTACGGGTGAGGCGGGGGGATGCGATGCGTTAAACTAATAATACAAAAATAATGCCTAACTGTAAATATTAGGGGGAATGTGAGGGCGGGAAGATGTTTTATAGGTGGGAACTGTTGAGAAATGGTAAAGCAAAGCAAATGGATTTAAGGTAGTTATCATTATTAACACTCTTTAGTTATATAAAAAAGTGATTAAATTAGTTAAATTCTGCTGAACCCATAACGCCTGTAAGGGGGAAACTCAGGTGAACTAACATATTGCTCGACAGGAACGAATTCAGAACAGTGTGTTACGAGAGGTGAGAATTAAACTATGACTTGATCTGACAACATGAAAACAAGTACTGGCATTGTGAATCAATAACCAATATTTATAGATACATCAATTGATATCAGTTGATTAAAACCTGAAACACCAGAGCCCCATTATCCGAATCACGTGAGCGGGGTTTGGCATCGTCTAAAAAAGGAAATTTGCGGAAGTAGTAGTTGAATATATTCGAATGATCATATGGACACTTTTGAAGATATATTTTGTCAGTGTCTTGTTGTATCACAGGCCGATAATTTTGTCGAATTAGAAAAGTTTCAGTCCGACTTTCATGAAACTTCAAAGATATGGAGTCAATCTCAGGGGATATGGCACCATGACCCTCTGAGATTGTCGAAAACTCATGGAGAAGGACTATACTGCCTGACGGGAATGGCACTTGTCGATGAGGCTATTGAGGACGAATATACAATTGTAAAGTTGCTGCATGACACTAGTCAGAGTCACCCTGATGTGTGGATCAGTATATCCGACAAGAGTGACGGAGAGTTCTTGCTGACTGAAGCGGCCGAAGTTCTGCCTAGTTGGTTGACTCCTGAGAGTTCGAAATATCGATTGTGGTTACGAGATGGAAAGCTTTGGCTGCTAGATAAAGAGAGGGATCGAAAAGAAGACTTTAGTATCCGAGAAGTCGTAAGATATTTGAGAAATAGGAAGAGCTCGGCATTAGTTTATGACGAGCGAATCAATGAGAAAGCTCTTCGATGCATACAGCATGGGGTATCGCGGCAGCATGTTGCCATGACCACGCTGTCCAGGAAGGCAGCCAGTTTTCTCCATCGTTATCCGTTTTATATATCTGGTGCCTACCGAGCTCTGCGTGACGCTCTTCTCGGACCCGATGGTTTCTTGAAAATCAACAGTGCAGCAGCAATTGGTGCAAGAGGAAAATATCTTTTCAAAACTACTGGTGGACTTCCACAAATTGAAGACCCTGTTGATGTCCCCATACGGTATTCGCAGCGTGTGTATGCTGCTTTCAAGATTGCCTTTACCACCGAAAGGTCTTTGGTCGATAATTCACTAGATCTTGGGACAAAACTCATGATAGCCTTGGAATTGATGTTTCAGGTTGCTGAAAAGTCTCGATATGTTGAGAATGGCGACCTTGACAAGATTTCAGAATGCGGTGATTCTGACCCGATGGAAGAAGCTAAAGACCAATTTCTCCACTCACAAAAGTTGAGCAATCAAGTCTCAGACATTGCGTTGGACAGGCTGAATGAGCCTGAACTGAGTATTGCAGAACTGGAACAGTGGAGAAACGAATCGGCTCCGGATTCAGATGACTGGTTACACGAGATGCAAGGTAGTTCTCCTGTTGGAGATGAAACTCCCGAAAACGACGATGATCATTTGAAGGATCAGCTAGAAGGTATATTTAAAAAGGTGGAGAAATTTATGAAGGATGAGGATGCAGGTTTGGAAGGAATTGAAAACGAAAATGAGAATGACGACGGCGAGGACAAAGACGAGGAAGAGGACGAGGATGAAAGTGAAATAGATCCCAAGATCTCGGAAGATGATTTTTTCGAGTTCTTTCTCAAAGAGGCTCTCAAACTGACTCCAGAGGAGATTGAGAATTATAGAGCTGAGGATGAACAAGATGATAATGATGAAAACAGCAGCAAAGATATTGATGAAGAAGTAATTGACGAAGAAAAAGACTTTATATCGGAACTTGAATCTCTAGGAATCGATGACAACGAAGCTCACTCTGAGTTTCTTCAATCAATGGTCACAATGATGAAAGAGCAGGGTCAAATAACTGGTCCAAGTGCTACCTTAATAGGCCAGCTGGGACTTGACATTAGTCAACTTACGGAATCTGTTCGTCCTAGTAGCAGCCAAAAGAACAAGAGATGACCATAGAGCTCTCAATGGCAGACTACATCTGTAGAATTATTTATATTGTACATAATTATTTACAAACTATTCAAGATCTGTAGAATAAAATGAAAACACACCTAATAACTCACAGTTTTCCTATACTTCGGTCTACCATCCCACTTTTCATTACCCCACACTTTCCACTTGCCGATTTCAACTTCCTCCATCAACATTGGCGAATCGAAATATAATCCTGTTCACAGCCGAAACTCACACCATGAAATGACAGTCCGAAAACAAATATGGGACGGCACAATTCCTCTCCGAATCACTCTCGCCAGAAATGAGAGTCGAAACGGTGAACCGGCGGATTATCTTTTGAAAGCCCGCCGATGCTCATACTTGCCGCTGTATCTGCCGCAGATCTTAAAGTACTTTGGTAAACTCTTGAATGATCCAGAGGATTCCCAGTCGTGGGACTGGTGGTTCGAGTTCGAGGAGGTCCCTGTTCGATGGAACTGGCCAATTGGATTGTCCTTTGACATGATGACTGGCTCGGACCCTTCAAGTACTGAAGGCAGCAGTTCTTCAAATTTGCCCTGGACGCTGACACTGCATCGTAAAAATTATCCAGCTGAATATATTCTGAAGCTGGAAGACGAGCAGACCGTCATGGACTACTGGCTGAATCAGACAAAGGCCGCCTGTTGTATGAGAGATGGCAATTCGAGGGCTATGTTGAATCTTTCTAAGCCTGATACTATCTCGTTTTGGAATAGTGTTAAAGAACACTCGTTTGACGAGTATTGGTCTTACGTTGACCGCCTATTCAATCCTAAAAACGAAATAAAGCATGTCCCTCTCAAGGTCTATCTCCCAGGAGGAAATAGAGTGGTCCATGTCATTGCACCTCCCAAGAGAGGAGAGCAGTTGACTACACTAGGAATGGCTCTAAGTGAAAACTTCCCAGATCTGTTCCCCAGTAAGCGAACCTGTATATTAGCAAGGCCCTTGATTCATGGCGTTGTCTTGACTCTCACCACACCGCTTGTAGAGTTACTGCACGATGCAATGTTCCCAGATGGGTTTTTACACGTTGGAGTGGTTATGATGTGTTAATAGAGAAACCACTGTGTCATTTATTGTCATTCTAAATAGACTACTACAAGGGTTGTCATTTCGAATAAAACTTACAAATTCAGTTTTGCCTACGATAGTTGAAAGCTTTTTCAAATACCAATTTAATTCACCAAGACTAAAAATAACGACCGAGATCTTAAGCTTTACCTGCTCCACCGGCTCCACCTGCTCCTCCTGCACCCCCAGCAGCACCTGCACCGCCGGCTCCACCAAAGACACCACCGGCTCCACCTGCTCCTCCAGCATCGGCAGCTCCTCCAGCACCACCAAAAGCGCCTCCAGCACCTCCAGCACCACCGGCACCAGCAGCTCCCCCAGCACCACCAGCGCCACCAAAAGCGTCTCCAGCACCTCCAGCACCACCGGCACCAGCAGCTCCCCCAGCACCACCAGCCCCACCAAAAGCGCCTCCAGCACCACCAGCTCCCCCAGCACCACCAGCACCACCAGCACCACCAGCACCACCAGCAGAACCGGAACCGTGATTGGGGTATGTTTCGTATCCAGAACCGCCGGCACCACCTGCTCCTCCAGCACCACCAGCACCACCAGCGCCGCCAGCACCGCCAGCAGAACCAGAGCCGTGATTGGGGTGAGGTCGTGATCCAGAACCACCAGCTCCTCCAGCACCACCGGCTCCACCAGCGCCTCCGTTGCCTCCGTTACCTCCGGCACCATTAGAGCCATTGCTACCGTTGCTACCGTTGTTACCATTGTTGCCATTGTTGCCATCACCACCTACTCCTCCAGCACCTCCGGCACCATTAGAGCCGTTGCTACCGTTGTTACCGTTGTTACCATTGTTGCCATTAGCGCCATCACCACCGTTGGTGTGTGCAGGAACTCCAGTAATGAAAGTGACAGATGGAGTAACTGTCAATGTGACGTATTCGGTAGTTGCGCCGGGAGAAAGAGTGACCCAAGTAGTTGACCCTCCATGGATAATAGAAGTGCTGGTCACTCCAGTTCCGGTAGGAGGGGGAAGTGTAACCACTGTCGTTTCGGCGGTAGAATCGGTCACAGTGGCAGTAGGTGCCGGTGGAATAAGGGCAGGAGCAGTGATAGTAACCGTCTCACCCCCAGCAGTGATGGTCACTGTTGTTTGCTCGCGAGGAATCGTATACACAGGGATAGAAGCAGTGAAACTGCCATCAAAAGTAAAAGAATTACTTTCGGTAAAACCTCCTGTGAAAGACGCATCACTAGTAGGCTCGATAATAGAGGTAATTGCAGGCGGAGTATTGCAAGATCCTTGTCCCGGAATGTCGTGACCGCAACCCTTCATCAAAGGGAAGAAAGTGTTCTCGACGACATCATTAAAGTGATCCTTGTCTTTGAACATGTCAGAGCCTGCCAAATTGAGCTGGATATCTCCTGACTGAACAGAGTGGTAACAAGAGATACAGTCTCCAGTGTTTACATTTTGAGCCAAGAACTTGCATGCGCAACCACCATCTCCAAAGCAAAATGTATTTTCGGTGATGGCTTGTTGGCACGAGTTCCAGCAGTTGTCAGTAACAGCAACGGTAGGGCAGAAGCCGTTACCGCCGCTGCTGCCTCCTCCAAATCCCGATCCTCCCCACTTCCAAAACGTGGCAGAGGTTCCGTGGACCATGGCTATGGCCAAAGCGATATAGGCAGCAGAAGATGCCATGTTAGTTTAATGAATGTGAATGAATGAATGAACAAAGACTGAAATCAATGAATGAATGGAAGCTACTGGCAGGCTGCTCTTTAAATATTACTGCCCGGAGATATCCTAATTTCACTTTTCAAATTTTACTTTCAACGAGTGGGAATAAACTACTGTAATCATACCCCCATTGTTTGAAAAATAGATTACGCATTATAGTCTCGGGAAAATAAAGTTGGATCGATAGATTAGGTACAGGTGGTTCCATACTTTAAACTGGCGAGGTTGCACAAGAAAGTTAGATTGACCATTTTGATGAGACGTCAATCGCTTATCCTCATGTCGATCATTCCCATAACGAGTTTAATTAGTAAGAAAAGCAAAGAAGATTATGGACCCCTAAATTATTGAAGAAATCATGCAATTATATCAGTGAAATTAACCATTTAGAGTAGTTAAAGAGCTTTAGGAGTAAATGGGAGTTTCATCAAAAGGTTCTTATTAGAGAAAGAGCTTAAGGTTTTCACGGTAAGACCATGTACTAATCATTGGTTCCTGTAGTAGTGCTGGAAGTACAGCTAGACTCTGCATTTGCCAGCATTTCTACAATAACGGCTAAGAACCCCGTCTTATTGGTAACTTAATGGCACCAAATGACACTCTTTAGTTGAAAATGATATACTAAATGTAAAAATAATTCTATGACCTGACGAATGTCCCAGTATGGCCTTGCAACCACGAGTAACAAGACAGGCCAGTACTGTGCATAGCCAGATTTTCTTTGAACGTATATCTTTTTTTCCTCTAATCATAAAACTCTCTACTCGATTCTACACTGTGATCATCACTTTAATCATCTCCCACTATGTCCCTCTCGTAAATTTCATTCTCCAATTCACTCCCCACTCACCGTTATCGGCGCCGCATCATGAAATTTCCAACTTTCCGTTTTCCTTCGGCCATTTCCAGATACGTCATCCGGCGAGTTTCTCTTCTAGATGCGCTTTGTCCGAGCAGTCCACACCTATTCGGATGCCATCAAGGCACTAAATAGTCTTCAGACTAATTTTGCCACAATTCAGGCGATCAAAAAAGCCGGAGCTCGGGCAAACAATGAAGCTATTCCTCAAACTTTGGAATGGTTTCGACGCTCGGGCTATGATGACCCGGCGGCGTTTAACGCTTTGAATGCGATACACGTTACTGGTACCAAGGGCAAAGGGTCTACGTGTGCATTTGTTCAAGGCATTCTCACTGAATGCCAAAAGAACGGCGTTTCTGGCCTCGAGCGCATTGGATTATATACGTCGCCGCACCTGATATCAGTGCGGGAGAGAATTCGTATCAATGGGCAGCCGCTGAGTGAGGAAAAGTTTACCAAATACTTCTTTGAGATTTGGAACAAACTAGAAAACTCGCAGTCAGATTTGACTCGGTTTCCAGAGTTTGGAAGTGCCAAGAAACCTGGATATTTTCGCTATCTAACTCTTTTGGCGTTTCATGTTTTCGCGAGAGAACAGGTTAATACTGCTATTCTAGAGGTGGGTATTGGTGGAGAGTATGACTCTACAAATATCATTCCTCGTCCTTCTGTTTGTGGAGTCAGTTCCTTGGGGATAGATCATGTTAATGTGCTGGGAAGTACTATAGATCAAATTGCATGGCACAAGGGAGGAATTTTCAAACACGGTGTCCCTGCTTTTACAGTGCAGCAAGAGGAACCGGCATTGGAAGTACTGAGACAGAGAGCAGTTGAGCGTGGAGCTCCATTGGCGGTGGTGCCAGTTCATCCTGAGATTGCAACGATCAAGCTGGGGCTGCCGGCAAAAATACAGGAAACTAACGCTTCTTTGGCTGTCAATCTAGTTGCACAGCATATAAAGAACTTAAAAATTGCAGATGGAATTGATGTGACTCGACATTTGCCTACAACTTTCAAAAGGGGTCTGGAAAACACTACCTGGCCCGGTAGGTGTCAGGTAATAGAAAAATTTGGCATTAGATGGTTTATAGACGGTGCTCATACCAAGGAAAGCATTACAGAGGCTGCCAAATGGATGGCTACTGCCTCATCTTCAGATTCTCGCAAGGTATTATTGTTTAATCAGCAAACCCGGGATGCCAGCGCTTTGGTCTCTACACTATTTTCAGTTCTTTCAGCTCAGAATGTCCGGTTCGACCATGCAGTGTTTTCCACAAACGTTACTTGGTCCTCTGGTCAGTACTCTGAAGAACTTACGTCGCTGAATACCTCGCCAGATGATGTGGATCATTTGGTAGTGCAGAAGAAGCTGGCTGAAACCTGGACTGGCTTGGATCCGCAGTGTACCCCTCACGTGTTTTCCAGCATTGAGTCTTCAATAGACTATATATCTGACTTGCAGGGCACCACCAATACCATCGCTCCGCTCGAAGTGTTTGTCACGGGGAGTTTGCATTTGGTGGGTGGGTTTCTGGCTGTGCTACAGGGTCCTGGGAAATAGATTTGACTACAGTATATGCTATGGAAATATGACTAATGATTTAATGAGACTTTGCTACTTTAAAGTTAGACCGCTCGAGCCCTCCTCCATTTTGTTGTTTATTTTTCCCCCCTGCTGAACGACTGCAGGGATCAACAATCTCAACAGTCGGCCATGTCAACTTTAAATTCTCAACCTACTCCGCTTCTCTACTTGACCCCCTGACTATATTAATTTTGTTGCCATGTTTTCGGATCTTTCGGCCATCTATACCGATCCCATCACCTATGCCTATAATGACCCCAGGGAACACAAAGTGGCCGTGGTGACTGGCGCAAACAGCGGGATTGGCTTTTACACGACTTTGAACCTGTTCATGCACGGCTGGGTCGTGTACATGGCATGTCGGGATTTGGAAAAAGCTGAGGATGCAGCGGAGGAAATTAAGAAGGAGGCTGAGAAACGGAAGGATACGTTACCTGACAATGCTGTTTTTGGAGAGTTGAAGATAGCCCATTTGGATCTGAAATTTCTGTACCATGTCAAAGAGTTTACAGAGGGTTTCGCCAAGACGGAATCGAAACTCGATTTGCTGATAAATAATGCGGGTGCAATGTCATTACCTGCTGAACAAACCTTGGATGATGTCGAGGTTCAACTTCAGGTCAACTACGTAGCTCCTTTTCTTCTCACTCGGCTTCTGCTGGATCAGTTATCACAGGCTCCAGAGCCTCGAGTGGTGTTTGTAAGCTCTGTTGGCCATTTTGCGGCTTTGCCAGGCATCAGCCTGGACAGTGTCATGTCCTGGCCGTTTGAGCTTGTCTCGGGTCTACTTCGCTACGCAAGAGCGAAAGCCTGTGTCATACAGGCGACTAAAGTGTTTGCTCAACAATATCCAGAGATTTTATTTCTTGCTGTACATCCGGGATTTGCTATAACTACTAAGATCTACCAGAACGTGGCCGAGATGCCTGTGATTGGCACCCTCTTTCAGTGGACGAAGACATTGCTGAGTCCAATTTGCACGATTCCTGAAGACGGCTCGCATCCTTTGCTGTATGCAGCTTTGAGTTCTAGAATCAGCCGCGACAAAGACAACGGAAGATATTTACATCTAGGGCCATCTTTTGTGGCCAGCAGTGAGTCCAGTACGCAGCACACGTGGGACTGGACAGAAAAGGTGTTAAAAAAGGCAGGATTCCTCCCCTAAAAACGTCAGTACCACCGACTATAACAACCCAAAAATATATAGACAAAGTATGTAAGAATACAAAAGGCTTTTTTGTTTATTGTTCATTGTTCTCATTAAGATTTTCACTCTGGTCATTTGTGATTGACAAAATGAGCTTGGAGCCAAATCCTGTACATCTTAAGCTTCCTCTGTCTATTGACCATAAGTCGTCTATCGGTAGCTACCTTTAATGCTGTGAACTCCGTACCAAAGATTTCATGCAATTCTTCTTCGGTGAAGAAATAAACTCTGGTTCCATCTCCTCTAATGTAAAAGTTCTCGTCCAACAATCTTCCTCCTTTGAATCGGAGCTGAGTCAAGTCGTATCTTCCGTAATCTCGAAACAAGATATGTCCGCCAGGTTTGAGCAACTTCTTCAGGTTACTCACTGCCTGTTTCCACTGATCGGGAGATAGAGCACTAAATACAAAGATCATAACGATAATGTCCTGAGAATGGGGCTCGACTCCCTCTGGCAGTATTCCCTCTGGCTGAGCCAAGTCCCACACCGCTGCATGGGCATTTTTGGTGTCAAACGCAGGAGACTCTTTGACAATTTCGACGGCCTTGCTTGAAAAGTCTACGCCAGTGATTTTCAAATGAGGGTTCTCATTTGCTTCGAGAACGGGAAACAGAGTGTTTCCTGCTCCACAGCCAACTTCTAATATGCTGGTAGGGCCTGCGTCAGCTAGAGTAGCTGCATAAAGTTCGGGGAATTCGACTCTCAGCCATTTTCGATCTTTGAAGAAATTATCTCGGTTGTTTCTATAGAACTGATTCCAGTACTTTGCAGGGTTCTTCATGTACAGTTGCTTGTCGAAATCTTTGACCGGGGTTTCTTTCTGTTTGAGCAGTTTCTCCTCTGCTTCTATTCGCTGTTCCTCTCCCCATTCTACATGATCCCTTGTTAGGAAATTAACCTAAAGGAAATTAAGCATATGGGATTACTATCTAAGACTTGTCACTGCTAATAAACTCTGTACTGTACTTACCAAGCGTTGTGATCCCAGACAGATTCTTCGTTTGTCAGGTATCGCTGTCCGAAAAGAAAAGGAGGGTCTCCCCGTTCTTGTCTGGACAGTCCCGCCTCGGTTGTTTCACTTGTTCCACTTATCGGTTCTTCTATAGTCATATTGTGTCGTTTAAATGCAGAAGTGAAAAGTTGAAAACGAAAAAACGAAAAAACGAAAAAAAGAAAAACGAAAAACGAAAAACGAAAAAAATCTAATCTGCATAACTAGCGATTCCTTCAGCCTCAGCTGAAGTGAGGCTCCTTATCTTGCATGAAACTGACCTAAGATAAGCTTATTCATGTAGAAATCTAGAAATCTAGACTACCAAACCCTTGGCTAGAACTAGTGCCAAGCGCTATAACTACCGTAACTAACCTTTCGACTCATCCATTTGCAATACACATTTTCAACCACCATATATTTAAGTGAGCCACCCATCTCCAAAAATTGCACTCCTCCAGCCTCCGAACTTCACAACTTACGCGACTCAGCCCCGCATTTCCAGTATACATGTCTATCATTTACCCTAATTCTTTACATACATATATTACGCCGTGCATATAAACGAACTTTACAACTTGGCAAGCGGATGAGTTACAGTCTGCATATCATTGTTTGAGCTACTTTATAAACCTCTTTCCTCGCATCTAGAAATTTAGACTTCAAGATTGTTAAACATGTCCTCTTCAGAGGTGGAAGTCCGGGAAGGACCTCCCCCAGCTTACGATGATGGAACGGCGCAACCAGAAGCAGAAGACGATGAGCCCAACATGATGGCCACGTTGTATGACTCGCTTTTTACCTCTCCGCCCGTAAATCTGCAGACTACAAACTTTGACGAGTTGGTGGTTCACCTGAAACTTCTGGAAACACTCTACCAACTGCGACAGTCGATTGAGACTCGCAATGGGCTATTTGGCCTGCAGGATACTGCGACCGTTCTGTACTTTGAGACTGAAAAGCTCGATGTCAAAGTAGGTGAACTCAGATGGTCAGCGTACGTCCAGCGGGCTGCTGATAGGTTCGAAACATGGTGGCTTAAAGTTCTCCAGACCTATGCCAGGCAACCGGAGTTTCTTGTCAATGATATGCTGCCGCCGTTAGATGTGTTGATGGTCTGGCATTCATATATGCTTAATCCGCGGACTTATATCGAAGACAATTTACGTCTTGGCGGTACCGCGATTTGGCAAAAAGTTAACATGCCTTGGGCTTTGATAAACAGGGCCATTTCCCCAAACTTTGTTTATTCGCCGGGTACTACTGCCCAGGATAATTTTGAAAAACTCACCGGTATCAGGTGGGATGCCGATGGCGATCTTTCGAAGACAATCTCCTGTCCCAGCTGCTACCGCCAATATGGGACTCCTTGGCTTCAGATCGAATCTCCAACCCCAGAGATTGTCAAAGTCTCCAAGGCTTCTTTTGCAATGAAAGATACCTTCACTCGATGCCCCCATTGTGGTATTGGTGTCACTCACGATGTTCTTTCCCTGGGCAACTTTATCCAGGACTTGCTCAAACATCAGACGAAAGAATCACCAATGCCAGGAACGGTGCTTTCTCCGACCACAAACCTCCCAAATTCAACGGCGTTGAGCAATCGTCAAGATTTGATGGATATTGTGTTGAACGACACGAACCTACCTGAGCTTTTGAGACAGGTGGTTGCCGCTGAAAGAGATGATATTAACGCAAACCCGCCTTTAATTATCCTCAAGCAGATTATTGAACAAAAGGTGCAAAAACTAGCATTTTTCAAAGGGCCGGCCCGACAAAAATTCAACATGACCATTCGGCGGATGTTTAGTTGTTACTGGAGCAACTCTTCAAATTTCGGTCAGAGTCTTTCGGCAGCAGTTTTACGACAGGGATCTTTTATAGAGAAAATGCATGGATTTGATTGGCTACACAGTCCTGCTCTGAAAAACACAATGGACCGAGCAGTGGTCCGCTATAGTCGGTTCATGAATCTGATTGCACAGAAACACTTTTGTGTGCCCACTCTGGATATTGACTTGGTATGGCACACCAATCAATTGTCCCCGTATAGATATTATTCATTTACTTCCAAGTCGAGTGGCACTCTCGTGAATCACGATGACAAAGTTGCCCAAACTAAGCTGTCCACTGCATTTGAGAAAACAGCAAAGCTCTACGAGCGAAAGTACAAGGAAGTATATTCGGAATGTTTGTGCTGGTATTGTGAAGCAGTTAGAGAAAAGACAAAGCCCTTGCTGGGATCAGTTGTGTCGACTGATCACTTGTATGCTGCCCAGGGTACCCACAAAATCACCCCAGGAGCTCATATAAGTACTCACAATGCTGTACAGGATGTTGGCCGTAATACGCAAGAGCCAACCCAGTACGACAAAACGATGTGGCTAAATTACAATAAAGCGTACAAAAGAGCCACGAAGCGGGCGAAATCGCTTGGTCGTCCTCCTCCTCCCCAATGCTACGCTCCAGAGTGGTACTATTACGGAGCTTTCTATCCTTTCCCCATTTACGGAGCGTATCCTGGTTGCTTCGGAGGATTTGGTCTCTATGGAGGTCTCGGGGGCCTTGGTTATGGAAATTGTGTGGCTGGTACTTGCTCTGCTGGCTTGGCAGCTGGCAGCTGTGGAGTAGGTGGAGGAGCATGTGCCGGTGGTAATTGCGGAGGGGGTAACTATGCTGGTGGCTGTGGAGCTGGAATGGGAGGTTGCGGAGCTGGAAGTAATTGTGGCGGAGGAGGAGGATGTGGAGGCGGTGGTTGCGGTGGGGGAATGAACTAGTGTGTGCATTACTGTGATATTTTGGTTTTGCTATGTTTTATGTTCTTGTACTTTTAAAAGAGTTTTCTGTTCTATTATATTAAGTACATGAATCCATTTTATGACAGATCCACCCCTGCATAAGATAATGCAATGATCGTCGAAGATGAACTAAATGAAATGATTGTCGCATATCGAACATGTGGTTTCTAACGAGAGCCTCTCGGCTTTGTACGATGTTATTCAGCTTGCTTCTGTCATTTTACATTCGCCTTGTTAAATATCAAATGCTGTTCCAAGACAGGTCTGATAGCAGTGACTAGTAGCTCTTAGTATCGTTCATATAGAAACCGTATTTGGTTCTCATATAATTGAAACGAGTGCCAAACATGATATGCCAGGATAGTTTCATTAGAAAAAAAGAATATAAGTACCGTTATCAAGTGAGCTTATCAACAAAACTCCAACTAAATGTTTATTACTTCAAATAGATATATATATTTCAAAAATTAAACTACAAAGAAGAAATAAAAAAATGACACGGACAGGAATTGAACCTGCAACCCTTCGATTTCAACGTTAACTGGAGTCGAAAGCTCTACCATTGAGCCACCGCATCTTGTATGAACTTAAAATGGCATTGGCAATAGATGAGGTACAGAAATATCGCCGCACATGCCGCGCATATGCACAAATTAAGTATCATGGATTGACGATCACGGTGAAACATTTGGAAATGAAGGTAGTTTCAGAGCTGCTTTTCACAAATTTTGAGATTGACTCCCAATCTTATATTCTGTAGGTATTTTAGTATGGTTTATTGAGTTTAACGGCTCATACGATTGTAGTCAGCATCGACTGACCTACCATACCTTTGCAGCTCATGGTTTACGTTCTTATTGCGGAGAAGTAAGAAATAGAACCTTAATAAATGTGCGGCAATTACGCATGTGATGCGGAATTCGTATTAGTAAATACGAGAATTGCCACCCTCATCTTGCACATGTCTCTGAAACAGGAACCTGAAACGGATACCTATCGAAGTCCTAACAATGTTAGTAATTACACGCTCACCATAAGCTGATACTCCATAACGGTGCACGCAGTTCCTAACAGTAAGGAATAAATCTGCTATATAGCTGTCACGGAACAATTTCACACCATGTTGCATTTGTCACATATTATGCCTATCACATGAATTTGATATGGTCCAATTAGCGAGGCGGCGGGCCATGGCTAATTATTCTAAAGATGTGGGACGGATTAAGATACCCGATTAGGTCTTGGATCTGCACAGTACGGTAGAAAACTGTTTGCCATAGAACCAGCTGGAAATGTTGTCAAAATCCAGAAGATTTTTTATTGTTACATACCTACGTAAATATACTATTCTCTCTTAACTTTGTTTGCTTCATACCCAGGCAAGTGTCGTGCAAACTCACAAATATATTTTCACTTATATGTAGCTACGGATCGTGCATGAGCCCCGACTGAAATGGCTGGTCATCTTATGCATCATGCACATACATGTAGAGTGATCGACCGAAGATCATGCAATGTCTACTACCAGCCATATCGATTAAATCGGCCAAATATTGAATGGATGATCCAGTTTCACAGGCGTCCCCTACACCGGGAAAAAAGGAGGGAGGACAAAAAGTTAAGATCCGGTACATAAGTAGATGTAAACTATTTAAGATGGTTGGTTCATTTATTATGATTCTGCTTAAAGGCGGGCTGCTACGCACCATGAAACTTTCCATCATAGTACCTCCACCCAGATTAAATTTAGGATAAAACGTATAATAAAGGGCTCCGCAATCTCAAACTTAAAGTTTTGTATGGGTGTAAAAGAGAGTGGATAGTATCTTATCAAATAGAAACAGCGCCCGGCATTCAGCAAAGTGGAGAGACACAGTCTCCATAAGTTTCAGTAAGATATTTAATTCCTGCTGTTTAGGATTCGCAGTTTTGGAAACAAGACTAATACTTTCCTGTCGAGACAACATTAAAAAAATAATCAACTTCGATATTAGACGATATATTAGAGCAAGAGACATAAACATTAGCTGCAACACCAAAAATGGGAAACACTACTTCAATCGAAAGTGGTGGGGCCAAACTCGGAGAGCACTTGGTAGCACCAAGGAAAGGGAATCCTGTAATTGATTATAGACGTTTGAAAACATATGGTATCTTGCATGACGCGAGTAATCACATGCTCTGGTACGACAAGAATCAATTTGTGCTATTACTGAAGTCCGAAGACCCTCGAATCAGAAGTCAGTTACGGAAATATATTCATCGCGACATTTTTACAACATATCAACTAGAAAATTCGATCCCAGAAATGTTACAGTTTGAAGAGTGTTATTTGGTTGACCGAGACCGATCAGTGAATGACCAAAACTTATTGCACGGGAAACAGAGCAAAGAAAATGTGAATATCGTAGCACATGATGACTATGCTCACATAGACATTGCCGCGAGCCAAGTACCGACAGGTGAGAAAACAGTGGTGCAGGATCATTACAGTTATCCATATGGCTCGCCAGTCCGGTCAAATAATTATTATGGAGTGTATGAGAGCCCGGATAGCAGCAGTAGCCGGTCTGAAGATAGCTCAAACGGAATGTATTCTCCGCCGTCAAGTTATCATTCAGGAGAGCCAAGTCCTGAAATTCCACAGGAGAAGTTCCAGCAAGTGGAACAGTTTCTGGCTGGGTATAGCATAGAGGCGGCTATCAACGGGCTAGCTATCCAGGAGCCTGTACACCACCGGCATGACCACCAACAACAACAGTCGCTAGAATACGGAAACTCTGCTAGAAGAGTCAATGACTTCAGAACCGGCAAAAAGACACACTTGACACGATCACGATCAAAATCCATGAGCATGTTACCTAATAGACCTATACCACGACATGGAAAAGGATTTCGAAGCACTGCAACCGATTTTGACTTTTTGGACGGACGAGAGCAAGGACAGGGCGTTTCAGGACAAATCAACAAAGCTAATATTCAATCTACGACCAGGACCAATTCCGCAGAACAGTACCATAGGTACCGAGGAAGAGCATTTCGAAGCAACCTGTATTCCTCGAACAACAACAACTATACAGGAGGACACGAACAACAACAGTACCTACAAGATCCTGCAGGCAGGACTAGGATTGAAGCAGGCATTCCTCCTAAAGTTCCGCCTCACAGAGTTGGCATTTCAAATGGAACGTCAGTTCACGAGAAGGCTCTATGGAGAGCTGGGCATCAGGTGAGTCTGTCTGACAACAGCTGCGTGGAGCGCACAGCCCAGAAGGGACACGATATTTATACACGGAAATGTTCGTTTGTGAGAAAGAAGACCCTCTCAGAACGAGTGGAATGTGATGCGGAAGAAGAGGAAGTAATCAAGACTAGAATAAGAGTGGACTGCATTACGAAAGAAGATGAAGACTCGACCTTTCTACGCAGTGGAGGACAACAGGAGAACGACCGAAAGTTCATGTTGCCTGGCTATGATCATGACCGAAAGCTACAGGTTGTCAATATCAACCAAGAAGATTCTATTTACTGTCCTACACCCATTCACCAAGCCCGAAGTATGGAATCATTAATAAGCGACCGTCGATGCGTTTCTATGTACGAGCCCACACTGGTGAGAAACCCAGCTGTTGCGAGGTACGATGAGAGCATTGTGAGCAGTAACTACTTTGGGTTTGAGTTGTTGGAGTCGAACAGTGACGCCAGGAAGTTTGCAGACAGGATGTGGCTGCAACGGGGGGAACAGTTTCTAGCGAGAGTTGGTAGTTAGCTAGACTACTTTAATTTACTGCTACAAAGATTACTCACGAGTCTTCTACTACGAGTGAACTATTATTAGCGATTGCGCCGTGTCTGCTCATATGGCCACGTCACAGATCTTTTCACGATGCGAAATCGTACACGTATAGGCACTGCCCACCAAAAAAAAATCCCAACCCACCTCATTGGGTTATTCGCATTGGGCCTTTTCTATCTCTCCATCTAGCTACGAACTCGACACTCATTGGTCAGACTAGTGGGGTGTTTGGAATATGATATTTTTGGGAACGAGCCGCAGCAGTCGGGTATTTGGATATTTCCGTTTCAAGGCAAGTCTATTTTTATGCTTTTCTTTGGCGTCTCGGGAGGCTGAAAATAACAACATATAAACGAAGCCTAGTTCACGATTCGTAGATAGTTAAATATCAGATTTCACCGATAAACTGTGGTAATCGTCAATCTTTGATATTTTTAATATTCAACTGTCGTTTTTAAGCTCCTTGTATTAAACCAAATCTCTCTGTGAGAAAGAGCGCTGTACCACTAAATTTGTAAATTCCTGTACCTCCTCTGCTGCACCATAAACCCTGAAACGCAGCCCACGTTGCCTCCTAATATTAATTCAAACAGAGACTTCTTTTTTTTTATATCTCTGATTTTGCAATCCAGTTTTACATCGTATAATACACAGGAAGTAGAGACAAAGAAAGAGTTATAATGTGGTAAGTAGTAGTGAACTGTAACGCGGAGATGAGAGCGAACCAGAGGACCGTAGGTGGTTGGACGACACACCCATGAGAGGAACACGTTGTGAAAACCCCAATATTATCTGTAAATGAGGGGTAGCGGGCGTCTAATTAAAAATGAATAATTTCAGATAAAGCAGAAATATTTATTATTATTTGGAGATAGATGAAAGAAATGCAACCAGACACATTTATAGTACTATGTGTGTTGTGGTGTTGTGGTGCTGTGGTATCTGTTCTATCTGGTTCCATTTTCTTGAAAAGCCTCGAACGAATTTCCTTCGTGATGGGGGTAGTTGTCGTGATTCCTCGGGGAATTCCATTTGGTTTTGGGCCAACAATTTGTTCGAGATGAGAACAAAGTGGGGGTGCCATGGCCAGCTCGAATGAAACAGCAGGACCCGAGAATCTCGAACCTCGTCTGTGCTGGTTCAGCTGAAAATTGATCTCACTCCTCACTAACCCTCAATGATCTTCTTACCTAACCAGTGGAATCTTTGGTTATATCAATTACCTGGTCCCCAAAACCAGAGGTGAAATCCTCAACACACTGATCGAAGGCCTTCAACGACAAGAATACCGAGGTTACGACTCTGCCGGTTTGGCTGTAGATGGAGACACCCCCGGTTCCGTAGATATCTACCGATCTGTCGGAAAGGTCCAGGGACTCCGAAAAGTCATTGAGGACTCTAAGCCCAACGCGGACAAGGTCTTTGAATGCCATGCTGGTATCGCCCACACTCGATGGGCTACCCACGGTCAACCAAGAACTATCAACTGTCATCCTCAGCGATCTGACCCTACTAATGAGTTCACCATTGTCCACAACGGTATCATCACCAACTACAGAGAAATTAGACACTTGCTCGAGTCCAAGGGCTATCACTTTGAGTCTGAGACCGATACCGAAGCAATTGCCAAGTTTGCCAAATACATTTATGACAACAACAAACAACACAACTTAGACCTTTCTCAGCTGGCTAAGCTGGTGGTCATTGAACTGGAAGGTGCCTATGGTCTGTTGCTCAAGTCTACCCACTACCCCAATGAATTGGTAGCCACCCGAAAGGGATCTCCTCTCTTGGTTGGTGTTAAGACCGAGAAGAAACTTAAGGTTGACTTTGTTGACGTAGAGTTCCCTGATGGAGACCGAAACCTAACTGTCGCTGCTCCTGGCGAGACGAATGGAAATGGTCTGCTGCAGGTCAACGGAGACAACCTCCGACACTCGCAGAGCAGAGCGTTTTTGTCTGACGAGGGAATGCCCATGCCAGCCGAGTTCTTCTTTGCTTCTGACCCCGCTGCCGTGGTGGAACACACTAAGAAGGTTCTTTTCCTCGAAGATGACGATATTGCTCACATCTACGATGGCGAACTCCACATCCACCGGGCTCGACGAGAAGTCGGTGCCTCTACTATCCGATCTATCCAGACCTTGGAGATGGAGTTGGCTGAGATTATGAAGGGATCTTTTGATCATTTCATGGAGAAGGAAATCTTTGAGCAGCCCGAGTCGGTCATCAACACCATGCGAGGACGAGTCGATTTCGAGAACAACACCATCCAGCTGGGTGGTCTGCGACAGTATTTGACCACAATCCGACGGTGCCGACGAATCATTATGATTGCCTGTGGTACCTCTTATCACTCGTGCTTGGCTACCAGAGCCATTTTCGAGGAACTCACCGAGATACCCATTTCGGTGGAACTGGCTTCCGACTTTTTGGATAGACGATCCCCTGTCTTCCGAGATGACACTTGTATTTTTGTTTCCCAGTCTGGAGAAACCGCAGACTCCCTCCTGGCTCTTCAGTACTGCCTTGAGCGAGGTGCTCTCACTGTGGGTATCGTCAACTCGGTCGGTTCCTCCATTTCTCGACAGACTCACTGCGGTGTTCACATCAATGCTGGTCCCGAAATCGGTGTTGCCTCCACCAAAGCATATACTTCGCAGTATATTGCTCTTGTGATGATGGCTCTGTCTCTTTCTGACGACCGAATCTCCAAGAGTGATCGACGCACAGAGATTATTCAAGGATTGAAGAATATTTCCAAACAAATCGCTCAAGTGCTTGTCTTGAACGATAAGATCAAGACGATGTGTGACGAAGACCTCGCTGGTCAAAAGTCCCTCTTATTGTTGGGCCGAGGGTACCAGCATGCCACTGCTTTGGAGGGAGCTCTGAAGATCAAGGAAATCTCTTATATGCATTCTGAAGGTGTCCTTGCTGGAGAACTGAAACACGGTGTCTTGGCTTTGGTCGATGAGGAATTGCCTATTGTTGTCCTGGCCACTCGAGACTCTCTGTTCCCCAAGGTGATGAATGCTGTTTCCCAGGTCGGTTCTAGAGCTGGTAACCCCATTATCATCTGCAATCCTGGTGACAATTTTGACTCTAAATATAGAACTCTGGAGGTTCCTGCTACTGTTGATTGTCTGCAAGGATTGTTGAATGTCATTCCTTTGCAGTTGATGAGCTACTGGTTAGCAGTCAAGAAGGGAATCGATGTTGATTTCCCTCGAAACTTGGCAAAGAGTGTTACTGTGGAGTAAGATGTGTGTATGTAGTATTTATGTGATTTATTATATAGTAGAAGGCTATTATATTATTGCTACAAGTAATTATAACAATGTGTATATGCCAGCTCGTGAACTGAACGTAGAAAAAGCTCATAAACATTAAAAAATCTACTTTATATTACATTACATGGCTGATGAAAACCCTCCAGAATTGATTTGGAGCTTTTTGTCTTGGCCCACGCTGGTTATTCCTACACTGTGCCAGTCGACACCATAGACGGATGTAGGGGACTCTCCAGACTCTCGAGTTATTGTATACACGCTCTTTTGAGCTCTAATATCCCAAATCTTACAGGTTCCGTCGTGCGAACCAGATGCAAACATATACTGATTATCAGGAGATGGTGCCAATGAAACCACAAAGTTGGTATGGCCGATAAGCTGAGCTTGAGTAGTGCTAGTAGTGGTTCGAGGGTCATGCAAAGTTATGTGTCGAGCAGATGATCCACATGCTATAAGACCAGCCTGGGCAAGTGTCGTAATAGATAGTAAAGGAAAAGAGGTAGTTCTGGTATCTACCAGCAACTGTGTGGCAAGGTCCCAGGTCCGAATGGTGTGGTCCTGTGAGACCGAGTATGCTACTTGGTTATCTGAAGCATGGAACACAACTCCAGTAACCGGGGAACTATGTCCAGTTAAGGAAGCCAGCGGCCCACGAACTCTGGCTGATGCGAGGTTTTTCTCAGCCAGCTTTCTTCGTTTTTGAGATGCAGTAGAACCGGAATCATTAGGTGTAGAAGGAGCAGGGAGTTCTTTGTAATTTGTTGACCACAGTTTAACGGTGGTATCCGCAGAGGCAGAAACTATCGATGTTCCCTTGCACGCAATGTCATCTACAGAACCAGTATGACCCTGCAAGACCGCCAAAGCAGAGACCTCTACTTGTTCGGGATTTTCTTCGCCTTCTTTCAGTCTCCATAAACACAGGTTTCGATCTGAAGAACCAGTGACCAGCCGTCCCTTCTCGGTCCATTTTACACTCTTTACTGGAGCATTGTGACCCACCAGCTGGTGAGTGACTTTGCCAGACAGATCCCATAGTCGAGCAACTCCGTCATATGATCCAGTTGCGATAAATGGAGATACTCGGCTTATATGAACAGACGACACCCAATCTTGGTGGGCAAACGACGAAAGAAACGACGGAGGCAGAATTGATCTGGCATATTCTAGCGTCAGAGTTGTTTCTGACGATAAGCCCTGTGTTGTAAGATACGAATCCAAGCTTGATCTCAGCAGCTGTCCATCTATCAGGAAATCAAACGGAATGGGCTTTTCAACTTCGAGTAACTGATTCACGACTTCAGACAGTCCATACCGCTTTAGGCTGACGGGTACGAAAAGCGGGGCATCCGGGACCACGAGGTCGGTTTCTCGGGTGACCAGTTTGATTTTGACTTGTCTAGTGTCGGACATTTTGACAGGGCAGTTTTAACTGGAGATTTATATCAAAGAGAAAATAATTATAATCTTTTTTTGAAATTTCATGTCCTGCAGGTCGAACTTTTTCAATGTGCGGCGGTAAAAAATTCATGCATATCTGTGCGGCGTTTGCACGGCTATCATGCGAGTAGTGACTCGCACGGCTGAACGTCCAATATCAATCGAACTTGCAAGTTTAACGAACTTCTTGACATATATCTTCAACAGCAGTTGAAAAACAACTTGGCTCAATTAGTCTGCTGCAACAATAGAGGCTGCTAGTATAGCCCGACCACTTTCTTTAGTCCTCTCCTTTAAATGACCCAAGAAACCAACTCAACGTTTGTGGTTTCAGCCCCTGGCAAAATAATTCTCTTTGGAGAACATGCAGTTGTTCATGGAAAGCATGCAATTGCTGCGGCCGTTTCGTTAAGAAATTACCTGCTGGTTCAGGATTCGCCAGAACATGGCACTATTTTTTTGGATCTCCCCGACTTGAAGTGTCAGGAATCATTCAAGATCGACCAGCTCCCCTGGCCGGCAAAAAAGCATGGCAAGGGCCAAGGAGCCGGGCTTGAGTTGGATGCCGAAATAGTTGCCTCCATCCAACCACTGATTGAAGGTAAAGACAGCTTCCAACAGGCCGCCATTCTTGCTTTCTTGTACTTATATCTGACAGTCTGTGACCGAACGACCCCCGCCAAATCGTACAAGTCGCGATCTCTGCTGCCGGTTGGAGCGGGCTTAGGCTCTTCTGGGTCTTTTGCTGTCTGTATATCTGCTGCTCTGCTACGTCTGGCGGGCATTTCTGGCTCCAAAGAGGACCAGATCAACCGAATCAATGGCCACGCCTTTTTAGGTGAGAAATGCATTCATGGCAATCCTTCCGGTATAGATAACACTGTTTCCACTCGAGGAGGCGCTGTACTGTTCCGCCGATCCGCTGCACTGGTTCCGTTGCATCAGTTTCCTCCTTTGAAACTAGTACTTACAAATACCAATGTCCCCAGACGTACCAGTGAGCTGGTGGCTGGGGTGGGTAAATTAAAAAACGAGAATCCCTTGATAATGGAGAGCGTGCTGAATGCTGTAGATCAGCTAGTGTTGTCTGCCCAGGAAGCCCTCACAAATGGGGATTTGGAGAAGCTATCTGTTCTAGTTCGCCTAAACCACGGTCTGCTTGTTTCCATGGGAGTAAGTCATCCTGCTCTTGAAGAAGTCGGACTCACTGCACAAAGATTGGGTCTTGGTAACACCAAACTTACTGGTGCTGGAGGAGGTGGCTGTGCTATCACGTTGGTCCGCGATACAACTAATTTACATGAAAAGGTAGCCCAGCTGAAAAAAGAGTTGCAGGGCAAAGAAGTGTTTGAGACACTGCTTGGGGCTCCTGGAGTGGGTTATGTCGATGCTGGTATTTCCACCGATAAATTTTCGACGCTAACTTCGGAAGAATTTGAGTCGCTTGGTCAATGGCATTATTGGAATAGTTGAAACAGTGCACATAACACTCATCAGCAGCTTAGGTCTTTGATACAGGACAACCTTATTGTAATAATATAATTGTAATAACAGAATTGTACTAACATAATTGTAATAACATTTATATTTACATATTAACATATCTACGTATCTAATGCATATGCTTCGTGTGTCAGTGCGATCTATTCATAGGCTCAGTATAGCAGTTCAGAGAACCTCAAACTAAATTCCCCTATTGAACCAAACCCTCTTTATTGGCTCACCCCGTTCATCTTTAATATCGGCAAACTTGCCCTCCAACTTATTCACATCTAGGCTCCTCTTTTGAGGAAACACAGCCAATGCAAAAGGAAGAACAGCAAATGAAGTAACAGTGATCAATCCCAGATTAACAGCGGTGACAGCCAAATTAGATTTACCCTTTAAAAATCCCTTTTGAAGTCTGTACAATATCAAAGGAGGAAGGACCATGATAGGAGTTGCAGTAATAACCCGAGACAAAGCAGTCTCACCCACAGCATACTTAGCAGCAGTTCTCGAGTTACCCAAATCTTTGTTGGTGGCAGGATCAAACACAGAAATCCCCTTTCTAATCTCTTCACTTCTCATCAAGCCAACATTTACCAATCCTGCGGTCACCACTGCTGCAAAGGGGACCAGCCGGCCAAGCACAGTTCGGGTATGAGGAGAAATATTTTTCAGTCTGGGAACCAGGGCATTTAAACCTAGAGCCACAGAGCAAGATCCGGTTACAGCTAAGAGATAGTTGGTCACCAACTGTTGAGTAGTCAGCGGATGCGATTTATTAGCATTGGCGGTATTGACAGCAACGTTCAAACTCTGATTCGCGATTTGCCAGAAAAGGGTACCAGCAGTACCCAAACCAGGTGTGAGCATTCCCACAGTGACGACCAAATTCGATAGAACGTAGGAACTCATCCGAAAGGGCAGTAATACCGGCTGGGCCGTATCAGGATGCAAGGTCGAGTCCAACACCTGTTTAGCTTTCCATAGCTCGGGTGTCATGGGACCGTCACCATTTTTATACGAGTGAATTAGACTTTTAGCGTTATCTATATCTTTTTTACTATTTAATAACATGCTGGTCAGAGAGAGACATTCTACGATACATTTCAGTTGCGGGGCTCGACGAATTTGGAGCAATCTGACTTACAATGGGTTTGAAAGACCCGCACAGTGCTGAACTCGGCCCCAATAGGTCGACAAATCATAGCGAGACTCAGGGAGAGGTCGAGAACCAGGTATAGATGAGGCCATGAGGAGATTTTGGAGCAGAGACTGAGAAAAATCAAACTTTCACGATGGAATTTGAGTCAGAGGTCGAAGCCGCGCTAAAATGGGGGCGCAAAATAACCGTGCATAAATATGCAGGAGTGACATCTATGAATTTGATATTCAACACCACACCATTTAATGCCTTGCCACACCAGTTCTATAAAGGATCCGATTCTTTAACGTTTTCGCTCTAATCATTTCTTCATGCCTGTCCTCGGGATAGGAAATGATATTCTGGTGACATCACGCATATATGGTATAATATCCAAGAATCCGCAACGATTTGAGCGGTTTGCCAGAAAGATTCTCCATGCAAAGGAGCAAACTGCACTGAAAACCAATGACCTTGCGTCCGCTTCACGGTTATTGGCTTCTACATGGACGGCCAAGGAGGCGCTATTTAAGAGTTTAGACGTAGAAGATCAAAAACTATTCCAGTTTAATCAATGGTATAGGTGTGTAGACGGAGGAAAGAGGGTACTCAAAAATGATGAATATAGTAAAGGAGATCAGTTTTTGGTATCTGTTTCTCATGATGGAGACTATACAAGTGCATTTGTGGTGAGAACGGCAAGTAAATAGGAGACTCATACTACAAAGTGAACATGTAAAAAATGAGCTCTGCTTGTATTATCATAATCATCTAAATGATCTATATAACATTAATTAATTAATGTCTAAATCACTGTACATGTTTTCAACGTCTACTCCCATTCAACAGTAGCAGGAGGCTTGGAAGTGATATCATAAACCACCCGAGCAACTCCGTCAACTTCGTTAACAATTCGTCGGGCAACAGTTTTAAGGAAACTGGCCTCGAAAATGTACCAGTCCGCAGTCATGAAATCCAGAGTCTCAATAGCTCGCAGAGCAATGACTTGCTCATAAGTTCTCTGATCTCCCATGACACCCACACTCTTGACCGGCAACAAAGCAGCAAAAGCCTGGGAAATCTTGTCATACAGTCCAGCCTTTCGGATCTCCTCAATAAATATATAATCGGCCTTTCGAGCAATTTCGACCTGCTCGGGAGTCACTTCTCCCAAAATTCGAATAGCAATACCGGGGCCGGGGAATGGATGTCTCCACACGAGATCATGAGGAATGCCCATGAGTTCTCCAAGCTGTCGAACTTCGTCTTTGAAAAGCTCTCGCAAGGGCTCGATGAGTTTCAGTTTCATGTCCTCGAGAAGTCCACCGACATTGTGATGGGTCTTGATAGTTTGAGAAGGTCCCTTGAAGGAAATACTTTCGATAACATCGGGATAAAGAGTACCTTGGAGGAGGAACTCGATTTCATTAGAACCCTGCTTGGGCTTGATCTTAGCAGCCTCTCGTTCAAAGACATGGATAAAGGTGTTTCCAATGATCTTTCGCTTTTGCTCAGGATCGGTAACACCCTTTAGTTTGGTCAAAAACTCCTCTGAAGCATCAACTACAGTGAGGTTGATGCCGAGACCAGCAGTAAGAGTTTTCTTGACAGTCTCGCACTCATTCAATCTCATGACACCATTGTCGACCAAGATAGCGTGGAATCGGTCACCAATAGCCTCGTTCATAAGCTTGGCAGCCACGGTGGAGTCGACACCTCCGGAAACAGCACCAATAACTTCTCCGTGCTCGCCGACCAGTGCTCTGATTCGGTCGACTTCGGTACCAATGAAGTTCTCCATATTCCACGACTGCTGAGCATTGCAGATAGTTACAGCAAAGTTCTCCAACAACTGCTTGCCCTTGGTGGTATGAGTCACCTCTGGGTGGAACTGGATACCCCAGATAGGGTCAGTTTCGTGGCAGACAGCAGCAAAGGGAGAGTTCTCGGTGTGGGCAACAACATGATATCCAGTGGGCAGATCATGCAGCTTGTCACCGTGGGACATCCACACTTGGAAGTTATCGATTCCATGGAACAAGGGGTTCTTCATCTCATCGACATGGATAGTGGCATGGCCGTATTCTCGGTGTTCGCCTCGAGAAACGCCCTTACCGTTGATCCAAGCCAGTTCCTGCATTCCATAGCAGATTCCCAAAATGGGAACGTTGAGCTTGAAGATGTCATGATCCACGTGAGGAGCGTCTTCGGCATAAACCGAATAAGGACCTCCAGACAGAATAATTCCCTTGGGAGTCCAAGACAACTCAGAGATCTTCTGGGTGCAAGGAAGCATCTCAGCATACACATGGAACTCTCGCAGTCTTCGGGTAATCAAATGCGAATATTGGGAGCCAAAGTCCAACACCAAGATGGTGTCAAAGACTTTGGAAACTTCGATTGGTTTAGTCATTTGAATGTTTAGTTAGGGTGTTGGATTGTGCCTGAAAGCTTGGAACTCTTGGGAAAAGAAATCAAGAGTCAGAGATTTAGGAAATGGAAAAAAAAAAATTGATATACGCGGGATCTGCACATGCAGGTTAAGGGCAAGGGGAGACGAATAGCCGCACGCAATGCAGCTATGCGGCGTGATCTGCTGTTAAAATTTCCCAATTGAGGTTCTAGAATTGGCTATAAATCATATCTTAGCTGGTTATAGCCTCCTTCATATAGTTAACCTCCTTCGTATAGTCCACCGGCCCCAACAATGGACTACTCATCTTATTCCTGGACCGATGTTACACCAATCCCGCAGAATGACGGCCCAAATCCCTTGGCACCCATTGCCTACAGCGACAAATTCAAACAAACAATGGGGCTGTTACGTGCGTGTATGAAAAATGAGGAATATTCTGACCGAGCATTGGCACTTACCGCGGCAGTGATTGAACAGAACCCGGCTCATTACACAGTCTGGGAGTACCGCTATAAGATCTTGGACAAAGTCGGGAAATCTGTCATCCCCAAGGATCAATGGTTTGTGGCCGATGTCGAGCCCCCCGTGGTGGAAATTGGAACCTGGCTGGATGATATATGTTTGGAGAATCCCAAGAACTATCAAGTGTGGAACTACAGGCAGCATCTGGAGGTTCCGGGAAGTCTAGAGTTCTATAAGGGGGAACATCTGTTTGTTGACATGGTTCTAGATGACGACTCAAAGAACTTCCATGCTTGGTCGCACTTGAAGTGGGCGGTGAGAAATGGCGGTGCGGTGCTTTTCAATACACCAGAGGAGCTCAAATATAGTGAGATTTTCTTGGAAAAAGATGTGCGAAACAATTCTGCTTGGAGCTTTCGATACTTTGTGTGGAGCAACGACAAAGAAGAGCCGTTGGATGACAAGGACAAGTTTGATGACGAGATTCAGTTTGTAATACGGAAAATCGATTTAGCCCCTCAAAATGAATCTGCTTGGAATTACTTGTCGGGACTGTTTTCGAAATACAAACACGATATCGAAGAACTCGAGGATCTGTGTCTCCAGTACGCTAGCGTGGAAGGAGACCTCCCGCCTATCAATTCCATGTATGCTCTAGAGCTATTGAGTGATATTTATTCTAAACAAGGCAAAGTCAATGACACCAAAGAGGCTATTGCGAGGTTAAAGACCATGGTGCCGATGAGATCTGGCTACTGGGATTATAAACTGAGAAAGTTGGACGCTGCCCAAGCGTCGCTTTAAATGACCAAAGATATTCCTGCTGGACCTGATTTTTTGCGACTGATAAATATTATATTACTTTTTCTTCTACAAGCGAATATTAAAAGCCTCGGCATAGGCTCGCAAGATATCCCAATTGACCGAAGTTCCTCCACAAACAATGACAACAACCACTGAGTTCTCATTCAACTCGGGCAAAATCGAGTTGATTTTGCGGGAGTAAAGTGGAGCAAGTGCTGCCCCACAGGCTGCTTCAACCAGTAGCTTGTGGTCTTCTGCAAACCGGATGCAAGACTCAGCTGCTTCAGCATCAGACACCACAGTAGAATATGTGGGCTGGACGTTCAAAGCATAGTCAATGGTTTCCTTTGTGACCGTGGCAGTGGAAAGTGAGCTGGCAATAGTGTTGGGTTTTTCAATAAATACTTGTTTACCACCGTTTTTAAGAGACAAATTCAGAGCCTCGCAGCCTTCGGTCTCTACGGCAATAATAGGGATATCGTTCCAGTTTGCGGTTCGAAAGCCTTGAACAAGCCCGTTGTAAAGACCTCCTCCGCCCACTGAACACAGAACTGCATCTGGCTTGATCCCCTTGAGCTGGTCAACCAGTTCTGTTGCCAGAGTGGAGTTCCCCTGCCAGACCATGGGGTTGTCATAAGGATGACAGTAGACGGCTGGTTCTTGAGAGGCAGGCATAAGAACTTCCTTCAAGAATGTATCTGCCTCGGCGATAGTGTTGCCATGCACCACTACGGTTGCTCCTGTTTTGCGGATTCGATCAATCATAACTTTCTTGGTGACCGAGGGGACGCAGACAGTGCACTTTTGACCATATAGTCTAGCAGCGTATGCGGTTGCACAGCCAGCATTTCCTCCTGATGGAGAAAAGAAGTGAAATAGCGAACCCGGAGGAGCGTTTGACACAGTGTGGTGAACGAGAGTTCCCAGCCCTCGAGATTTGAAAGATCCCGACGGCTGGACGGTCTCGAGTTTGAGAAGAACCTTTGCACCAACAAGCTCTGATAGGTACAAGCTTGGAACCAGAGGAGAAGTGATGTAAGGAAGACTATAAGACGCCGACATTGGCTCGGTCAGAGTTTTGAGGATTGAAGTGTCCGACTTCATTTCCTTGTTGACTGGACTCAGTGTACCTGAGATTGGGCTAACCATTGCCAGCATTTTTGTTGTTTAAAATAAATAGACGAGAACGAGTGTAGTTGAAATTAACAGCTTACAGAAAAATGAGGATCGGAAGACAACAAAGCTCCTTTTTATAAACTCGAGCTGAATCCTTATCTTTTCTCCACTCCCCGTTTTCAATTCTAGTATTTCCCTCCTAGATGACTCTTTTTAGCCTTATCGAGCAGAGGTCTTCTGATTTTTATTTTCGCTTATCAGATAACAATGTTTACAGTTGTCAGAATCAGGAACTTGCCAGCCTCCTGATATCTTGTTTGAGAAAGCAGATAGCCTAATAATAGAACTTGGCTTAGCCCGGTTTCCAAAGTGGCAGGGCTTCTTTAATATTATGCTACTAGTTGAATAGTAGTGCTTAATTAATTTATCTGGATGCAATTAATTAACTATGTATAGAGGACCCTATCGGCGCTATTTATAACCTTGGAGAGATTTTCTACTGAATATACGACTGCTACACGGTCCGGATTTAACGGCAAAGCCCCAACAAGTGATTCACATAAACTGCTACTAAAATAAATTTCAAAGTGATATAAAGTAACCGTGTTCAAACTGTTCAGTTGTCCTACTGTACACGGTTTTTTTCTCTCTCATAAACCGTGTAAGAGATGCCTCGAGAATGCATCATTTATGCAATGAACGATCGGCGCCATTTGTGGGGTGCAATTAAACCGTTTTGGAAGCCTATCCCGGGTTTCATGATAAGAACGAAAGATAAGAAGAGGACAAGTAGAAAATTAAGGGCAGTTGAAATATGTATGAAAATGTAAAAGATCACAAAAGGGGGTGAGCTAAATAATCTTTCTAAATCACCCAGAATTATGAATGTACTCTACTTCTTTGTCAGAAGCAACCCGACCGCAAATTACCAAATAGAGCCCCGTGTAAAACTGAATAACCGAGTAAGTGATCGACGACGAGGTCGCACAAGGTTACCATAGACGAGTTTAGTGCCGTGAATGAATCGTACACGGCCGTCTTTTTCTTTGCGAGCCTACGCAGTTATCCGTCAAGTCAACGTCGATGGGTTCAGGTGATCAGTAAAGGGGTTTCGGAATGCGAATAAGGAACGGTACGTGTACCTGTCTCTATCAGTGTGTAGGTCACATTCTATGCAATAAAGAGAATGTTAAGGGATAGCACACACGTCTGTCCTGTGGATGTATGTGGAACCCTTAACCGTGGTTTATCCTCAGAAATTGGAATTACATCTACAAAAGAATAACAACCAAGACTAACTATAGCTTTGTCTCCATTAAATCCAATTCCAATGTCGATCATGCAGGGGGTAAGAGCCACACTAAGTGAGGTTCTAATTCATCAAATTCACTGACTGCAAAGCTTGATTAGTCGAATAGAACGATATCGAATAGCTGATTGTTTGCTGTTATACAAGATAAGCAGGCGTACTTTCAGCACTATTAAAATGTAGAACAGATTCGCGTAGTCGTGTTCAATCGCAGTTCAGAGAGCATGCTTTTCTAATCTTCTGCTGCTGGTGGCTAGATCGACTTAGCAGTCAATAATACAATAATAAATAGCTTATCGCTTCTGGCTACCAGATCTGACATATACTCATCGAATAAGACAACAGTTATACAACGATTACAGAAGGTGCTGAGAGCAGTGAGTTTACATGTGTTATTGTGTGGCAACAGACGTTTTTCTGTGTTAATATATGTAAATATGTGTCATCATTTTTGTGTGTGTGTAAAACGGTGTTTATGTGTTCAAATATGTGTTACCAGCTTTCTGTGTGTGTAAAACGGTGTTTATGTGTTCAAATATATGTCACCATTCTTATCTGTGTGTAAAACGGTGTTTAAAGTGTAAATATGTGTCACAATACGCGTGTGTGTTATCATGTGTCCGTGAGTGTAATCATGTGTCAATAAAAGCTACATCCACTGTTGGTACGTGCGAGCTTTAATGACTTCCTCCAAGTCGCACAGGTACAACAATCATTTTTTGAACTGGTTAGGTAACCCGTTCTAGCTACACAAAACGTTTATCTCTGTCAGGTAAGTTGGAACGATGAGCTCCAAAGAGATCTGCATAGCTCTCTACCATGTACAGTTATATTAACGACGATCTTTACCGTAGTATACTTAAACTGACTCTCAACTTTCATCTCTCCAACCTCGGTACTTCATACTCCATACAGTCGCTCGTCAACATGGCTATGCACAGGATAACAGACAATATCTTCCTCGGGTCAGTGTACTCGCTGTCTCGGGGGAATCTAGCTAATAATAAAATTACCTACCTCTTAAGCGTTTTGAGTCAGAACGGAGTTCCAGCTCAGTACGCAGCGTACCTGACTTCGTTTGATCAGAAGCATCTAGTTATAGATATAGAAGATGTAGAAGATGAAAACATAATGCAGCACTTTGCAACCACTAATGCTTTCATTGACGAAGCTGTAAATAGTGGGAATAATATCCTCATTCACTGTATAGCTGGCATATCCAGATCGGTTTCCTGTACAGCTGCGTACTTGATGAGACAGAATAACTGGACAGCAGATCAGGCTCTGGAGTACATAAAGGGGAAAAGACATGTCGCGAACCCAAATCCTTCGTTCAGAGAACAGTTGGATGTGTACTATGACTGTGGCTACGAGATCTCCCCGGAGAAGACTCCATATAGACGGTACCTGTTAAAGATGCAGTCCGAAGAAGCTAAATTCAACAAAATCGCTCCTGCACCCGATAAGGTGGTATATACAACCGAGTCAACGACCACTGGTTACTTGTCGACTAGAAGAGTCCTGCAGTTACTAGCAGAAAAGCTCAAACTGACCGATCTGCCATTGCACGAAGGCTCTATCGTAGTAATTGGATCTGATGGATCGGAGATTGTTCCCTCATTAGATGACAGTCCATTGCTGCTCAAAGCAAAGTCTAGCACCAACTCCGCAGATGAGTCCAAAATTGTCCTTCGTATGGAGGGCGTGGAGGATCAAGACATTATTGATGATGTTCTCGGCTTCCATCACCAAACAATCCCTGTTAAACAGTCGCAGATACGATGTAAGAGGTGCCGAACTCCGCTCGCTGCGTCTCACGGATTTGTTTTGCATACACCAAAGGATAGTTCTGCTAGTTTCGCTCCCAGAAATGGCCTAGCTGCCTCTTCAAGCTTGGCACCTTCTTGCATGCAATATTTTGTAGAGCCTGTAAGCTGGATGCGACCGGAGCTGGAACAAGGTAAACTGGAAGGAAAGCTTTCATGTCCCAAGTGCAGCTCAAAACTTGGGTCTTATCATTGGCAGGGAGAGAAATGTAGTTGTGGTCTTTGGGTGACTCCTGCGATCCAGATCCAACGAGCACGAGTGGATGAGGTGTCGCTTCGAAGAGCAGGGCTGTAGATATTTTGAGTGGAAAGTTGCATCATACGTTATTTAATATATATATATAGAGCGAAACAATTGACAGTAATGAGTAAAAGTTACATGACATATTTTTTTCAAGACTGGTTCCTCACAAAACTCTCAATGCTGGCCACATCTCGATCGGACCATTTATAAGCAGTTCTGATGGCATCCAAACACTGATTCAGAGCCATGTCCCATCCAGTAGTGTTCTTATCGGAGAAAAACACTTTAGCCTCGTCATAGACTTTTGCACTGCAGAAACCAGCCAACAGAGATCGAATATATCTTTCAAAAAACGACAAGTTTGTTCCTTCGCTAGCAAAGACCTCATCCCAATGGGCGGTATGGTACTTCCATAATGCGTCTCTAGTTACTGGATTTGAACTAAGAGCAGTCAAAAAGACAAGCAACTCTTGAGAGGGAAGCTGGCCATTCAAAATCAAAGCAAGAGTTTGGTCAACAAATTCTGGGTCGGAGATGTGTCCTAATGCCATTGTAGCAGCTTCTCGACCGTCGACACTAGTAGGGTGAGCTATTTCTTCAAGCAATGCTTCGCAGACATCTTGGAGCTCTTTTCCCTTTGAGTTGGCCACAGCTGCTTCGAAAACAGCGACACGCAAACTGGGATGAATGGCAGATTTATCGGATTTCCATTTCTGGAACAGTTCTTTACTCTTTTCAATAACGCTGGGAACCCCTATTGAGGCTGAGAAGGAGATAATGACAGATCTGAAACGACTAGTCAAGTAGTCTTCTTCGGGGTCAAAGTTCCAATCGAGTTTCTTCAAGGACGGGCTCACGAGCTGCTGAGAAAACTTCTTTAGGCCCTCATACGCGGTCTTGGAGGACGAGCCAGACCAGACAATGAGCATTCGTTCGAGAGAAGTAATTATCAATGACCACACCCACAGATTTGTATCGTTCTTCATCTCCGCTACCAGTTCAAGGAAACTGGTTGTAGGAGTAAGCCCTGCAACAGCAGTAGCATCGGCGTCGGCAATAAGTCCAATTCTGTCTTTGGTTGAGAGAGAAGAAGAGCGAGCAAGCTTGACTAATCGCTCACTAGGATAGGCCACTCTATAGAAACCAATTTGATCTTTGTTGATCTTATAGTCGTGTTTCGCCAAACCTGGAATGGTCAGTTCACGTTCTGTAATTTCCTGGTACTTGGCATCCACATTCTGTCCCTCGATTGCCAAAGGGATCCACCACAAAGTCTTGTTTTCGGCTTCAGTGACATCTCCCGTGGCCAAGAATCTGTCTTGTCTAATGGTGACGTCTCCGGATTCAGTCTCTTTTACAGAAATAATGGGGAATCCAATCTTGGAGGTCCAATTGTTCATGTAAGCGTTGATATCCAGGCCACATTCTTTGGCTATGGCATCCCACAAGTCAGTCGTTCTTGCGTTTGAGTAAGAATGCTTCTTCAAGTAACGAGCGACTCCCTTGACAAAAGTCTCGATGCCCAGTTTGGAGGACAGCATACGTATAGTTGAGGCACCCTTTAAGTACGAAATGTGGTCAAAGATCTGATCGACCTGGGAAGCATCTTGGATAGGTACTTCGATTGGGTGAGAGCCTCGGAATGAGTCGAGTCCCAAACCTTGTTGAAGGGATTCGTACACAAACATAGAGAATACATCCCATTGGGGATACAAATGATCAACAGCAGCCCAACCAGCCCAGGTAGCAAACCCTTCGTTGAGCCACAATTCCTCCCACCAGTCCATAGTGACGAGATCGCCGAACCATTGATGGGCCAGCTCGTGGGCAACCACATAGACCACTCTAGTTCGGAATCTCGAGTCACTAGTGGCTGGATCATACAACACAGTGGTGGTTCTGTAGGTGATCAGCCCCCAATTCTCCATAGCACCATGCGAATATTCGTGAACAGCAATGAGATCGAGTTTGGGTAGGCAGTAGTCAATTTGAAAGATGTCACTGAAATAGTCAATGATCTTGGTCGCACTCTCCAAAGCCAATCGGCCCTGTTCTTTGAGTCCCTTGGTGGTGTAGACCCGGATAGGCAGTTTGCGGCCATTGTATGATTTTTCAGAAAACCCTTCGATATATTCAAAATCTCCTACAGCCCACGCTACCAGGTAGGTGCTCACGAGCGGAGTTTTCTCAAACGTGACAACTTTCACGTCGGCCAGCGACCCTGACTTTTTGGCATCCTGCAATGACTTGGAAGAAATCACCGGCATGTTGCTCAGAGCTGTCCAGTCTTCAGGAACAGCCAAGTGGACCTGGAAAGTTGCCTTTTGATTAGGCTCGTCGCAGCAAGGAAACGCCCTTCGAGCATCTGAGCTCTCGAACTGCGTGGAAAGCATGACGGCGTCCTTACCGTCGGCATCCTTGTACCTGGACCGGTAGAACCCAGCCATGTTGTCCAAGATCTTTCCTGAATATTTCAGGGTCAGAAGCAGCCGATTCGATAGGTTTGGGCTGATCTCTTCGTTCAGACGCAGAGTCACGACTTCCGCTTCGGCATTGTGGCTGATATCAACTACAGCAAACTCAGCATGAGTCTTGGTTTGCTCCAAAATGACTTTGGCCTCTTGGATCACCATATCTTTGAAGTTGAGCTGGATTTCCCTTGTCGGCTTCTCCACGGAGAAGTCGATTGCGACTTGTCCATTGAAAGTGAACGATTTGACATCAATGTCATAGATTTGAATATCGTAATGAATTGGTTTAAGAGGTTTCGGTAAGACGTTTCGTTCACCCATGATTTACAGCACTAGGAAAAAAACAAAGTCCAAATGAAAGAGTAAAGAGTTTAAAAATGGATATAAAGCCAAAAGTTAGCTAACGAATCCAGAAGCGGTAATAGATGGCGCTGTATGCGAGTTTAACGCTTCGGGCTGCTGGCACGGCTGAGGTGGGGAAAGAAGAGTGAGAATAAATATGTTTCCTCGGGAAAGAAAAGAATATCGAATTAAACACTCTGAGGAAATTCAGTTATAGTAATATTGGATAGATTTAGTTGGTTATCTTATATACACATGTCGCCGCTTGAAAGGACCGCTGAGTCGCTTCGAGGCAACTGTTCCATTCACGTACAAAACAATCCAGTACATCTATTGGGGAATTGGTTCTATCTCCGCGTAGCAGTATCACCTATGTATGGTAGACAGAGTCTGCGACTCACACCCGTCCACACATTACCTTGGCAGAGTACTAGTTTCCTCAATTAGCAATGGTCTCCCCTGTGGTCAGCAATTCTAGGTCCTCGCTCTTGAAGTAACCGAGAGTTTTCACTGCAATCGGCGAATATATACTTGCATGCACCTCTACTTTCTTTGATCACTTGATCTTGTCTAGAAAAGTTAAATCTCTTCGCAATTTCGACAGCGCAAGTGATCTCGCTCTACGCAAACGACATGTCCTCGCCATCGTCTGAATCTTCTTCTTCCTCCATTTCAGCTTCATTCTGAACCTCTAGATCAATTGCCTGGTCCAAATTCTGCCTGGTTTCTCCCTGTCCAGGTTGTTCCTGTTCGATGCCCTGCTCTGCAGAATGTATATCTGCAGACTGTATCTCTGCCTGCCTTACTACATACTCCTCCTCTGCCATGAATCCCTGCTGATATTCATCCTCGTCGTATTCATCGCTGTATCCATAGTCATTCTCCTCAGCCTCGGGGATATCTGCGTCCAAATCTCCCTCTTCTTGTTCCTCCGATAAGCCGTTGCCTTCTTCTTCCACACTCTGGTCTATCACGACTCTTTGATTGCCTAGATCTTCTTCTTGCTGTTCCTCTTCCAGTTCCTCTCTTTCCATGTTTTCCCTTGTTCCGATCTCCCCATGCTCGTCGAGAAGTTCTACATCATTGGCTTGCTCGTCCAGATCAATCTCATCACTGGTCCCATCATCATCTACCAGTGCCTGCATGGTTCTGTATTGGCCTGGAGGTAACAAGTACTTGTACCCTAGTTGCCGTATTTTGGTCAATCTTTCGGCTCGTGCCTGCTCGTCGCGCTCAACGCTATACATGTTTTTCGCCTTGTTCTGAGCGTTCCACATGCCGTAACCCCAGTATCCAATCCCACCATAGCTGTTACTCACAGCAAATCGGCTGGTATTCCGGGTTACAAGTCCATCAAACGATTCACTGGGCTCTTTGGACTCTTTCCCTATACGAGGCAGCCTATGGCGGTGGACGGCCGACTCGGTCCAAAGGAAATTGATTTCTATTGGAGTGATGTATGGGATTTCCATGAGTTTGATTCAAATGTTATGTTACATGTAACTATATGTAAACTCCAGAAATGGATATGATGTTCATATGTGCGGCGTCTTCTCAATGACGTGTGTCGTGATAGAAATCGTTCATGAGTGCGTGCATAATCTACATATCAGGTGTATGATGATGATAATCAATCATTAAAATCGACTTACAAGTGTACATCGCGTGTATGTATCCTGCTTATCGGGCTGTGAAACTGGCCGAAGAAAGTCTGCTCGCGGTGTTCCTCAGCCGATGTTTCTCAGCCTCAGTTTGTACGAGTAACTATGAACTGCACGTATCTGAAATATAATTAAAATTAAAGTCCAAGAGTTACATTTACGGAATATACGACTACGCTGAAGTAGTGAAAGAAGTACCTCTTGCTCACTAAACAAGCAGACTCCACATTGTTACGTTTTGGGAAATCGTATGCACCTAGACGCACATGCATGCAGATGACAGCGGGAGCTCACATAAATCTGCAGTACAAACGCATGGTAAATGCTAGGCATGTTGTAAGAAATAGAAGCATCAGTTCAAAATTGCGGTTGATGGATTGAAAGTAATAAATATTGACAAAATATAGTTGAGAAACCTAGAGAAAAACAAACAAATAAACAACCAGACCCCCAAATCATAAGCTCTGCCACCTCAACTACCCGATCGAACGACCTGAAGTAGTGATTCCCTCTACATCTTCAATGGCGCGACGCTTTCCACGACCAAACCGAGATACAGCTGGGCCAATGCTGTAAAGTGCGATGATTGAGCCCGTATTCGCATTACGTGCGACGAGAGCGTCACCAGTCCGGAGGTTAGTAATGCTAGCATAATCCCACAGAGCAGGTAGAAGTTGATCTATATTCTCGGGTATTGATCCCTCTACCTCGACGTGGCAATTTACCAGTGATTCAGTTATTGAAGAAACAGATATTTTCGGGGATGCCAAATCTACTTCACTGAGCTGCAAGAGCTGTTCCGATGTGACTTCATAATCATTGCAGCGAGAAAGACCAAACGGTGTTCTGACGTACTTCCAGTTTGCAGAAAGAGCCGAACGGGGAAGTTTCATATTGTACTTTTGTATGATCCAACCGTCGGTTTCCAAGTTTGTGGAAAGCGTCCTTATGTCGTCGAAATCATTTGTGCTGCTCAGATCAAGTGGTACGCTTTCATTACTGTCGTCGAAAGGTTTTGTTGTGCTCAGATTAGGTGGCACGCTTTCGACGTCGTCTGTAACATTCGCCAATGTCAAACACACCGGTATCAAGTAAAGAAACAGTTTGCTAATAAGGACCATTTCAGTAGTTAGTGGTTTAGTAGTTCGAGAGTAGATATACCTTTCAATGGCATTACAACCCCATAATTATGAGAACGTCATAAGTTTTGGTAAGTCTTATGGATTTTAGTAGTGGGCTTTGGTAGTGTCTATCTTCGCATAAGCATTGTTTTACATTTATATTCCTTCGTTTGCTCATTATTTATCAGGTCAATTATGCTGTTCGCCGGTAGAATTCTCATTTATCTGATAGCGTCTATAGCGGTTGCTGCTTCTGTTGGAGCAGGCGACAACCTCGTCAAACGTGAAGAACAATGGGGCAGTGAATACGTGATTACTCCTTATAAGTTGCGTTGTCCAAGGTCGGATATTCCCAACAGATTATGGCAGTACTCTCCAACATCATTTGGAGAGTCTGCTCCCATTGTTCCGCCAAGGTTCAGTTCTGACATTTATTTTTTGAAAAAGAGTGGTAAGACTTATTGGAATGTTTACGGCGGAACATATTGCTTTCTACAATTGAAGGGTCCAATGATGTCAGAGCCTGAAGAGACGTTGAGTTACATGCTGAAACTTGCAGCTGAGAGATATCCCGACTATGATGTATTAAAGTTCTTCAACAAGACTACTGGTGGATCAGTTATGTTGTACGCCATTGGAATTGTTTCCTCTAGCCGAGGTCGGTACCATCGAACAATCGCGCTTGACACTATAGAACAGATTGTTGCTTACGGCTATGAGTGAGATTAAATGTGTTCCGCTCATAAAAGATTCCTCATAGTTAATAATTGATAATTAGTATTACTAAATTAACCACACTTTTATTCTCATTACACCCCTGCCAAATAAAAAAGGCAATTTACTGTTTAATTTGGGCCGTGCAAATAAATATTATGGACTGCAGCTTATCCCATAAGTAACAGCAAAACAGAATATAAGTGTGATACAAAGTAGGACTCTCTCTAAGATTTATCAATGGTAGCCCTACTGTTTCTGATTTTACTACTTTTCCCAATTAGCTTTGCTGATGCAACCGAATCAAGTGAACCCACTGAGGTATTGTGCAGTTATGCGCTTGAAGGCTGGGAATTATGTCCTCATAAATCCCGTTTTCCCATTCGGGCCGTGAATAGAACATGGACATATGTTCCAGAGGCGTTTGGCACGAGTGATTGTGAAACATCTTTTATTTATAGCCTACCAATAAAAACCCAGCAATCCACGCTTGCAGTTAACTACGCCGGTGGCTACCGGGCCACAAAGCAGTATCGAGCTCAAACTTGTGTAGTTCACCGACCTGAAACGGCAGTTTTCATTCAATGGGATCCAGAGGTTGTTGTGCCAGGAATGTGGAGAATTGCTCGAGAGGATTTCGAGTCGTATGATATTTTGACTGCATATAATCCGACTCTCAAGTATACTGTAACTCTGCAAGTAATCGGCATGGCTCAGTCGCGTTATGGTCTGGGGAAGATGAAGAGAATAACCAGTCGTAAACAAATACGTGCTGTAATCAACGCTGGATTCACTGTAAAAGATGAATAACTTATACGGTGAAGCAGAATCTATTACCAGCCTGAGATCCTAGCACGTAAATTATATAGGTGCAAAGAATGAAAACCAAACGATACTTCGAAAACGTATTTCAGAATTCTACAGGCCGTGAGACTAACGGCTCATTTGCGCAGCGTAAAAGTGAGCATAAAGTTTAGCTCCTAGTCATTATACCTTCGTCCTTGCTTCATGTCCCTTCAGAGTTATCGTTTAGCAGCGGTCAGCTGTACAATTTATTTTCTGTCAAGTCGATGGTGATAACTTTCAAGCCCGGACTGTTTAGGTGACATATCTTCAATTAGCTGAATCATGCGAATTGAGTACTGCGTAGAACCGTAATTCTGTAACGAGATCTGACTTTTCTTTTGCCAAGTAAGTGTAAAGAACCCGCTCAGGGGCTCCTGCATTTTGGCCAGATAAGAGGTATCGATCTCTAGTCGGATTAAACATTGATCTGTATTTTACATTTTTCACCTGAGCATGGTACAAAAATGGTTATAAAAGTTACCGCATCCTATTTTGTTCTGTAGAGCAGGACACTGCCGTCTTTGACATTGAGAATGCCATAGTCGAAGACTTTAGACTTATTGTTCCCCGTGATCTCTGGATGCGCGGCTATAAACGAGCTCTTTTCAAGCTCCACAAATACTCACCGGACGCAAAAACATTCTTTGAATTTGCGCTTGAACTTACAAAATCCGCAGCATGGGTCAGCCCCACCGGGGTGACCCTTTTGATGGATATCGAAGGAGTCTTGCCCTCAAACCGAAGGAGCTCATTCCCAAGCTATGGGAGACAGCCGAAATCAATTGGGGTGAAAGAGATATGCTCCGGTTCATTGATACACAAACAGGCACCCAGCTTACTCTTATGAGTATGGGCACATATGCACCGGCCGGATCCATCGATCCACTGGTAGGCGTATGGGCCGTTGCACACTCTAGCAATTAGATGGAGACATTCGACCGTCGTTTTCAACTCTTAACAGCTTTCACTTCGATGTAACCTATCAGACTCACTTTTCATGAATTTTTAAATAGTATACTAAAAATATTTGCTTGACTTTCTACAAAGACTCCGAGTGTGAGTAATGCACTTATTGTACTTTACAGGATGTGGATAGACAGGCAGTAGCGACAATCGAGTTCCGAAAGCTAGTCAAACACGTGCGCTCTGGATGCCTCGTTTCAATATTTGATATACTGAGCAGTATTGGGATTATGGCTAGCTGTCAGCTCTAAGGCGTTGCACTAGGTTCATGTATAATATGCACATATGTGTGCGGTATCGCACATATGGTATGTATGATCCCGCTATCATCTCCTCTTGCCTAGATTGCCTTGAAATCAAAAGCTTTGAGACTTGATCGCTCCATAGATGACCAAAACGAAATCAAAATGAATTTGGTCAACTCACTACACTGAACATAGCTGACTTATTCGACTGAACGTCATTACTCATCGTATTATCATCTATCCACCAACTATTTACACGACAAAATTATAGTCAACACTATTTACATAAATACAACTCAAGAGTGTGTCATTTGATATGGTCACTCAAAGGGATGGCTGAAAAACCTATCCCAGTGGCCCTTTTTATGTAACATCGCTAGTAATAGGACCCCCGGTAAATGCCACACACTGCCCCAGAATAGCCTCCGAGCATAGTAGTTATTTCCTCCACTCCCAGAACTGGCTTCTAGTATGGGTCCCACCACATGCCGTTGCTCTAACCAAAATTTATATGCAACGTACGTCAGCCAGCCGTTCAGTATCCCACTGTCAAAAGCGTAGTACCAATCGGTTACGCCAAAGTACGCTAATCCAATACACAGAGGGAACATGGCTATAGAGTAACGTAAAGCGACTCGAGCGTTCAGGGCCGGATTTTTCCATGCAGTCATGACGTATCCAGCTCTTCGGTACTCATCTCTAATAGAGTGACTTAGAGACATGAAATGCGGGAACTGCCAAGCATACAGCAGACCAGCTAAACACCATGCACCAGGATCAGACAGCGAGCTAGATGCTGCCCACCCCATGAGCGGAGGGATCGCACCCACAATAGCTCCCACCCAAGTATTCGTTATAGACATTCTTTTCAGCGTAGTATATACTCCAGCATAGAGAAATATATTACCCGCACCTAGCAAAGCCACCGTTGGGTTAACTCCAAAGTACAAAGCAGCTACGCCGGCAGTGCCCGACAGACCAGCAAATTTGAATGCCTGATTTGGAGTCAGCAATCCTCGGACTACGGGCCGCGTTCGAGTTCGAGTCATCAGAGCGTCATACTGATACTCTCGCGCCATGTTGATCGCATTGGCAGATCCAGACGTGAGAGCAGTGCCCAGCGTGAGAAAGAGCAGCTGAGGCAGCGTAGCAATAGCATCGTAAGGGGTTAATGCATAAGAAGACATTGCAGACAGGACGACCAAAGCCGTGAGCCGCGGTTTGGTCAACGCCAGATAGGTACTAAACGTTGACTTTTGCACTGAGCGAGATTTTCGTTTTGTAGCAGCAGTGTCATTGGTAGTGGTAGTAGTAGAATTAGCTTCAACCTCTGTGGAACTCTGGCAGCTCAGAGCCTTGGAAGCTACTTGCACAAATGGTTCACTACTAGTACTCCCTTTGTGTTTGATAATGGTGTTGGACAGAAAATTTAATCGCAAATTAAATGCCGGCGTCGTGGTCGACCATCTTGACAGCGACGGGCGACGACCAGCGTTCAATCTCACTTTGCCTATAGGGTCCTTCAGAGTGTGGATCAGGTGCTTCTGGCATAGCAGCCCGGAAGACCGAAGGAGCATGATTGTGGTACGAGAGATTATCAGATCAGTTCTAACTGGTCATCAAGTTTATAAATTCATATAAACTCATACAAATTGTTCAGACTGAAAAGTTCGAATTAATGCGGTGATATAGGAAGTTTTTGAGTGTCGTGAGTTCGAGTTCTGGGATCGTCGAAAATTAGAATGAGCCAGTAATGGATATTATAATATATTTTGTTGTATACATATATCTAGTTGTATACGTATATATGATTGTATAAAGTCGCCTTTCAGCGTTTTGTGCTACTAGAAAGCTGCAACCCCGGTAATGGCTCGGCCCAGGATCAAGCCGTGAATGTCGCTCTGGCCCTCGTAGGTTTGTACAACTTGTAGATTGTTAGCAATTCGTGTAATATGATATTCATCCGAAGTAGCATTGCCTCCAAAGATTTCCATAAGAGTTCGAGCATTGGCCAACGCTCGGTCGCAGTTGTGTCTTTTGATCGTAGAGATCATCTCCGGAGCCGCTAGTCCTTCATCTTTGAGTCGGCCCACCTGAATGCAAGGCAGAATAGCGTAAGCAGCGTCGGTCATTGCATCTGCCAGTTTCTTTTGAATCAACTGGTTGCTGGCCAGTGGTCGACCAAACTGTTTTCTATCCAGCGAGTACTCTCGAGCTAATCGAGTAGCTTCTTCCAATGCTCCAATCACACCCCAAGAAATTCCGTATCGAGCACTGTTGAGACATGTAAATGGACCCTTGAGTCCTTTGACTTCAGGGAATAGATTCTCTTCACCAACTTCCAAGTTATCCATGTGGATCATACCGGTCAAACTGCATCTCAGGGCCATTTTGTTCTTGATCGCGGGGGTTTCCAGTTGTCCCGGTCCCGCTTTGGACCGTTCCACTGCAAAACCTCGAATGACTCCGTCCAACTTGGCCCACACAATCAGAACATCGGCAAATGGAGAACTACTGATCCAGGTTTTAGAGCCAGACAACAGATACACGCCCTTCTTGGTAGGGTGTGCTCGAGCCGTCGTTTCCATAGAAGCGGGATCAGAACCATGGTTCGGTTCGGTCAGACCAAAGCAGCCCAACAGTTCACCTTTGGCCAGTTTGGGCAAAAGCCGCTGTTTCAGCTCTTCACTGCCAAACTCATAAATAGCAGTCATGGCCAGCGACGACTGGACACTCATGGCGGATCTGAATCCGGAATCAACTCGTTCAATCTCTCGGGTGATCAAGCCATATGCTACCGAAGAGACTCCGGGACATTCATAGCCTTCAATTGTAGGTCCCAGTAGACCCAATTCGCCCATTTCTTTCAAGATAGAAGTGTCGAACTTTTCGGTTCTATGGCCCTCGAGAACCCTCGGGTACAGTCGCTCCTGGCAGTAATCATGGGCCACGTCTCGAATCGCGATTTCCTCCTCGGTCAGGAGGTTATCGATATTAAACGGGTTTTGCCAGTCAAAGAGAGCTCTTGTGGAGGCTGCCCGAGAGGCTAGAGGGGTACGTACAGTACTTCGAAGAGCTGTTCGAGTCAAATTTCCGAGCATTATGAGAGAACCAGAGACTCTAAAGATCTTTATAGTTTATGGAATGTATGCAAAGACTTTTGTAGCTTTGTGGTTTATCTATTGGGGCAAGTTTACGAGTTTCTACAATCCAGATCAACTATTTAAGTATTGAAATATTTAAGTCTATCGCTTAAATTTGTATGTCGGAGACGGTTCGGGTCGAACCGTCATTTAAGCGCGCGGATGGTTGCCGCTAATGGTAGAGTGTGGGGAATACGCAGAGTAATGTACATGTAGAGGAAAGTACAGAACGGCTGAATTGTCTGTAAAAACATAACCGAATCGGAACATTCCTAAAGTGTCGATTCAGGCCCCGACGCACCATGTATCATTTTATACATACATACAGCTTTCAGTTATTTACGCTGTACAGTAGTCCAGATGATGCGGCTAAAGTTTTCATTAAATACGAACATTTCAAAACTATTTAGCAACTGTACTCAGTGCCTCGAGAACCTCTAATTCGATTTTAGCTTCAGTAGCAATCGCTTCGTCTGAAGAGGCTGCGTTCTTTTGGGCCTCGGTGGTCAATCGTCGAACAGCTTCGGCAGACAGATCTTCGACCGGGAAGGCTTCGACGGCGTTAATGGCCAACGAAGAGCCTTCGCTGACAGTAGCAAATCCTCCGGAAACGAAGAATTGCTTGGCGGGGCCCGAACCCTCAATGACTTCAATGACACCCGGTCGCAGTTGTTGGACAATGGGCACGTGATTGGCGAGAATACCAATGTCACCGGCAGTGGTGGGGATGTTGACTTGGACGCTGGTTAGATTTAGCGTAAATGAGTGTAGCGTAACGCATGCGACCAGTGAGCATACATTGATACGTAGGAAAGCGGAGGAAGAGTTGTAGGAAAAGTGTAAGAAAAGCGCAAGAAAAGTCGGAAGCTGATCGAAAATTACAATTCGCAATTGAGTGTTGTATCCTTAAATTCGTTTTTTTCCTGATTAAATGTCGATTCGAGGAGTGCATGTCGCAACATTGTAGCTCGTTGTTCGTGTTTGCAGCTAATTCGTCAATTACTTTCTTCGCTTCATCCATGTTTTGTGCTTAATTCTCAGCCTCTACGTCTCATTATCCGTCTCAACTACGCCCACTACGTCGCATGACAATCTACGCATTACGTCTACAATCTATACTGCTACTTACGCTTCAGTGTTCTCGTACAGAGCCTAGTTAGTTCAATCCTTCAATCATTCATGCCAAAAGTTTGCAACTTACAGCTCTGGGAAGAGTCAAGGACAGCTTGACCTTCTCACTGGCAGCAGCAGCCTCGGCATATCCTCGAGACAACACTCTGACAGGAGCTACAGCTCGTCTAGCAAAAGTTCGTGCCACAAACGACATGGTATTTTCTATATGAGATGAAAGACGGTTACGTCAAAGTGAAAGGTTGAAAATATATGGAAAATCGTTTGATTGGTTGGGCAAAACCCTTAACCGGAGTTGGTTACTATGGAGACGGTAACGAGCTCAGTCGAGAGACAGGAGTATAGGCAGTGTGTGACGAGTAAATCAGTGCGATGGAAAGATATTAGAGTACAAGGAGGGGTGGTTCTCTATAACTTGGAATTTAAAATACATATTTTCACTGTACGAAAATACCACCACCAGTACACTCATCATAATTTTCACTACGACGACCTGTCTTCCCTCCTGCAGGGGTTCTGATTGCGGCTCGTACGGCTTTACCTACCACACGGCTGTAACGTCCACGGCTGTCACAAACTCAGACTGATCATATACACAACCTGTCCAAACTCATGGAACAGAGATTGAGGAGTTCAGTTGACGTAAGTTGAAAACTCTTGTATCATGTAGTACATATTAATCTCTAACACGTCCATATTTGTATCATGCGGACGCTTACTTACGTATTTATACTCCAATAGTGGCTTTAAAGTGGTCCCTAATCCGCCCACTGCGATCCAGGCTTCCATAGATAATGACATTAGGGGTTATCAGAATGTTTTGGATGAAATAGATATTGAAATACAGTTAAGTAGGCGGTATATATTAAAAGCAATCGAAGAAAGGGGGAAACGGCAGCAGGAAAAGCTGAAAGCAAAGGAGAATGGCCAGGATCAGAACGGAGCTGGCAACAAGATTGGTGGCGAGATTAATGAAGAGAAAAATGAACAAAACGACGATGGCTACATCGGTGGTGATGGTAATGATGACAATATTGCCGATTTGATCGACAGCAATATGATTTTTGATGATTTATTCGATAGTAAAGATGACGATGGGGAACCGGGCAATCAAGACTCTGCGGACCTAAATGGAGGAGGAGGAGGAGGAGGAGAGGGAGGAGTCACTGAAGAAGATTTGGGCGACTTCAATGGAGACCAGTTTGGAATGGGTGCTAATTTGGACGAGTTTGAGGACCTGTCTGCTTTACTGGGGGATACTAATGCGTCAGGAGGAGATAAAAAGGGAGAGACAAATAATGGGCTGGATGATGAAGATATGGGGGGATTGTTTGGAGATAATTTTGATTTTATTTTGCCGGGGGCATAAGTATAGTACTCTTTACCGCTCTTCTGCAAGGCTATGGTTACACCGATGTTCCCACAAGAGACGAGGCAGCATTTTTATTTATTTTGACGGTATGAAGCAAGTGTATGATTCAAGTATAATACAACAGTATGATTTAACAGTATGATTTAACTGTAGTGCGTGATACTTTCATGTAAAAATAAAAAAAAAGGTACCGACCTATGTATTCAGTCTAATCACCATACATGTGAGATTATCCGAACTAAAGTTCTTCAACGCATGATCAACTAATATCTGACTGGCCTTGGTAGGATCCTGCTCATGGCGTATTAACTCTACTGCAGTGTCATCTTCACACACGTCCCATAATCCATCACATGCAACTATTATAAATTCATCTTGAGGACACAGCACTGTTTCGGTGGTGTAAGGAGCCCCAGTCACCAGATCTTTCATATAACTGTCGCCCAACGACCGAGTCACTGCCAGAACCCCATTGACTCTGTTGTTCATCATAATGCCTCCTTGGTTTGTGATTCTTCGAGATTCATGAAAGTCGGTTCCCTTGTGATCGTATGTTAGACGAAGAGCTTCTCCTCCTCGACAGAGGATAACTCGAGTGTCGCCAACGTTAGCAACATACAAGAATCTTCGGCGCGAAGATGACGTAGATGGAGACTTTAAAGAGCTTTCTGAGCCAGAGGCAGCACTTTTGGTAGGAGAACTGGCGTCAGACCTCGAGTTACTCAAAGAACTCTGTGACTGAGACTGCGAGGGCACACCTTCATTGGTCGTGTTCTCCCACCTCAGAACAGCCACTGCAGCAGTACATCCGCTATTCTGTAAATTCATCTTCCCAATTTGGCCATCAGCCTCTGCAAACGCCGAACCCAATGCATGACAAATCGTAAACGGTTTGCCCGTCTCCCCTTCCTTATCTTCACATTTGGTAATCCAACTCTCTACAAACACATGCATTTTCTTTGAACACCAATCTGCAGTGGCATGGCCCGCATGTCCGTCAAATACTGCAAAATAGCCCGTATCGGGAGTATGTTCAAAGTTGTAAATCACCGTATGCGCATCCTCCATGGTCCGGCGACATTTCTTGTTCTTGTCCTCGGCCACTCCAACCTTAAAACTACATTCGTTTTCGGTTAAATACGGATACTTCCCGGGCGAGAGTGCTTCGTCTGAGTCCTTCCTGTCTCCTCCCCCGGACCCATTACTGCCCGGCGTCCCGTTTTTCTTCTTTTTGAAATACTTCATGAAATACGAGCCACTGTTTGGTCCTTGGGGGTCAGCAGGAGGTGAAGTGCTTTCGTTCGGGGCCATGCTGAGCAATGTTTCACAAATTCCAATGTCCAAGTTCGTGACAAATTTCGTAATCACTACCTAATCGGCCTAGTCCCGTTATGTCCTGAAGCCCCACGTCTCGGTGAATGATCCCTGCTCTGGACGCAATGTACAGATACACAGATTACGATCGGCTACGCTCACAGTTTGACTCTCAAGCGTTCACACGCTCTTGTAATCAAGCTCTTCGGGTCTACAAGCTCGACTATGACTAATCGCCAATAAAGTGACCCAGCACTATATAGTTATTATTTAATTTTTGAAAGGAAAACTTTTGAAAGATGCAACCAAACAAGAATAAACTGAAGAAAGATCAGTTTTATATGGAGGCCTATTTGCGATGGGATGTCAGGATGAATCGAAAGCAGCTGAGGGCGATTTTGAAATAGGTGTCACGTGGGTTGTGTTGAAATATGGGCAGTCACCCAGGGGCACTGAGATGCAAATTGTCTGGAGGGTAAATCTCTCCTATATATTGTGTGTCGATACGTGTATGTTTCGATAACGATAATGGCAAGAAGGTTGTGGAGTAGAGCTTACTTGGTGATTCAACTAGCGGACGTTGAACTGTGGAACGTACGTATTAAGCTTGTAGGGCAGGGGACCGATTTCATCAGGTTGCTGAGACCCTTGCCCTGGGTTATGGCTTGGTGCAAACAGATTAGATTGTGCAAAGGAGGAGAGATGGTGAGAGTGTTTAATCCTGATATTTGACGAGATTGTGAGAGTTTTAATTCTTGGATAATATCTGACCAGATATCAGCGTACTGCCAGGTGACATTGGAATAGTGTAAAGATAGTGTCTAACCGAGTCATCACTTGTGCATAATTTGTGCAACTGACCATTGAAACCACTAAACTGGGATTGATTAAGTATTTAAGGGGTAAAATTGAAAATAACTAACATTCATGAGTGAGATGTGCTCATACTCTCAGTTTACTCTTGATACAATGTCATTTCTCACTCGACGTCGCTATCCACTGTGCATGCAGCTCTTTTAAAGTTGCATGAAATATGTATAGATCAGCGACCCCTCTGCTATATATAGCAACACGCACATACTATATTACTAGTTAGCGAAACGGAAACTCTTCAACAGTACAAATTTGAAAGACCTCTCTGTTAAGTTTCTGTCCACAATAGTTGCATAAGTTATCATAGCCATGCACTTTGCGACAACTATATGCCATGGTTTTGTACTTGAGTAACTCCCAGGATACACTGTGCAAAATGAAGTGAACCCATAAATAGAGATCTGTCCAGAAAAACACTAAAGGTAATATGACAGCAGCTTTTATCATCCCAGTAGCTGGAGCCATAAAAAGTATTTCCATGGTTTGCATAAGTTGCACCTTGATGAGATAGTTCACCATGAGACAGTTCACTCTCAATACGTGAGGTTGTCCATACAACTCCAGACGACCCAGAAACCTTCATTATGGACAATCTCTATCACTTCAACCCGACGCACAAAGCTTCATTATGGACAATCTCCAATATCATTTCAACCAGTCGGTAGCTTATTACATTGGCCTCGGCATATCCCGTGTCTAACCGAACTCGGACCTCCACAAAATCCCCCCAGCTTTTCTCTCAACATTACAATGTGGGTTTAACCCGGGTAAACGCGGGCAGACCTCGGAGTCCCCACAAAGCGGCATTTCTGATCAAAGTGAAAAATATCCAAATTTCGTTTTCCTTTTCTTTTCCTCTACAACTAAAACGTACACCACACCTCATTGTCGTTCCTCATGCTCCCCTCTTTCAAAAGAAACATCCTCGTTGCTCCCGGAATTAGGTCCACCTCAATCGCCAAAAGAATGTCCTCGACCATCATCACTGACAATGTCCGTCCTGAACCAGACAAGGTTCTGAAAGATATTGCTGACTATGTGCACAACTACAAAGTTGACTCTCCCTTGGCGTTTGAGACCGCCCGATTGTGTTTGCTCGACACTCTGGGCTGCGGCTTGGAGGGGCTCAAATACGAGCAGTGCTCTCGACTAGTTGGACCCGTTGTGCCGGGTACCACCGTCCCCAATGGATCTAAAGTGCCTGGTACTAACCACCAGCTTGATCCCATTCGAGGTGCGTTCTCAATCGGAACTATTATCCGATGGCTGGACTACAATGACTGTTGGTTGGCTGCCGAGTGGGGCCATCCCTCTGACAACTTGGGAGGAATCCTGGCTGTCGCTGACTGGCAGACTCGAACTGCTAAAGCCACCAATGGCAAAGAGGGCAAGATCTTCAAGGTCAAAGATGTTCTCGAGGCCATGATCAAGGCCCATGAGATCCAGGGTGTCTTGGCTCTGGAGAATTCTTTCAACCGGGTTGGTCTGGATCACGTTGTGCTGGTCAAGGTAGCCACCACTGCAGTCGTCTCCAAGCTGCTTGGCCTGACTCGAGAACAGACCATTGATGCTGTTTCTCAAGCTTTCGCCGACGGCCAGTCGTTGCGAACCTACCGACATGCTCCCAACACCATGTCCCGAAAATCATGGGCCGCTGGTGACGCAGTCTCCCGAGCTGTCAACCTCGCTTTGATGGTCCGAAACGGTGAGGGTGGCATGCCTTCTGTATTGACTGCTCCTACCTGGGGTTTCTACGATGTGTTGTTCAAGGGCAACCAGTTCAAGTTCCAGCGAGACTATGGATCCTACGTCATGGAGAACGTTTTGTTCAAGATCTCTTTCCCCGCTGAGTTCCACGCCCAGACTGCTGCCGAGGCTGCCATGACTCTGCACTCTAAGCTCAAGGAGATTGGTAAGACCACTGACGACATCAAGCACATTCGAATCCGAACCCAAGAGGCTGCTATGCGAATCATCGACAAAAAGGGTCCTCTTTACAACTATGCTGACCGAGATCACTGCATCCAGTACATGGTTGCCATTCCTCTGATCCACGGCCGACTCACTGCTGACGATTACGCTGACGACATTGCTTCTGATCCTCGAATTGATGCTCTGCGAGAGAAGATGGAGTGTGTTGAGGACACTCGATTCACTCAGGAATACCATGCTCCTGATAAGCGATTCATTGGAAACGCCCTGCAAATCACTTTGAAGGACGGAACTGTTATCGACGAGATTGAGGTGAACTACCCCATTGGACACCGAAAGAGACGAGAGGAGGGTACTCCTGTTTTGCTGAGTAAGTTTGCCCGACACGTCAAGGGCCGATTTGACGGTTCTCAGGCTGAAAAGATCTTGAAGGTCAGCGACGAAAAGGTTGGCGAGTTTGACGTTGACGAGTACGTTGACTTTTACGAGAAGAAGTAGGTTACAATGTAATGTGAATATACAATATGACATAGTAACTTATGGGAAAAGCTCAGCATGAGGTGTAACCACCATAGCACACTATAGTACATTTCCAGTGTAGAACTGTCTAGAGCTTGTAATTACATCTCATCCAAATCATGCACTCTCCTGCATAAAGCATGCACGCACCCGTCATACATCATCCCGGGTAACCCCACCCCATATATATATGGAGCAGTCCGTCTCGATAACAGTACCGATATATCAGCAAACTTATAAAAATATGTCTCGAGCTCGAAGAGTTGCTAAAGAATTAGAAGATGTTAAATCTGATACCAAGTCTGGGATTGAAGTAAACTTTGTAAATGAAAGTGATATTTCCCATTTAAAGGGGACTTTTGAAGGACCTCCCGGTACGCCTTACCAAGGTGGAGAGTTTGTGGTAGATATTATTATTCCTGTATGTAATATGTAAAATTTTATTGTTCTACTTGTGAATGTAAATGTCTAACAAGCAAGAGTGTGAGTCTGGTCGTAATTAGTTAGTTTTTGCAATATCTGACCAGATCCATTCAAACCACCAAAGATGAAATTCGATACCAAGATTTATCATCCCAATATCTCGTCACAAACTGGGGCCATTTGTCTAGATATGTAAGTATTTATTTTGGTTTTTAGAACCGTTAGTCCATCGACATGGTTTTCGTCTAACCAGCCTTAAAGATCAGTGGTCTCCGGTGTTTACCCTCAAATCGTCATTGATCTCTCTTCAGTCTCTGCTGCAGAGCCCCGAACCAAATGATCCGCAAGATGCCGAAGTGGCACGACATTTTCTATCCGACAAAGATGGATTCGACAAAACAGCATCGTAGGTCTAGGAATCATTTTTTTAATTGTATATACTATGTACTACGGTGATCTAACTAGCTACTGGACCACGACATATGCGTCTCCGCATGGCCATGCCGCAGCTGATGCTGCTGACTTGTATGGCATTGACAAGGATCTAATTAAACAATTCGAAACCATGGGGTTCCCACAGGATAAGATTATCGAGGTTCTGAGAAGACTGGGGATTAAAAAGTCGGCAGATGCTAACGAAGCTTCTCATAACCGGATATTAGAGGAGTTGTTGAAGGAGTAGGACAGTACTGCAAGTAAACATAATAAAAAACGAAAATACGAAAGCCAAAATACCGAAATACGAAATAAATGTATATTATTTAATTGTTTGAAAGCGTTAATTACAACCTAGAAGCTTGAATCCATCTGTAACGGTACACCATTATGCATATTGTAATTCGTACTGGTCTCGTACGGTTGACGATGATCGGCACACTTACTAAGCATTAACCCTTTCTGACCAACGCTCCCCAATCCCTGACTAATCATGATTTATAACAACTGCCACTGGCCGCCAAACTTCTTCGATATCACTTTATATCGAATCAATTCAAGATGGTGAGTGAAACAATCAGCAGTCAACCAGTTGGCTATGAAACCGTAATATCTAACAAGGGACAAGGAAATTCCGGGATGCCCCGAGATGATCAAAACGATCAAAAGGTGAGTTGAGGATCGCGAGGATGTGATGATGTCACGAGAACCAATCAAACTAACAAGAAAAAGGACGAAAGTATGTGGAAATGAATGGAAAGAGCTGCGGGGGTGGTGCAGATCATGATTGCCAAGGCGATTGAATGAAAGGACGACGAGAAGATGAAATGTGGAAGAGCTCAGGTGGCGCGTGCGGTGGATGCTGACTCATTGATTGCCGGTGTTTGGAACCTGAGAGACGGAACACTCAGAGACGGAACCTCAGAGACGGAGGTGTTGCCGATGTTGGTTAGAACGTTCTGCGTAACGAACATTTTGCGTAAAGAATGGATTGAACTCATCCGTATGATTCAACTCATCGTATGATTCAACTCCTGTGATTCAACTCATCCATATGAGCTGAAGTGATAAGCGATTTCACGAGATATCCAGAACAGCGGCCAGGTTCTGAGCTTCAAATCGTTTGATAAGCCGTCAATTTCATGAGATATCCAAACAACGTCCATTCAAATCTCGTCACACTGATCTGTGCACTTATTGATGATCCATACTGTAGACTAACCAGAACCCCGATACGAACCCCCCGTTCAAACTCGTAGTCAGAAGAAAAAGAGAAAGGGACCAGACGCAGCCAAGAAACTGCCCCCAGTGTTCCCCACCACACGATGCAAGCTTAAGTTATTGAAAATGGAGCGAATCAAAGATCATTTGCTTCTAGAAGAAGAGTTTGTACAAAACCAAGAACAGCTCAAACCCATTGACGACAAGATAGCCGAAGAAAGATCAAAAGTAGACGACATGCGAGGGTCCCCCATGGGCGTAGGAACGTTGGAAGAACTAATCGACGACGACCACGCTATTATTTCGTCGACATCCGGCCCTGAATACTACGTGTCCATTCGAAGTTTTGTAGACAAGGACCTGCTAGAACCCGGTTGCACTGTTTTAATGCATCACAAGAGTGTTTCCATCGTCGGTGTCCTGCAAGACGACGCGGACCCCATGGTGTCTGTCATGAAACTGGACAAAGCCCCAACGGAATCATACGCCGACATTGGTGGTCTGGAACAACAAATTCAAGAAATTAAAGAATCTGTGGAACTTCCTTTAACACATCCCGAGCTCTACGAAGAAATGGGAATCAAACCTCCCAAGGGAGTCATTCTCTACGGTGCGCCTGGAACAGGCAAGACTCTTCTTGCCAAGGCTGTCGCCAACCAGACTAGTGCCACTTTCTTACGAATTGTCGGTAGTGAGCTCATTCAGAAATATCTTGGTGACGGTCCTCGATTATGTCGACAGATTTTTAAAATCGCCGGCGAACATGCCCCATCCATTGTGTTTATTGACGAAATCGACGCGATTGGTACAAAGCGATATGAATCATCGTCGGGTGGTGAGCGAGAAATCCAGAGAACCATGTTGGAGTTGTTGAATCAGTTAGATGGATTTGATGACAGAGGTGATGTCAAGGTTATTATGGCCACAAATCGAATCGAGACTCTAGATCCCGCTTTGATTCGACCGGGACGAATTGACCGAAAGATCCTATTCGAAAACCCGGACCCTGCTACCAAGAAGAAGATTCTTACTATCCATACATCCAAGATGAGCTTAGCTGAAGACGTGGACCTCGACGAGTTTGTCAGCTCTAAAGATGACCTCTCTGGAGCTGATATCAAAGCTATCTGTACTGAGGCTGGTTTACTTGCACTGCGAGAACGACGAATGAAAGTTACCGCTGAAGATTTCCGAAGTGCTCGGGAACGAGTAATGAAGAACAAGGTGGAAGAGAATTTGGAGGGTTTGTATTTGTAGGCAACTACGTGCATATCGCTCGACATGATAGCGTCTATCTCTAATATATGAAAAGTCTATTGCTTTTGCAGAAGGCCGCGTGTAAACCGTTTTCGATTTCTCTATCTACCCTTTCCAGCTTCGAGCCACTTATAGATAATAGACATGTCTTTATCACCATACTCCGTAGAGCTGGCTATTTTTAGTAAAATCTCTGCAACATCGTCACCTAGCAGAAGATTCAACTTGGCTAGCTTAGCAGCATCCAATGCAAGCAGGACGTCCTTCTTGAGTAACTTTACCCCAAATCCATTGTCGTAATCCCTCGAACTAGGAGCATTGGGATTGATGCCTGGGACAGGATTATTAACCTCTGACGACCAGCTTCGGCCAGTTGACGTGTTGACAATCTCAGAAAACAGGTTCAAGTCTAAACCCAGTTTGTTAGCTAGCTGGAATGCCTCAGAGGTCGCAATGTTTGTGACCCCTAACAGGTAATTGTTAGCCAGTTTCGCAGCCAAACCCATTCCTGGCTTTCCGCATGCAAAAAATCGTTTCCCCATGTGCGAAAGAATAGGCTGGATCTCAGAGAGATCATCTGAACCAACCATGAAAGTCAAAGTACCGTTCTTGGCCCCAGCAGTTCCTCCAGAAATAGGAGCATCCACAAACTTGCCAATGCCTTTTGAGGACAGCAAGTCTGCTACTTTCAAAGACGTCTTCACATCAATTGTAGAGCAGTCAATGAACAGTTTTGTCGAAGACGACGATTTATGGGGGGCACCGTTTACGATTTCATTGTACACGGCTTCAACATGCTTTCCCTCGGGGAGAACAGAGATCACGACTTCAGATTTCTCAGCCAGAGAAGGGATATCACTGGCGATTTCTACTGGGCCGTCTAGTGATTTACAAGCAGTACTATTGACATCGTAGACTACCAATTCGTCCGAGGCCGGCAGATTGTTTCGCAGGTTCTGCGCCATGTTCAATCCCATACGGCCCAAGCCAATGAAACCATATGTTTTGTACAAGGGAGAGTACGAAGAGAATGAGCGAGAGGTTGGAACTTTTAGGAATCTACGCATGGTTAAGTAATAGTCAATGACCTAGCTTTTTTCTATCAAAGAATTGCGACAATTTGTGGAGAAAGAGAGTTGGATGGAGAAGTGGATTTAGGTCTACCCCACAATTTTCGGGCATCGCTCGGATGCGCGATCCCGGTGCTGTGGGAGCTTTAGTGAAACTTTTGACTATTATTATCGTAGGGAAAGAACACACACAGCCTACAAGCATCTATAAACTTAAATATTCAATTACTACTAGCGACTCAATACAGTGTGGAATTTTCACAACAAAAAAATCACCTCCTATGGACTGCAGCGGTCTGCTGGTCCCGGCCAGTGGCAGTAGCTCCCTCTGAATTCCACGATAAATACGAATGATCTCCCAACTTTCTAGGCTTCACCAAATGCTTTATCAAAAATACCACTCCCAAAACTAGACAGAGCCCTGCAACCACAAGATAGGCAATGCCTAAAAACGGATTCTTGCCACCAATGACGGTTCGAGTAGTAATCAGCATCGACTTGGTACCGTCGTAGCTCAAAACGGGGAAGTTGTAGTCAATCTCAACCTGGTAAACACCCGAACTCATGAGAGCGGTGTCGTTTCGAAGCTTGAGTTTAGCAAAAGTAGGGAGACCAGCAGTTCGCATCCAGTTCTGCAGGTCTTCGTCTTGCGAAATGTCAGGGATAGGATTGTTATCGGTATATCCATCAGGGTACTGCTTGTACCAGTTGGGGGGAGGCACGACTTCCGAGTTATTGTAAGTGGTTTTCTTGAATCGATTTCGGTCCGTGGACCACGCAATCCCCTCGCTCGTCATCTCGTATGTCACGTTAGCCTGGTTCGACTGGTCATTGAGCAAGACCGGCGAGCTGAACGTATCGTTGAATCGAGAATTAGCAATAAGTCCGCACGGATAGATGGGCAGGCCATCGTCGTTCAGAATCAACGGCTTGCAGTCTCCGTTGCTGTTCAACTTGTCTGCGGCCACAGCCTTACCATTAAGCTGGTCTTCGTCAAAGGACTGCACATATCTTCGGTGATTCTGATAAAAGTTCGTCAACCGGTAGAACATGTACACGGGAGGGCCAATGTCGTTGGGGATTTCAAACTGCAAAACGCACTTGAAGTCACTGATCGACCCCGCAGGCGCAGACTCCCGTTTCCAGAGCGGCGCACTGCTGGACTTTGTCTTGAACGCTTGGCTCACGAACTGCGACGGGACATCCTCAAATGAGCTGGTGGGAGCCGTCACGCAATTGCTGTAATCAATGGCCAGTTCCTGAACTTGGTTACTAGCATACAGCAGCAGTCCTCCGATCGGTGCAAAGATGATGGCCACGCAGAAGAACAGCGGCAGCACCGTCTTCGGGGTCAGAATCGGCTGCCATGCTTTTAACCGTTGCTGACGGAATGCAGTGTTGGGAGGTCTTCTTGATTTTTGTTTGGCAGCGTTGCCGGCAGGCACTGCTCGGTCGCTTTCACTGTCAGAGTCCATTGTTGTCTATGGTTTTGTCGGGGTTTGTTTTTCCACAGTTATCCGGGAAATTTCAAACTCTTCCAGTCACGGAACCAAATCACAAACCAGTCTGTTATTGTTCACTAAAATACGTTTCAGAACCACCTGATTATTATTATCAAGACTTTTCCCCAAAAAAAGTGATTATCAAAAAGAGCCAAGGAAACAATAACAATAGAACAGAAATGTGTGTAATTATTATTTATTACTACGTATTTTATTATTAGAGGCTGAAGAATTGCCCGGCGTGCCGGCCGTCAGGAGGCACGTGATCGGCACAACTAGCTGAGCCCATGGTGGATCACAGCTGCCCTCCGGGCGGGCCCCCTCCGGGGAGGGTGGTTTTTGTGGACGTGTGAAACATTCTTTTTAGAAAGTTGACATCAAAACTGTCTTCACTTACAACACTTCATATCGAATATATCCAAAGTCTCCACACTAAACTCGAGCCCCATCCGCCGCACTGTACCGCCGCACTGTCTCCGCCACAGACTGAAATTTTCACAAGTTCTTTTTATTTTTTTTTCGTTTTCTGATTTGCTTTTCGCTTTTTGGTAACGTTTTCGTGTGTTTTATATTTCCATTTTTTATATTTTCAACCTCAACTAACCCATCCGAACCACCACCACCACCACACACCCATCATGGCAGCAGGAGAACCAGAAACCGAAGCCGAGAAAAATATCCAGATTTGGAAAGTCAAAAAGCTAATCAAATCTCTCGAACAAGCAAGAGGAAATGGTACTTCCATGATTTCATTAATTATCCCACCAAAGGGCCAGATCTCACTGACCAACCGAATGCTGGCAGAAGAGTATGGTACCGCTTCAAATATCAAGTCCCGGGTCAATCGACTGTCAGTGCTGTCGGCGATTACCTCGACACAAACCAGGCTAAAACTATACAACAGGGTCCCGACAAACGGACTGGTTATATACTGCGGTGAAGTGATCACCGATGAGGGCAAGGAGCGGAAAGTCAACATTGACTTCGAGCCCTTTAAACCTATAAACACGTCATTGTATTTATGTGACAACAAGTTCCACACTGAAGCGTTGTCCGAACTGCTGGAAAGCGACTCCAAGTTTGGTTTCATCGTCATGGACGGTAACGGGTCGTTGTTTGGAACTGTGTCAGGAAACACTCGGGAAGTGATCCACAAGTTCACAGTCGATTTACCCAAAAAGCACGGTCGAGGAGGTCAGTCGGCTCTGCGTTTTTCTCGATTGCGAGACGAAAAAAGACGAAATTATGTCCGAAAAGTCGCCGAAACTGCCACCCAGATCTTTATTAGCGGAGACAAGGTTAATGTCACTGGTATAGTTCTGGCCGGTTCAGCAGACTTCAAAACTGAATTATCCCAGTCAGACCTGTTTGACGGTCGTCTGCAAGCTAAAGTTATTAAAGTCGTGGATATCTCATACGGAGGAGAGAACGGATTCAATCAAGCCATCGAGCTGTCCGCCGAGACGCTTTCCGGAGTCAAGTTCATTCAAGAAAAGAAACTCATCAACGCATACTTTGACGAAATCTCTCAGGACACTGGTAAATTCTGTTACGGTGTAGATGATACTCTGAAAGCTCTTGAACTGGGTGCCTGTGAAATCGTAATTGTGTTTGAGAACCTTGACATTATGCGATACACTGTTAAAGACTCTGACGGAAACGAGGTCATCATCCATGCTTCGCGAGAAGCTACCAACAAAGACCATTTAATGGACAAAACTACTGGGCAGGAAATGGAAATTATTGAAGAGCAAACACTGCTAGAATGGCTGGCTGAAAAATACCAAGACTTTGGTGCCACCCTCGAATTTGTCACTGACCGAAGTAGTGAAGGTGCCCAGTTTGTACGAGGATTTGGTGGTGTTGGTGCTTTATTACGATACAAGGTTAATTTCGAACAGTTGGCTGAAGATAGTGATGATGAGTATTTTGATGATTAAAAGTCTGCATGGGATGAGCAAAAAGTATATAGCGAATCTAGTTCCATATATAGAGGATGATAGATTGAGATGATCACATTAACACTCATTGTTTGAGCAGCTGTATTGTACTTTAATCTCCCCGTACTTGATTCAACGCTGACTGCTTCTTGACTCCAAGAAACGTCTCGTGGGAGTTGCCTGACAACACCATCTGAGCGATGTTCACTTTTCCAGATGTCAAGTACTTTCTTCCATGGCCAACCGGTCTATCCAGTTCCCTCTTCAACTCGGCTCGCAGTTCTCTGAGGTTAATGGGTTCATCATTCGTCTTTTTTTTCTTTCTATCTTCCACCAACCCCTCCAACTCGTCATCATCGACATCCAATTCCAGGTCTTCAACTGCCTGTTTGACCCATGCGTTCTTTTTCCCTTTATGAGTACCCTCAACGACTGACTCACTGATATCTTTTGCCAACTTGACTCTTCTCTTTAGTAAACTCAGTAGACTGTAATCAACCTCAAAGGTACGCATGGCACCTTTAAAAGTGGCCTTGTCTTTGTACAAAACTCGCTTGAGTTTCACCAGCGGCCCAGAAGCTTCTTCTGGCGAACAGAGTACCAAAGACATTCCTTCATTGCCAGCTCGAGCAGTTCTTCCTGACCGATGAACATACATATCAGCCGATCTCGGCAAATGATAATGAATGACATGCTGGACTAGAGAGATATCTAATCCTCGAGCAGCAACATCTGTAGCAATCAGGATCCCCCGATTATCTTCCTTGAATCGTTCCAAAGACCGCAGTCGTTGCTTCTGGATCATATCTGAATGCAACCCGAAACATGGGATTCCCAGTTCCTTCAAAAACGGAACTAACCTCTTGACAGTGTCTATGCTATTTACAAATACAATACTTCTTTCTGGATATGCTACCAGAAAGTAGTACAAATGCAAATCCTTTTCAGTCGCTCCACACTCCATGATTGTTTCAACGACCTGGCTGGCGACCGCTTCAGCAGGATTTGCATCAATAAATACTGGTTCTTTAGATTTAAAGTGTAATTTCGACTTGAGTAGTTCGATAGCATCGTTGTTTGATGCCAGCCGACCGCCACTACCACCGGACTTTCCTTTCTTCTTTGCTAACTTTTGCATCAGCTCTCGCTGGAATGTAGCCGAGAACACCAGAGTCTGTCTCTTTGCTATCCGTCCCCGTCCAATAAGATCTAAAATGTCCTCGAGTGCTTGGAAATGACCTTCTTGAATTAATCGATCGGCTTCATCCAGAACCAGCGTTTCAGTCTTTTTGAAAGCTTCCACGAGCTCGGTCCCTCCATGGTCTTGAAGAAGATCTAGGAGCCGTCCTGGAGTAGCCACCACAATGACGGGATTGGTTTCTAAAAGTCGTTTCTGCTTCTGTACCGAAAGACCTCCAGTGATTGAAACAATCCCCTTGCCTCCAGGAAACGTCATGTAACTTGATATCTGTTCAAGGTGTTTTGTGATTTGTAGAGCCAGCTCTCTGGTCGGAGCAAATATTAGCCCCGACGGCCATTTTTTCTCACCATGCCTTAAATAATTTTCCAGAATAGGAATACCATATGCCAGTGTTTTACCTGAGCCAGTGGCAGCTTTGCCGATCACGTCGTTGCCAGTGACTATCTCGGGGATGGCTTTAGACTGGATTTCAGTTGGGACGTTGAATCCGAGCTTGGAAAGCCCCCAGCGGATCTGATCACTTAGCTGGGTATTATTCAAGTCCCATTGGAGCTTGGAAGTGTCGATATCTTCCGATTTGTCGTCTTCTAGTATCTCGAATGGATTGGACTGGGTTGTGGTTACATTGATCATTCGGTTGGATTTAGCGGTGGGCTTGGCGGACGGCTTTTTCTCCTTTGCAGGTTTCTTTTCGTCTTTCACTTCTTTTATATCGTCAAATCCGTGAAACTCTTCTGCCTCTCCTTCGTCAGAATTAGCAGCATCGTCTTCGCCAGCGTCACCATTCATAGCAGTCTCTTTCGTGCTTTCTGCAGCTGTCGTGCTTTCTGCAGCTTTGAACTCTAGTTTCCCATTGTGTAGCTCGATGTCCACTCCTTCAACCTCCTCGAGCCCATAAAACCCTTCGAGGTCGTCGAGTTTCCCCGAAATCTCGACCGATTTCCAGTTCAAATCGTTCAGGGAAACGGTTTTCTTAGGGGGTTTGGACAGTTTGGTCTTTTTCGCTTGTCCATCTTTAGGCTTACCAGCCAAACTAGCTTTTCTTTTGACTACCATTGGACGTCACTAACTTGGAAGAGAAATCACAGGAGTTGAAAGTTTCACGAAGTTACAAACTTTGGACTTTTATCGATATGAAAAAAATTGAGCCGTACATGCGCCGCAACTATGCATTAAACCCACATATTATCTGCAATGCGCTGTAGCCGCTTTGACTCGTCAGATAGCTCACTATGCGTATGACATAGCAAGGTGCCACAATCTGACATATATTATTATTTATTTTAATTATTATGGCGCATTGGGTTATTTGGATGAGTATGTGACCTCGCTTTTTGTATTTTCAATCCCGACGTTCCGAAGACACCGACAGTCCGAAACGAGCCGCAGCTTTTTTCTAGCTATACTATCACTGCCACTATATTTATTCCGCGGAGTATTTCAATGCTATTGCAATGGAGTCATAGTCTACAAATCCTGGCTTTTTATTAACCTCCCCCGCAATGTACTTCCTTCGTCTGGACCCTGGATTTTCCATTTTTCCATTACTAAACCTGACGCCTTCCAGAACACTAATAGAACAAAACTTGATGGCGCAGGGCCACACTTTTGACCCGGTCCTAATAGTTACAGCGCACATCAAAGATCAACTGCGCATATCACCAAAAAGGCAACTTTCGTATTATTCTCGGCATTGCCTTATAGCTAAACTTGCGGGCTCCGTCCTCGTATCCGTTGTGTGTGCACGGGAACCTGATTTGTTTTTTTTTGTAAGTCGAATCAATTGCCTTCCGCCCTCTTATATAAAAGCATATGTATATGTTTCGGAATTGTAGACCATTAGTTCGAACTCAAGTTAGATCACCAGTACTGAAATTGGCCCAAGCAATTCAAACTTCACCAATCATAAAAATGTCCTTCCCCGTAAAAAAGTCTGATTCCGAATGGAGAGCGGTGTTGTCTCCTGCACAGTTCCAAGTTCTCCGTGAAAAGGGAACTGAACGAGCTGGAAGTGGAGAGTACGACCATCATTTCCAAAAAGGTGTCTATAACTGCGCTGCTTGCAATTCTCCTTTGTATACAAGTGATGCAAAGTTTGATAGTGGTTGTGGCTGGCCAGCATTTTATGCAGCTATTCCAGGAGCCATTGAATTACATAATGACACAAAGTATGGTATGGTTCGAACTGAAATGGTTTGTGGCAATTGTGGAGGACATTTAGGACATGTATTCAAGGGAGAAGGATTTGCTACTCCGACGGACGAGAGGCATTGTGTGAACAGTGTGAGTCTGAAGTTTGAGAAGAAGTAGTCGAAGGTGCATGAGGGGAGATGGGAAGTGGTGTGAGGAGAAGTGAAGGAAACTGGGAAGCAACGGGGATCAATAGACCGAGGGAATGCAAACAGAGCCTAGCTCTACACCATGACGGGGGACTATGTCTGATTGCTACCTGGTGTGCATACTCGAAGTATCTGGGTCTCTTATTTATATAAATCAATGGTTAGCATTGATACATCACTATGTAGAATAATGAACTAATATGAATACGCAATGGCAGGACTCTTGCAATTGCAGATGTTGACATTTTACATAGGTTGTATCCACATATCCAAAGTAACATTATACATAGGTTGTATCGACATGCGCAGAGCAACATTATACATATGTGTACGTACACAGCCCTAGAGTTCAGACCTCGACCTCCGGTCTGCGGTCTTTCTCCTCTTTAACTCAATATCTTCGCGGGAAGTGGAGCCTTGGGCAAGATCTCAATCCAGTACCCATCCGGATCGAGAACAAACCCAATAAACTTCATCTTACCATCGTTCTTTCTCTTCTTAATGGTAACTCCCATGCCCTCAATTCTTTCCATTGCCTCGTCGACATTGGGAACGGCAATTCCAAGATGTCCAAACCCTTGAGGCTGATCGTTACCATTGTGATAGTGCAAATCAGGATCATTTTCAGTACCATAGTTCCATGTAAGCTCCAGCATGGACTCTCTGTCAGAAGGATTCTCACAAGAGTTGTCTTTGTAGTTTGCGTCTCCTGTGTATCCCAAGAAGTACAGATTGAACTTGGCAGACTCGACTTCGGCAGTTCGCAGCAAAGACATGCCAAGAACATCTTTGTAGAAAGTCAGAGACTTCTTGGGATCCTTGACTCGGATCATGCTGTGATTGAATCTAATTCTGGACAGATCAACTTGACCCTCGGACTTTTTGTCGGTCAAAGTTTTGTTGCCAATCAGTTCAATCCAATATCCGTCAGGGTCCAAGGCAAAAGCGATGTCCTTCTGTCGACCATCGGTCAATTTCTTCTGAAACTTGACACTATTGGCCAGCAGTCGGTCATGCAGTACCTCGAGGTTATCAACAGAAAAGCAGATGTGACCAAAGCCTCGATGAGGTTCCTTGTTTCCGTTGTTCACAGTGAAGGAATCATCATCCTCGGCACCGTAATTATGGCACAGCTCCAGCACACCTTGGCGCTCGTACCACGGCTTGTCACCGTACGCAGCATTAGGCCCAGTGAATCCCAAAAAGTAATTGTCAAATTTCAATTCAGGGACCGGCATTTTCTCGAGCAGTTTCAGTCCAAAGTTCTTTTCATAAAACTCCAAGGAAACTTTAGGATCCTTAATTCGGAGCATTGTATGATTGAAAAGGTATTCAGCAGAGGGATTAGTCATTTTGGAAATGTTTCTCACTTGGCTGATTGTTGGGAGGTTGGAGGTTTCTTTGATATGTTTTGCAATTGAAAGCAGGCGATTCATGGAGGATGCGACAGATGTTGCTCTCCTGATTTATATGTGGGAGTTGGTGTGGTGGGTAATGAGGGAGGTGGGGGTGAAATGGTTACCGGAACTTTGCGATTGAGATGGTGGTCAACTTGAACATATTGTTCAGTCAATAAGATGTTGACATAAAGGTTCGGTTCATGAGTGACGGTTGACACGTAGGCAGGTTTCTTTCAGCAACGACTTCCTGGATGCTGCCAGCATTTAGTTTGAAGTCACCAAGAACTTGCTAAACATGAAAACCTATCTCAAATATTTAACTGCAGTGTTTGACTTTAATTCTCACTTACTTTTAATTCGTAACTCTTGTGTTGCCATGTCTTTTATCAGTTTGCTGTTTGGTGCACAATTTCTGTTGAACTAAAACGTCCCATCAACGGCACGACTATAATACATGATTATCATCATCATCAGCCATCAACGGCAGCGTGCATAATCTGTCCATGGCTAATGCACAACCATGTGAGATTATGCAACTTTAAATCTATGTTGAACCCAAAATCGATCACAAGGTGTTATGGTGAAGCAAACAATAGTGGGTGCGTGCAGGATATAGAATGAAATAATTATACTATGTACATTATATATAATGTATAATATAAGAAGCAAAGGTAAAATATATTGAATAACGCATATCAAACTAGACAATCTTTCAAGCAACCCCTACAATAGTTACTGCTCAAATCCTGAAAAGACACGCATAACTCTTTTATTCACATAATTTACATTAACCGTTAGTCTTGAGGGAAGTTGCCTCAGAGCACACTGGTCACACGATAAACTCTCATCTGCTACATGCTAAAACAGCTGTCAGGTTGATGCTCAGCCAGCCACCAAATTGTAGGAAAACTCTCATAACCGTTTTTCTCAAGTAGGGGCAATCGAAGCAAACATCACAATAACTGACTCACAATAACTAATTCACAGTAAAAACCATCACTCATCTTCTGTCCTCAGTCAGTCTTCCTAATCTTCCTACCTCTATTTCCCCCTAACCCACATATTTATGTCCACTTCGGGATGATCTCTTTAGATCTCCTTCACATCAAATAACCGTATAGGCGCACCACCGGCCATGCTGAAATACAAAAATGTAAACGCTGTATTGGCTCAATCAGTACAGCAGCAAGATACTAATGGCACCACTATAATCTCTTCCATACTAATAACTCCATCGGGCCGTCCCATTGCTGCATATCACCATAGCTCCCGAGTGCCTCCTAATCCATTAAATATAACTTTTGATAGCAGCGAACAAGTTGAACTTCCGTATCACGTAGATCGAGACATGCGTACTAAAGTATACGGTCTGTTTGCTTCTTCTACATGGGACGAGTATACGCGCGGTAACCCCTTGCCATGGCATGAGGAAAGCGCGGAAGAATCAGATAAAGTTGTATTATACAAGTGGATTTCAGTAGTTACAGAGGATACATTGTTAGTCATACGTCCTGTGAGGTTAGAGACAAAGGGGGAGTATTTATTATCTATTTTGGTCGCAGACGCGACATCTGCGCTGGGTATAGTGCGGAAAAAGAGCGAGGAGCTGACAAAGATACTCGAGGGGGGCCTGAAAGAATACAAAGTTTACGAGTAAAACACTGTACACAAAAAATGTGGGTTGAGGAGGATAGATAGACTGTAGCTGATTAGTCGACAGTTGACAGTAATGATAGTTGACTAGCCTTTAGATATTTAATTTACACTTATTTCATGAACTAAAGTCTTTACATGCACTCTGTAACAGTCAGTTGCAGCAGTTCTAATCGTACCATTTGGGCTTCATATGAGGAATGCTCTCATCTACATGGGAATCAGCAAACGGGTCCTCTTCGTCGTTCTCTTCTTCGACATGGCCCCGTAGATGTGCGGGTTTTGGAGAGATAGGAGGGGGTCGTCGTCTGGGAACAGCAGCAGCGGCGGCAGCAGCAGCAGCAGCAGTACTAGACTCTACGTCAGAGGCTCCAGATTCGCTCTCCCCGTCGTCACTAACAGTCAGCTTCCTCATTCGTCGGTCTATCTTCCAGTCTTCCTCAGAGTCAGAGTCCGGGTGGCTCATGGCATCATACAGTTGAAGAGCATTGACCAGCTCCTCATTGGCGTGAATCAGAGACCCCAAGTACTCTTCGGACTCAATGGAGTGGATGTATTTGAGGACCTGACGTCTGAGAGCTTTGCAGCGTTTGAAACATCTGGTGGCATGTTCGTTTTCAGTGGATAGCTCCAGTTCCCGGTTGACCAGTTTAAGAGCGTTGTTCAGGTTGGTGGCAGAAGTGTTGGCCTCAGCCAGCGCCTGTTGAATCTTAGGTCTCTCCTTAGCCAGATCAGCTTTGGTTATCCTGGGATGTGACGCTTCTCCAGACCCCGACGATGTTTTGGCTGGTTTGCTCTTTGACTTGCGTGCCGGTGCCGCCGCCGCTTCGTTGACGTTGAGTGAATTGGAGCGACTTCGACTATAAGGTGATGAAGTACTGGCATGTCGGCTATGTATCCGTCTAGAAGACGAGACCGGTGCATCTTCCTCATCGCCGTAGTCTCGTCGATCATCTCGACTAGATCCTCTCCTATGTCCTCCGCCTCGGCTGCTGCCCTCGTTATCATGCTCCTCGTCATCAGACTCGTGCATGTTATTGGACAGGTACTTTGGCGGGGGCCGGGACTTTCTGGTTCTCTGGGGCAGCTCGTTGTACAGCTTGGTCAGCTCGTCACAGCCAGGCACGCCCTTGAGATCCTGCGACCAGCCGTAGAACAGAGCTTTCATCTTCTTTTTCACGCGCTCATCGACTCCCGTTTCAGTGGCCGTCAGCCGCAGCCGCTCGAGCAAGTTCGGATCGCGGTAGAGTGGAGTCATGACCTTGCCGCCGTTCTGGATCAATGCGTCCAGAATCGTCAGGGCTCTCAACTGACGGTGGACATTGCCGTATTTCAGCTTTTTTCGCAGCGCCCTGGCCGCTTCGGTGGGCCCGGTGGGCCGGATGTCAATGATTTCCACCAATTCTATGATTTCAACCACGTCATCTTCAGGATATTCTTCTGATGTCAGCCGCTCGATGTTGGCGGTGACCGCAGTGTATGGTTTGTTGTCAGAAAGCAAGCCCATGTTGGTGTGATGAACTGATGATGATGATATATCAGTGAGCAAGAAGGAGATGTCAGACTCAGTGGGTTGATAAGGAACGTGTGGTGACGTAATAAAGAGTAGTGTGGGGAACAGAGGTGGTGGAACGGAGAATGGTGGAACGGAATGGTGGAACGCAGAAGTGGAGAGTAACTGCTACGTATAGTTAGTGTTTTAGCTCGATCTGTTGAATAGTTCTATTTAGTGTTATAACAGCTCGAGAGTTGAAATATTCAGGTATCTTGTAGAGGAAGAGGGCGCTATAGTGTGCTACTGCATAGAGTACCTGCATGGTTATGAGTCGTATGTTAGATTGTGGTTGTAGGTGTTAAGCTGGGTCCTAAGGAAATAGTATCCCAGCAATTGAACTGTAATGTAAGAAATATTAAGCTTTCATGACAAAGTACTTTCCTGGTCGGCGAATGCTTACCTCTTAACACCCCTTTCCTGCCACTACCTATGATCTCCATTCTATCTGACATATGACAAGCTTCGTAGTCAACTGCGATTTTCTGCTTTCAACTCGATGCATATAACCAACTACAGTTACATGTATAAGATGTCTACTTGAACGGAGAATTCACCCGATATAAAAGATAAGTCATCACTGTACTCTCGATATTCATCTCATCATTAATAAGGAGATGGAGAAATGCAGGGGAATGATATCATGGCGATCACTGCCTGAAGGGTCAGTGAAAGGTTCGACTTGGAATTCAACTTGTATATTTACCAACTACAGAGACTATTCGGTATATATGTATTCTCAGACACCACAGCTACTTTTTATATCAAACAACTCTATCCATTTTCACTTGAAGTTTCTCTTTGAATACTAAAACTGACGTTATCCCAATCCTGTATGCACCTAAAGTGTCCGTTATATACAGATACATGTGAACTGCAGTACTATATGATCTGATTGTAACTTCAAGAAAACATCAGACAAAGAAAAATTGTCCGCAGTAGTAATATAACCTTACAATCTCTGCCACATCTGTCCCTCTTCAGCCCCCTACTCCCCTACTCCCAGAGCCTAGACGATTCGTAATCGATCACAAGTCAACGGATGTTAGAATGTGTCAATGACGTTATATGCAGGGTTTTAAAGCTTAATTTGATGCAGAAACTGTACTTGATCCTCCATGACAGATTTATCTTTCGTGTTTTACCTCCTTCCTTTTATCCTACTATTTATTATAGATTTCATCCAAAAGAAAAAAAACATGCCGAGTGCACACCAGCTAGAGTACATCAAAAATCTGATCTCTACATCTCCAGTTTTCATAGCCTCAAAATCATATTGTCCATATTGCCGGGCAGCTAAATCTACTATTAGTCAGTATCCCATCAAAGCTAATGTTGTAGAATTAGACGAGAGAGGTATGTAGTATTCAGTTAACTGTTGTATTGTTTTTCAGTCTAACAAGACGACGGAGCTCAACTCCAGAACGCTCTGGAAAAGCTGACCAAACAGCGAACAGTTCCATTTGTATTTATTGGCGGAAAGTTTATTGGAGGAAACTCTGATTTACAGGTTCTTCAGTCCACTGACAAATTAGAGGGCTTGATAGCTCAGCTGAAGAAATAGACTCAGCTCAGGAAATAACAAAATTGTATATAGATATATAGAACGATAATAAATGTGAAGATGGAACACTAAACAGCAAATTCTATTTCAACATATATACAATACATAGCTACAAAACACTTAAGCCAAACTCTCCAGTCTCACCTTGACAGCATTTCTGTGTCCGTCCAAGCCCTCGGTAGCTGCCAGAGCCATGACGGCAGGCCCAATATTCTTGAGACCCTCGACAGTCAACTCTTGACTGGTAATGTGCTTCATAAATGTGTGGGTATTGACACCAGAATACATCTTGGCGTAACCGTAGGTAGGCAAGGTATGGTTGGTTCCACTGGAATAATCTCCACAGGACTCAGGACTCCAAGCTCCCACAAACACACTACCAGCATGGGAAACCTTGGGGACCAAACTCGATGCATTTTCGACTTGAAGAATCAAATGCTCCGGAGCATACTCGTTGCTGAGCTCCATAGCCTGCTCGATCGTGTCGACTTCCACCAAAGTAGAGTGGGCAATACTTTGTCGGATGATGTCTACTCGAGGAAGAGCAAGGGCCTGCCTATGGACTGCGGCTTCAACAAGCTCGATCTCCGCACTGGACATGCCAACAGTCAATAAGATAACCTGAGAGTCGACTCCGTGTTCAGCTTGCGAAAGCAAGTCAGAGGCAACAAAGTCTGGATTACTGCTGCTGTCAGCAATCACCAACACTTCAGATGGCCCAGCTGGCATGTCAATGCTACACAGGGCGGTAGAGTCATTCTGGACAAACATCTTAGCCGCAGTAACAAACTGATTTCCAGGACCCATGATCTTGTCAACCTTGGGCACGGTTTCCGTTCCGTAAGCCATCGCAGCCACAGCCTGAGCTCCTCCAGCCAGAACAACCATCTGAGCTCCCACCTTGTGAGCCACGTAGACCACTTCAGGAGTCAATGTACCGTCTTTTCGGGGAGGAGATGCAAAGATAATGTTTTCACAGCCAGCAACCTTTGCTGGTACTCCCAGCATGAGGGCTGTTGATGGTAGCACAGCAGTTCCACCGGGAATATACAGACCGACGGATTTGACAGGTCGAGAAAATCTTGAGCAAACAACACCGGGAGCAGTTTCGACGTGGAGACCCTCGATATCTTCTTTGCTGATCTGAGCAGAGTGGAATTTCTCTACATTGGCTATCGAAAGATCAATAGCGTCTTTGACTTCTTTGGTAAGCTGCATAAGGCGATCCGGGAATGGAGCTCTCAGGACAGGAGACTGCAGTTGTACTTTGTCGAATTTGGCTGTGAAGTCTAATAGAGCCTTGTCTCCCTTTTCCTTGACTCCACTGACGATAGGGGTTACCAGTTTCATGATATCGGCTGTTTTTTGGATAGGTCGAGTTAGTAGTCGTTCGAGCTCTTGTGCGCTAGTCTCTGAAGCTTTGACTTTTTGCATTTGAATGAAATCATTAGCGGCAGCAGTAGGCTGGCTTGCAGCAGCAACAGGCTGTGCAGACTGTGTAGACTGTTCACTGTTTTCTTTAATCCATTTGGGCTTGGCATCTCCCTTTCGTCGAGAGATTTTACGAGCCTTCAAGTCCAAGTTTCTTTCTACGTCGTTCCAGCTGACTCCGCTAGCAACCAACTTGGTCATAGCAAAGTAGATCAAATCAGCAGCTTCCCAAGCTACCTCTTCTTTTGTTTTCGCTTCCACCAGTTCTTCGGCTTCCTCCTGGATTTTTGCACCTAAAAGCTTCTCGTCATTGAAGAGGCGGGCAGTATAGGATCCAGCAGGCGCATTTTCTTTTCTCGAAACTAGAGTCTTCTCTAAAGCAGCCACTCCAGTGAATTTGCCAAAGCAGCTATCAGTATTATTATGACAGAACCCAGGTTCGTTTTGTTCAACCACGAACTTGACACAGTCATTATCGCAATCCACATCGAGTCGCAAAAGCTTTTGGACAGCTCCTGAGCTAGCTCCTTTGTACCACAGACCTCGCTTTCGAGACTGATAGACTCCGGTACCAGTAGAGATAGCTTCGGTGATACTTTCATCAGAGGAGTACACGAAACCGAGACATTGATTGCTTGAATCGACGACTAGTGTAGTATACAGACCGTCAGGGCGGTCGCTGACAAGATCAGAGAGGAAAAGCTTTGCAACAGAAAGAGCCTCTTCTCCATCATTTATAGCTCCCGGAACAACCTGCTCGAAATTAATAACAGGAGTCGCACCCGGGACGCTTTTATATGATGAAGCGTTTGACCATGAAATGTACACTTTTCGCTTATCTCCCTCTGAGAGGAGCAAGGTAGAGGCTTTTTGAGCCAATTGGCCAACAGTGTCTAGGTCCAGAGAAGAACCTTCTCCTGCCTCAATCCAATAACCAGCGGTTTCAGCAGAGTTCAGGGCCTGCGCTAAAGCTTCAACATTGCTTTCAACATCAAAGATCAGCCGAGAACCAGAAACTCCGGCATTGACGAGTTCCGAGTACTGAACTTCATTGACCACTAGAACCTCTGCACCAGAGTCTAGCAGTGAAATCTGTTCATCTAAAGAAAGTGTAGAAGCCGATATACGAACATATACGTCTACGGGAGCGGACCTAATGGCCGAATTTACGGCAGCTACGGATTGAGATTGGTTGACAGAAACCAAATATCTACCAGCAACGTTTAGTTTAGAGCTGCTGGCGATAGCTTCAGCGACTTGGTTCAAAGAAGCCGATATTAGCACAGGAAATGGCATTTTGTTGAAGAAGTTGAAGAGTATGACTGAATGATTTTATTATGCGATTATATTGAAATATGCATAGCTGCGGCGGGATGACTGCGGATCATTACTTTATTGAACATGACTGCAGCTGTGGTACATGAAGTGTAACAATGAACCAAATCTTTAAAGACACATAAACATAAATAAAGCTACTAGTGGCAACCATACATGACAAACTCTATCACTTTCCTCCTATCCCATAGTAGCTGTATAATAATGCAATCCAAGAGTCGATGACTCTCAACCTTCCAGTTTCCCGCTTCTACTCCTCCTCCATGTCGCTACCGTTAAAGTCACTTGCGTTGTCACTTCCCTCGTAATCGTCTTCCATTAAACTTTCATCTTCGTCAACAGAGTCAGCACTCTCATACCAGAAATCGTCATCAACTACTTCCTCCTTGGGCTCGCTACTCTTTGGAGCCACATATGCGGTTGATTCACCCAGAGGCATGTTGAAATCCTTGGGCACGTTAAGCCGCGATGCAGCAACGTCTTGAGCAACTCGCTTGTTGTAAGCATCTTTGTCTTTTCTCCAAGACACCGCGGCATCCACGTTTGCCGGAGAGTTGATGTTAGGGTCCGACAGCAGGGACACAATGCTAATGAGAACGGTTTCCACGCTTTGCGCAGGAGACCAGGTTTCGCCGTCGGGCTCACCAGTGGTAGAATCGCCTGCTTGGTGCAGGATCGAAATGCATATTAGACCATCTTTGTACACGTTGGGGTGGTAAATGGCAGGAGTGAATCTGAACTTGGGAGGGGAGTAAGGGTAATCAAAGGGGAATATCATCTGGGCTTTAAAGTAGCCTCCGTGATAGGGGGAGTCTTCAGAGAGGATCATGACTCCGATGTTCCTGGTTAGTAGGGGATAGAGAGAATGAAAGCAAGTCTCGACCATGTGGCTCGACCATGTCGCGTGACTTATCGAGTTTAATTTCAAAGTGCTTACCAGTGATATATATCATCGTCATCAAGCTTGTTAGTTGTGTTTTGAAAATCTTATTTGTAAGAAGATATGTTTTACGTTTATATAGACCAGCTGAGAGAACAGCACAATCACAGCTATAGACGTATAATATCAACGTATCGTCGACGTATCGTTGACGTATCGACATTTACACATTTTTTTATCGCTTTTAGCAAACAAAACGTCTCACGCTTTGTCACTCTTTTAAACTTACCGTTATATGAAACGAAGGAATAGCTTTCTTCGGATCCGTCAGCTCTTTATACTGCTTCATCAGCAACGAAGCACTGGCCGGATTAGGAGTATTAGTATTCATAATTTTTTAATATCTGTTTGCTAAGCACTGAAGAAAAAATCACTAAAATACTAATATATATAGTTTACAGAACAACCGAGTAATTTTAATAAAAAAAACAACCCCCTGGGTTATGCAATATTTGGTTGAGAACTCAAATATGTAATATAATATTTTATATGTAGCGGTATCAAAGAGAAAGAGATTAAAGGCGATTTTAACCTCAGAAGCGGTCGATTATTGAGAGGGGAGTAGGGCTAGAGGGTAATGACTCTAGAATGAGGTTATATCACAAGATGCCGCCGGTGCTTAGTGTCAGAATGTAGCAGATCCAGCACTGATTCTATATTAGCTTTTTTAGAGTATTTCTTGTTCGTCTGGATAGAAAAGATAATCACTCTGCCTGAAAATATTAATAATCGTCACTCTCACGTACCGTTGTTCTGAAAATCTGAAAATCCTTGTCTCTCAAGACCTGCCATCCTGATTACTTGAGCACTTACCTAATCATAATCCACACCGTCACTGGCGCCAATAATGACATAATTTGTAGCATTGACCACACCTGTAATAAACACAACAGGAAACAACCACACCATTAATCGCTGCTTGTTTGTCCCGCTTTGTCCCGCCATCACCCGATATCCCTTTCCACACAGTTTCCCCACACTGCACTTACATAACACACGCAACTAGAATAACCGTCTCGCATATGACAAAGCTTCGATCGTGAAGACTTGGATTCACTCTTGTTAGATAACTCCAAAAACAACTAAAACTCTCAACTGTTGACTAGACTGTCCGCGTAGAACAAACATAAGCAACTCAGAATCTTAAAACCCATACAGACACTTTTGATATTGTCAAAATCAATCGTCATTAAAACTTGTTCTGCCGAATAGCCGAGGCCCCGATCGACCGAATAAGTGACGTCGTACTCGAAGAGCACTACATATATATCTACGTATATCTATATATCTACACATATACATAACTTGCGAAACAGTTTGTTGTCGGACCATTCAGTCGTCAAGCCTTCAAGCCCTTCAAAATGTCCACTCCGAAGAAAAGAGTGCAACCCAGCGACATGCCTCCATGGGCAAACGCTTTCTCCGGAGCAGTTGGAGGCTCAGTTGCAATGCTGTCGGTATATCCTCTCGAGCTCATCTCCACTCGATTACAGGTCCAGAATAAAATCGAAAGCGACGACCATTATGACGGTGTGGTCGACGCAGTGGCCAAGATCTTCAAGAAACACGGCATTTCCGGCTTCTATGACGGAGCAGGAAGTGAAACTGTAGCCACATTCTTTCAAGCGTTTTTGTACTTCTTCGCTTATGAAAAGATCCGAACTGCTCGGATGTCCAGCATCGCTAGATCCAAAGGCAGGGCTCCCTCTACGCTTGGTGTGGGAGAAGAATTGCTGATTGGAACAATGGCTGGGGTCTTTTGTAAGTTTTTCACCTCTCCCTTGAATAATGTTACAACCCGACAGCAGACTGCTGATATCGTGGGACATCACAAAGGGCGAAGGGGGCTGAAAAGCTTAAAGGACACCGCCAAAGAGAGCAAGGAAACCCAAACAACTCCTGAGAACCAGTCGGCAGGCAATCAAGAAGAAGAGGAAGCATCAACTGAGTTTCTGAAAGTGGTTCACCAAATCTACAAGGAGAAAGGAATCACCGGATTCTGGGCTGGATATAAAGCCACAGTTCTACTTTCCATCAACCCATCATTGACATACTATTTCTTTCAATTGCTTCGAACCAACTTGATCCCCAGAAGAAGAAGAGAGAATCCTACGAGTATGGAGATCTTCTTCCTCGCTGCATTTGCAAAGATCTTTGCTATTGGGTTCACTTATCCCATCATCTTGGCCAAGACTCGAATCCAGATTAAGAAAACAGCCGATAAATTGAGTTCTGTCCATATGCAAGTTTATTCTACTCTGAAAGCCGAGGGATTGCCTGGTTTGTACACTGGAGTGCGAGCTCAAATTTTGAAAGGATTTTTTAGCCAGGGAATTACCATGATGACCAAGGATCAGATTGCCAGAGCCATAATTTATTTATATTTTGTTACGAAGAAGATGGTGCGGTCTTAGAGGAGAATTCTACAATGGTTGAAGGTGTCAAAGTCAAGCAATTTGTTTCCATCACTGTGAACTGAGTATGTGGCTTGCTTTTGATTTATTCCCAGACTCTCCCACAGATGACTCTGTACTGGATAATTAACGTCAATAGAATATTGATAGACTCACAAAAAGTTAATAATAATTTAAATGCTCAACTCCAACCGTTGAAGATTATGCCTGAAACAGTTGAAAAAGTTATACTTTCAAAATAACAGGTCTCGATTGTGCTTTTATTCGCGAGGGTCATGTTCGATATGCCACCTTGATCCACGTCGTTTTCCACAGCTCCAGGAAGGTTCAAAGAAGGTTCAGCTACAATAGACACAGGTCAAAAGCTCAGCACTACGTAGCTAATGGAGGAGTACTTTAAAAGCATGTTTATCGCTCGTATTACACAGGGGTACTTCTTTCATTGTGCAGTGTCATAAGTTGAGTTTAGCATTTAAACTTGACCATGATCGCCGAAAGATGAACGACTCAGCGTTAGGCTCTTGGAGAATGTTAGCCTTCAGTAAAGCTTTCATGTGACAAGCATTCATTATTACGACGCAGTGCGGATCACTACAACAGTCCCCTCATTGTCTCTACAAAACTGCAATATTACAAACACCTTGAATAAATTTGTTTTTAAATTTAGGACTTCAAATTTAAGCTGTCTAGCCATCATGCATTCAGTTACCCTACCGGATCCGAGACACGCTAAACGGTTTGATCAGATCTTTTACAGCTGATAAGGCACAGATCTACACGATAATGCGAGTTTAAATCTTTAATGCATTAACCTAACTGACAAAATGTCGCGAAGTGACTGTCAAGGGATTTCGAACGTATCCAACAAGCTCTTACCAGAGTATATCTCCGCCCATTTATCAGTTACGCTTCTTGTAAAACAGCTTCGCCACGACTCTCAAGAATATAAATAAGGCAGGTACCTCCAAACTAACTTGACTTCTTCGCTTGCCATTCGTGCAATTGTTTGTTTGACTACTTTGGAACGTTAGTTAGCCCCGAGGAGCTCGAGCAAATGGAAGAAACCGCTGACATTGGTGAAATCCGTACATACAATATCTTCAGGTTATTTGCATTCCCGGATAGGTACATTATGAAACTATGTTTGATTACTCCGAGGACCTTATGGGTAGTGACCAGGAGGTGGGCCGAAATATCCCTGAGTAGGGATAGGAATATACCCGGTCAAGTGACCATCCTGACCGGCACCTGAGACGGTGTTACCCCACCAAACCAATGGTTTCGAATGGTATTGAACAGCGAAGAAGATGATGATACTGCAAAATGCGACTCCTGCGTACATAGCAGCAGCCAAAACATAATTATAGCGCTCCCACCATCCGGTATACCGATTCTTGACATGATACATGAAGAGATAGCACAGCAAGAAGCCAGGAATGCAGTAAGACATATTGACTGGGCACAGCTGTTGCATTCCAGCCAGAACCAACACGGGGTTAAACCACCTTAAAGTTTCGAGGGGCATGAAGACAAAACTCTGCATGTATTCAAAAGTCCTAGGCTTGAGATTTGTTCTGGACCACTCGATGACTCGCTCACCATATCGAGAAGAAAGCCATCTCCCAATAATGTAGATTAGGCCAAAGAGGAATCCGATCAGGAAGCACCACTTGAACACTGGATATTCACCTTGAAAGATTCTGTTCGGTCCAATGAGCCCCCAAACTACTGAACTTGAGAACGTTGCATCGGCACCGGCTTGGCAAGTGAACTTCTGAGGCTGGTCTGTTGAGCATAGATTAGAGATATGCCCCATGGACCAATCCTCAATACCAACCGCCACAAATGATGTAACCAGCGTGGCCAGCATCTGACCACGGAATATTGCCCTAGGTGCAATGCCTGAATAGTGTGCGATCTTCTGCATGGACACGTAGCTGTCAGTTGTTCCATCGATGGACCAACCCCCAAGAAGACTCGCCATCATCTGTGCATCTGCGTTTCCAGGAAGGCAATATCCAGCAACGATAATCATCAAATATAGGAGACCGAAATTGCATCCAGTGACTGCTTGGAGGAGTAGAAGTGGACCCATAAAGACCAGACTGAGGCCGATGATAACGACAAGGAACCACACCGGAACGTTCACTGGGTAGACTTCAACAGTTACAATGGCAATGACAATAGTCACAACGAACACAGCAAGAAACCACCAATCCGGTGCCTCCGGGTATTTGGCCATCCTCCGAGAATGGATATCCTGTCTGTTGGAATAGCTGTCTAATCTCTTGAACAATCCACGGTACAGGTCTACAAAGCCATCCTTGATGATTGGCCACTGATCGTACATCATATAGATGAAGTACAGGGGGTAAACTACAAAGCTGGATCCTGCCTGAACCAGTTTTCCAGCCGATAGGAAGGGGGGTGAGTATTGCTGGTACTTCTCTTCATTCAGAAGATTATTTACGGTTATTCTCGAGACGTTGTACAACCCCCCGTCATTGGTGAACAGAGAATTCGAATTTGGAGGCAAGTAACCGGTATATTTGTAATTGGTGTAAAATATGCCGATAATGATGAAAACTCCAATCACAGTTCCAGCAAAGCGATGGGCAATTTGATAGAAAGGGCTGGTCAGGGATGGAAAGGCTCCTGTTGCCACGTTCCAATCAAATGTTGTCCATGGGTTTATACCCAATCCATTTTCAGAGCCAGTAATAACCGCGAGATTATAATTGTTCGGTGCGATCCAGGTGATCCAGTTGAAGGTACTAAGAGCTGTGAAAAGATATCCTGGTAGCCAGTAGTAGCAGAATACACCAAAGAACACGACGAAGAAGAACTTGTATCGAGTCATCTTCCACCCATGGATGCTTTCGCCGGAATCGTGGGACATAAGGGCGCGGTTCATTGCGATTGTATATAAACTGCTAGGCCAGATGGCTTTCACAGGATATACAACAATTCGTCTGAAAATACCAGCGAGTCCAATTCCCATGAACTGGAAAAACAGGGTCAGCAAAATCTGATAACCAAAGGAAACCCATCGGTCTCCATAGAATACGTCGAGTTTCTGTACCATGATCATAGAATACGCCTGGAACGAACTCATGCCAGCGCTGAAAACAATAGTCGTAAACATCTGTTCCTTGAATGTCCAGGGTCCTGGATTGATGCTATGTCTAGAACCTCCCAGCGTGAAACCCCAGTCTGGCAGAACCCAAGCCAGGAACATACCACATGGGTACACGAAGATTTGGACGACACTGGCTGAAATACTGATTCCCGGAAATCTAGAATCGAAAAATGTATTTACACCAGCACCAATACTGGTCCAAATCAGTCCAAGGACATATGCTCTGAAAGTTTCGACTGGCACGGTTGAATCGTCATTGTAGTCCATAATTGATCTCACTTCTGGATATGGGGACGAATATAGTAGAAGACAAGCCTGCAACTTGAGGTCAATACTGTACGATAACTTGTCGGTACCGCAGGCTTCAGGACCCAGGACTAACAGCTTAAGCTTCTGCAACATTGCAGGGGGGAAGTTCCAATCGTCCTGATGGAATGGGATAGCCTCTGACACTACCTGAAGCGCTTCGTCATTTGACATTTCTTCCATCTTGTTCCAGATGTACTCTGCTCCACCATTGGGAGCGACCTCTTCGAGGACTTTTGGAGATAACTGTTCCAAGGCAGATTTAAAAGCATTAGGGGCTTCGACATTCTTCACCTCCTGTATCGTTTCCACCTGTGTCATTGACGCTTTCTTTTCGAAATCCATGACAGTCTTCAATCTGAAGCATATCGGTTTTCTTAGCAGCGTGCCATTATATATTGATCAAAAAAGCCCCGCTTTCCGGGCGAGAGGAAGTCTTCCGTTCGTCTACAATAACTAATTAACGTAGCTTTGAGAACCATGGGGCCAATTGCTAGACTTTCTCAACAAGTCCAAATCTGTAAAAATCGCTAGCGATCACTTAGGAGTGTCCCAGTATTTTTTTTCTCTTGCCGAATCCCCGCATACGAAATTGATCTTTCACGGCATCTTGCATGAGGTGCAGATCAGGAACTTAGAATAATGGAAAGTGCAACATTTGTAGATGAGGGATAATATCGTGAACTTCAAATAAGTCTCTTTAGCACTCCCAATCTTTAGGTTCTGCTGTCTGACGAATCTCCACGTCGTTATCAGCATCTGGTACTGTCAACAGAGTAGAAATGATCATTTGTGGACTTCCACAAATGATATAACTCTATTGGAAATATAGAATAGAATGGGCGATGATCCAACCTCTATTGACTGGGAGTCATGATGTAATCTTCAATGATTTTTCATAGTTTATTTCGATACTACATCTATCCTTCTAGCCAACTTTGGCAATCTTGGGCCGTCGAACCAAATTCAGAGAGGGGTAGGTGTAGGTCGTCATCCGAAACGCAGATAGATCTTTAGATTTCCATGGAGATACTCTGGTTATGGCTCGGAGTCCTATTCAGAAGAGACTTGGTTCAGTGTCTGTCCCACGGATCCCGTAGACAAATTTCAAGGACGTAACTTAAACTGTACTTTAATCCATAACACGGAACCCCGACGCTCATCCACAATAAAATGAAACCATAAATGTTTCAATTCCTCGTACATCGGTATACCCCGCACCGGCCCACACTAGATTGGAATGGTCAAAACCGCTAAGATTGGAATGGTCAAGTCAACCCTGGCTAGATATACCCACCTGGTCGCTGTTTCACCTGGTCGCTGTTTTCTGGATGCCATCGACTGTGGTTTCCTCACCAAATCCAGAGATGGGAGATAGACACAGTAATATTAGAATTGTACACTCTATGTTGACCATAGCAGTGGAGGCAAACTTCCAGTGCGAACCATGTGCTTTCACTATCGTCAGCTTCATCACGGCAACCCAAGCAGCTCAATCTTCCAACTGACTAAAATTCTGCTCAGCATGGAGTCTTGTGTGGTGGTGGCGTAAAAAATCACTACCAAAAGGAGGCTTGAAGTGACTCCTTTCCAGCTTGGAGAAAGAAGCTCCATTCACTTATTGATCGATACAAACAGTAAGCGGCTGCCCCAAAAAGCGAAATGATGGAAAGATACTATTTAGCAGGAGTTGATCTAACCGTCTAGAGGTATGCAATCCGGGAGCTCCCATTGTGGCGGAGAATAGGCATGACTTGGCTACTCATAAATTGAACCTCCTTAGATGAGTTGTTCATGTCGATGGGGTTCATGCTAGTAGTCTTTTCCCCGCATTGGCCCTAGTGATCATAAGCCACAGCCAATTCTCCCGCAAACAACAAAGAATCGTGACGATTACCGGAAGAGAGGCAACAGATGTCTTATTCCCCTGCCATGTTGTTCGCTTACTGGCTAAGATATCCACAACATTTACTGTCATAAGTTGACACATCTGCAAGAGACTTCTACAAACGGCCCGGCACCACAACGGTCCATGTCGTGAGAATTCATATTTTTATGTTGATGTATGGTGGGACAACACTTCGGCCAGGAGACTGAAACTGTAGTAATCTTTCTCTGTCAATTGGTCTAAAAATCTTTTCCAGGTCCTTGCCTCAGAATTGCCATTGCAAAAACGGGTCTATGTAATTTAAAGTAGACAGTGATGTTTTCTTCAGTTGTGCAGACCTTCATAAACCACTCTCTGCTACTCGTTCATCTATGAAGTCTGACAACAAAAGATCTTCTGCATTTTGTATGCCAAAAGTTAGACTCTGATGATTTAGGTCTGGGATCGATTGCCCTTTTTAAGATGATTCTTTTATCTTGTATGAGTTTGTCAAGAAAGGAGCAAATATAGCGGTGCACTTTGGCGGGTGACACATAATTTGTATTTCTAGGAAAGGTCACAATTACATAAATTACAGTTGATTGTCAAAATGAATTACATCAAAATGAATAACACTTATATCAGATATTCCGATCGACAAGGGCTCAATGTCAGGTGGAAAAGAAATGTCACAAAGTATAATTTGTTATATTGTTCTTTCTTTTCATCTAATTTTGGCAAAATAATAGATTAATTTTAATAATTGGTAAAAGACAATGAAAAAATTAAATTATATCTCCTGCCTGTAACTGACACAATTCTCAAAAAAGAATGACACGGACAGGAATTGAACCTGCAACCCTTCGATTTCAACGTCAACTGGAGTCGAAAGCTCTACCATTGAGCCACCGCATCATTTTCTGAAAATGTAAGTTTTTATCACTTGGTAGAGTGCAGGAGAAACCAAATCAGGGTTAGGGGCAGTTTGAAGTTTTAAGCGATTATGTTGAAAATAGTCCAGAATCTTTACATAAACCGACATTTTTGAAGATGGATTGGACGTTAAACATGGTAGCAGTGGATATGGGTGCATAACCTGGATGAGACACCGGTCAGCGAGCCTTCCCTAGGAAATGTTCGATTGAGTTTGGTGTATTTATGTATTGACTCACAGAAAAAACAAGAAATTATTAGCATTCACTACATTGTAATACATCTAACCTAAGCTTGACCTTCTTCGACCTCAGCTACCTCGACATGGGCACCCAGATTCTTCTCCCCTCGCTCCAGAATCTCGTGCTGGGTAGCCTCAGCGACATCAGTACCGTCGAATACCTTGGTGATTTCTTCCAAAGGCATGTATCGGGTCTCCACAAAGAAAAAGTAGATGATAATCAACTCGAGAGTCAAGAAACAGCAATAGAAGATATAGTACTTCCATCCAATGTTGTTCAAGGCAATGGAATTGACATACTGATTGAAGAACAAAACGGCATCCTGGGCAATGTTGAGCAGATTGAATCCCTTTGCTCGCAACTCGTAAGGCAGAATCTCGGTAGCATAGGCAGTTCCCATACCAGACTTAAGATTATACCATAAGTAGTAGATAAAGATCATGGCAAGCACTCCCTTACCTTCTCCCACCTCAGGAGAGATTGCGTATCTGGCAGCGATGATGGTCCAAATGGTGAAGGAAACAAGCATACCAGCAGATGATATCAACTGGACGGGTCGTCGACCCCATTTATCGACAAAGAAACTGAAAAAGATACACGAGATCAAACTGAAAGTGGTAAGACCACCGTTGTAACCGAGCTGCTGCTCAGGACTGGTGATACCAACCATCTTCAAGATGGTAGTGAGATAGTAAGAGACCAGACCATTTCCGGACCACTGTCCAAACACACCCAAGCAGACGACCATCAACAATCTATGTCGGTTACCCCTGGTTCGCAAAAAGTCAATGTACGAGGAGTGGTACTTAGCATTTCTCTCCATGGTCAAAGCGGTGACAATTTCGGTGAATTCGAGCAGAACAACCTCGTCAGTCTCATCTCCGTTGGCGTGATAGTAGGCCAACACTTCAAGAGCCTTTTGCTGCTTGTCTTTGGCAATGTAGTAACGAGGACTCTCGGGAATGAAGGGCAAGGCAATGATCAGAATGATAGTGAACACTCCCTGCAGCAAACTAGGCAGTCTCCACGACCAGTTGCTCTGGATCTGGAGAGTTCCGTAAGTAGTCCAAGCGGCGATGAAGGCACCAGTTTGATAACAAGCACCCATAATTGCGACCAAGACCGCACGATCTTGGGCAGGAGCAACCTCAGAAATCAGCAAAGGAGACGTGCAGACCACAAAAGTCGTTCCAAAACCAATGATGAATCGAGCAGCCACAAACATTTGGAAATCTCGAGCTCCAGACTGGAGACCGACACCCACGAGCAATACCAGAGCACCAAAGAACATAGTAGGCTTTCGGCCGGCCCAATCCTGGGTATAAGGCAAGAACACCAACGCACACAGACCACCAACACTACCGATACAATTGAACAGACCGAGAATAGATCCTTTAGGATGGTTGAAGTAATCCTGCCAGTAGGTCAAAGCCTGCAGACCGTTCATCATGGAACCATCAAAACCATTTCCGGTATTGGTGAAGATAAGAATGGCGACATAGAAGTAGAGAATTCGAAGTCTGGAGTCTTTGTACCAGGTCTTACGAGGGAACTGTTTTCCAGCCTTGTTAGCAGAGTTTTCAGACTGCTATACTATAACTAAAAGCTTTTCAGAACTTCAATTCCCCGCACATGTGGGGCATGAAAAAAAGAAAGGCGAACTTACCAAAAAAAAGTGTCCGGGATCAGGTTTCTTGACCTCCACGTCGTGACCAGCGGTGCCAAACATTATTAAGATGAAAGAAACTTTTGGTGATGATAGACCATTTTCTGCTGATGGCTAATCACCTCTTTATATATATTTCTGGGGATCCGGGGAAAAGGGAGGGGATTCTGGTGATGGCGATCGTTTTCGCGTTAATACAGGGTTCTCACCGTTTATTGCAGCCAGAATTCAGCCAAGAGCTGGAGTTCGTGCAGAGCCTTGCAGAATTTAGCCAGTTGGGAATAACTTGCTGATCCGCTTAAAAGAACAGTACCCCGCACCTAAGGAATTTTTTTTATTTTGGGCTTCCTGCCAGGAAAGGAAACCCCCTCTTACATTCTTCCGTTCCAGCTCTTTCGCTTCGATGGCTGGAACCGGCCGTTTTTATTTTATTTTTCCACCAGCTATCGAAGTAAAGTTGGAGCCGTGAGTGAAGTCTTGGTGAAAACGTTTTTTTCGTTTTCCTTTTTTAGCGGGGATAACCGTCGTGGTTCAGTACTATAGAGAGTTGTACTGTTGACATACCGTCATTTGACGAGTTGTCGGAACTTGCCGTCCTATACTGCAATCAAGCTGCTGTTTGCTTCGAGGCTGCATTAGTGAAGCATTGAAGTTGCAAGTCAGTTTCTGTTGGTCTAGATACCCAAGGCTTCTTCTGACTGAAAAGTGTATTCGTAGTCCAGCATTTTCGATAATAGTGACAAAATTATTGACTATGGATTAACTTGGTGGCAGCGGAGAATCTTTCTCAAGAGATGTTGTTTCTAACTGACTTTCTCGACATGTCGCCAAAAGCACCTCGTCTGTGAAACCCCGCTTCATGATATTCGACTGCCACGGCTGGGCTGATAGCAGCAGTACAGTGTTCTTGAAGCTGTGCATCATCGTAGAGAAATCTCACCCGAGGTGAGAACTTCTGTTTAGAAAATTATAGAAAAATTCTCAAAATAAAAGATAAATAAAAGGAAAGGAGAAAGGTAAAAGTTCGAGGAAATAATTGCTGGTAGAGCAATGAGATAAATCTATCCGAAAATACAGACTGCTCGTCGGGAAAAGACCATGAGTGTTCGCTAGTGCTGTTCTGCGTAAAGTCTTTAAGAAGATGGGCTACGTCAATAGAAAAGGATGATAGAAATTGAGAGGTCGAGAAATCATGAACTAGTGTGAAAAGGGCCCGAGGTCATAAACTGCTTCAATTTGCCAGTCTGGTATTGATCTCTGGCGCAGAGTAGTGTCTCCTTCATCCTCGACTTGTATTTAGCGGTAAAGAAAGAAGTAGAATCCGATTGAAGCACATTTCTTACATCTTACACGGTCGAGAGCTTGAGTTACGTATAATATTGAGAGCTTTAGCAACCTACATTCTTAACTCACAGCGTTCCTCTACCTATTCAACCTTGAAGTCCTTGGAAAACACTTGCCCCAACTACCATCAGACACAATTATGTGATAAATGATATGAAGCAAAAAATGATATTGTTACAGACTATTATTTCAAATCTAAGCTGGCTTTTCAATAGACCCAACACTTATAGCGAACTTCCACAATCATATACCTCGTACATAGTTTCACGAGATAGTAGTGGTCCGCGCCCTATATCGTCTCTGCCCTTATAATTGCCTAAACCCATGTTTCATTCTCGTACAGTTATTTCATCATCGCGAATCCATAGAAACAAAATGCAGCCAAAAAACGCGTCGCCCATACAGCGGCTTCTCATCAAATAGCCAATTTAAATCTGCTCATGAGATGTACCGTATCGTAGCTGTTAACGGGTAATTCTGATAACACGATTCTCCAATCCCCCCATTCGCGATAGCCTAATAGTACATGTCTTTAATCCGAGTTAATTTAGAAAAGAGCCAAGATTCGATCGTCATGTGCGATGCAGGATGGCAGGGAAATGCGGGGTCTTCATCATTTATCCCTTGAACCGGCTCTTTGGAGACTTTTCTTCATTGCACACCCCAGAAACCCTTAACTGGGTAAAAAACGATTCTCATTCGGACACCGATCATCTATCAGCTAGCTGAACAGCACTCTGATGCTCTTGCCTGCCTCCCTGCCTGTCTGCACAATGCGGGGTAAGCACGGCAATAAAGATGTATCTCCGGGACATACGTCATCTTTGACGACCGGCGGCTATATATTAATTCAATGTTGAGTATATATCGACGGTGGAAAAAACAGTCTTGGCGATTGTCGTATACACAGCAAAGAAAATGTTTAGGAAATGGAACGACAAGTGTAATCAGAGCTTTTCTAAGAGTATATCGGCATATCGGTTTTGTGGGGTTCGGCAGTCTCCGATAAGGGCATTGAACTCTAATACCACTATTTAGGCGGAACTGCAAAACCAGAGAACGGTTTTTAGGCGATATAGAATTCCAAAAACAATACGGAAGCTATTGGTGCTCTGGCAACTGAGAGTCATACGTACAGAAGCTATAGGCCCGGCGCCATCGGTTGAATTGATATGCATATGCACTGCAAGACGACTATCACTGCTGTAGATGGATATCTGGTTGTAGATGAGTGCCATGATTAAGGAGGCCGCAGAGAGTTCACAAACATATCTGTGCTAATCTGCTTGCCAAATAACTCCGCAGTGTTTTGAACTTTCGATCTTTCAAAATGGCCATTTTGCCTGGGATTTCGATATTCAGGGCGTGAGAGACTTGACAGAATCTGCAAGCCAAGAAAGACTAATGAGTCTTGGCTGTGGTCGTCGGGGAACTTGACGCCGTAAACGGCATCAACAGATAAGCCGCATATATAGTGGCATTGTGGCTGTTGTTGAAGTCAAGCTTGTTGAGAGAAGAACATTGAATACAACAGAGAAAGAGCTGTGAGTTGCTCGTTGGGAAACCCAATGAGAACTATAATACGCAATTCGTAAGACTACAGAGGCTTCAAATACCTTGAAATTCTGAAACGCCGCCAGGTATGAGGCTCACCATATCCCCTGGATATCGATTAGCGACTTGAACTTCAAACTCAACTTTAAACAGTTATAATACGGTTTTGAGCATTGAATGTTACATATGACACAGTCATCGCATTGCCTACATGTATGGAACGCACCGTAGTTTTGTGCAATAGTGTTCGGAAAGCCGTCTCGGCTCTCCGGTGATCCTTCAGAGATCATTCAGCTTATGCCGTGCTTTGACGCCAGCTTTTTCACGAACCACAGTAAAAGGGTCATTGACGAGTGTCAGACTGTAGTCCTGAAAACGATAAGTTTTTGTGGAATAAAAGCGGTCTTCTAGAAGGATCAGACCGCGAGGATATTGAAAGTCTCACTCAGATTTTGGCAGTATCTGTTCGCAAATTGCAGCTTAGTATTACTGGGCCGGTTTCAGCTCGATGAGACGATCCATCGCCTACCTGTCCTTCATAGGAACTGTGATTCTGGCAGTTGCGCTGGCCGTAGGACTTGGCGTAGGGTTATCGAGACGACACAATTTGAGTTATGGTGGCTCTTCAAGTGCTAATCCTGCGGCCTCCTCGACTGCAAGCTCACAGAATGGTTCAACCATTCTCTCTGGCAACTTCACCTCTGTCTCCTGGCAGCCCAAACCAGGCACTTCATGGCAGATTGAACTCTTGAATCCACTTAATGACACTTCACTCGAGGTTGATGTCTATGATATTGACTTGTTTGACAACAATGCCACTACAATCTCTACTCTGCAGTCTCTGGGTCGTAAAGTTATTTGTTATTTCTCTGCCGGAAGCTATGAAAATTGGCGACCAGATGCTAATAAATTCAACTCCTCGGACCTGGGTAAAGCACTGGACGGCTGGCCCGGTGAAAGATGGCTGAATATCTCATCTCCCAACGTGCGTAGTATCATGACCGCTCGTCTGGACTTGGCCACTCAAAAGGGCTGTGATGGAGTTGATCCAGATAACGTGGACGGCTACGATAATGACAATGGACTGGGATTGACGCAGGAGGACTCAATTGACTATGTCAATTTTCTGGCGAGTGAAGCACATACGAGAAACATGTCCATTGGACTAAAGAATGCAGGGGACGTAATCTCTTCGGTCATTGACAACATGCAATGGAGTGTCAATGAACAGTGCGTTCAGTATCAAGAGTGTGATACTTATGCTGTGTTTCCAGATGCAGGTAAGCCTGTTTTCCATCTCGAGTACCCCAAGGGAGACAGTACGAATAATGATGAAGACGTGACTGCAGCTCAGAAGAGTACGGCCTGTAACTTTACGGGATCGTCAAATTTTTCTACACTGATTAAGAACATAGACCTGGATAATTGGGCTGAGCTGTGCAATTGACTTGAGGTGAGTTGGACCTAGGAAACACTACTACACCTATATGCATTAATGAAGTAACTAACACTAGGCAATAATCCAGACTATAAAGAAAAGCTGTAATTCGTAAAAGTCAGCTAGACTCGACCTCGTCTTAAACTTCGTAAATACTACCTCTACCGGCCTCCGGCCCGTCAGTTTTACCGATTTACCGGTAAATGTGGGGGATGGAGATCTTTAAACGACTGGGTATATAAGACGGGCCATGTAAGCTATCCAAGATGTTCATACCGAGACCTATATATACGATACATTCAGGTGTATTGTTAAGAGATAGATCTTGAACTTCCAATGGCCACACTCCCCTTTGAGTTTGCCCAGAGTCGTTTCAATTCGCTTGCTGGAAACCAGTTCCGGACTAAGAAAGATGTCGTAGACGCATTTCATACTCTGTTCGAACCTTTGGTTCCTTCATTTTCTCCTGGAAAGGCATTTGTCCACTTGGAGTACAGTGGGGTCACCTTTGATCTTGCTGCTGCTGGCTTGGAAGGGTACGCTCGTCCATTGTGGGGGATTGTCCCGTTGGTGTTGGGTGGTGGAGAGTTCAAATACTGGGACATATATCGCCAGGGACTGGCAAATGGTTGTGATCCGGAACACTCAGAGTACTGGGGAACGTTTAATGAGATTGACCAAAGACAGGTAGAGTTCTGTGCAATTGGATTTGCCCTAGCTCTGGTGCCTGAACACATTTGGGAACCACTGAGTGAACGTGACAAAAAGAATGTGGCAGCGTATCTTATCCACGGACGAAACCAAGAGTATCCTGAATGTAATTGGAAGTTTTTTAGAGTCATGGTTGATCTGGGGCTGACTAGAGTTGGTGTTCATGACTTTGATACAGCAATGACTGAGGAGTTCTTGCAGGACCTGGATCGTTATTACGTCGGAGACGGCTGGTACCGAGACGGTGATCCGGGGAAGGAGCTTCTCCGAATTGACTATTACAATCCTTTTGCCATGCATTACTACGGGCTGATATATACTAAGATTAAGCCCGAGGATAAAGAGCGGTGCCAGAGATATACGGTGTGGGCGAAGAAGTTTGCAACTGAGTTTGCGAACTGGTTTGCAGACGACGGAGCTGCTGTACCTTATGGACGAAGCCTAACTTATAGATTTGCCTGTGGCAGTTTCTGGGGTGCTTTGGCGTATGCTGACTTAGAAGCCCTCCCCTGGGGTAAAATCAAAGGACTGTATCTACGGCATTTACGGTGGTGGGCCAATCAACCGATTATGCGATTGGACCAGAAGCTACTCACTGTGGGGTATTCTTATCCGAACTTGCTCATGAGCGAGGGGTATAACTCGGCCATGTCGCCGTACTGGGCTATGAAGGCTTTTATTCCTCTGGCTCTTGGGGAAGATCATCCATTTTGGGCAGCCGAAGAAGAGGATATTGGCCATGGAAGTGAGCCTGTGGTACTGAAAACAGCGGGAATGGTAGCGGTGCACAACCCGAAAGATACAGTTTTATATGTGTCAGGACCAGAGCGAAAAGGTATGCCATTTGTGGCCGAAAAGTACGGCAAGTTTGCGTATTCCTCGAGATACGCATTTAGTATTGAACGGAATTTGCGGATATTTGATAGCGCCACCATAGACAGCATGATTGGGTTTAGTGAGGACGGAAAGGAGTTTAGAGTGCGAGAGACTTACGCTGAGCCGGCCAGGCTGTCGGGAAATATATTGTACTCTAGATGGGATCCATGGACTGACGTCAAAGTTGAGACATGGTTGATTCCGCAGAACGGACGATGGCATGTTAGAGTGCATCGAATTTTCAGTGAAACGAGAACGCTCAAGACGACTGAGGGAGGGTTTTCCATCAGGCGGTATGACTACAACGTCGATGTACGAAAGGAAGAGTCGAACTCTGCATTTGTGGAGACTGCCACCGATGTTAGCGGAATCCTTGAGCTTTCGAGCGGAAATGCGAAGCGAAGTTCCAAGGTGCACGGTCCCGAGGGTGACGTCAATTTACATTTTCCTCGAGTTTGGGTTCCGCAGTTGCGAGGTGAGATTCCGGTTGGAAAGGAAGTTGTGTTTGCGGTTGCAGTGTTTGCAGCTCCAAAGGAGTTCAGCAGTGATTGGGAAAAGAGAGATTTCACGGTGCCGGATATTAAGGAGTTGGATGATGTCAAGAGTGGGGAAGTGGTGGGTATCTTTCGGAAGCTTCTGGAGTGAATATATCTCAGGGCAACATCTACAATTTAGGCATAGAGACTATCAGTGAATGAAAGCTACAGGGATTACAAGATTACAGTAAAATGGGACTATATCCCATAGTTTGGTAGCAGTAATACAGTATGGTAGGCACTTCACTGCAATGAGAGACTCAATCCCTTTATTATTGTGCATGTGCAATTTCGGACTGGTCGGACTTTCAGTTCTTGGGATCATCGTGATCTTCACATAATGATATACGGATCAGCCAAACCTTGTCGATAGCGTGCAGGGAGCGTACAGATAATTTCTGTATATGGACTAAGGGCAAGATACAATGTGGCATTGATAGCAGGACATTTGTATTAATAGGTGGAAAGTTAGCACGCCGCAAATTGTTCATGAAAACGGAATATTTAAAAGAAGGTGGTTACAAATGGCTATTTTTACGGTAGACGATTAATCAGAAGCCTTGGCATTTGATTCTCCGTTGTGCTCCACTAGCGCTGTGTACTTCACAGAGTATACCCTGCATTACCGGGTTCACAGTCGTAACAGGGGTCGTGTTTCAGGTTTCAGATTGGAATGGAATGTGTCATGTAAGACTAGGATTGTAGAGGTTAATCACTTGAAGAGGGATGGGAAATACCTTTTACGGGAGGGGGGCTGTAGTTACTGACGAACAGGAGCTTGTACCAGCCTGGAAGGAGTCGTAAGTCTGTGCATAAGGAGGAGAGTCGGGACGGGCCGTAAGTTGGATTGAAAAATAAATGATTATAGTATTCAAAATAATAGCTACCACATTCACACGGAGAAAGAGCAGTTGGAAGTTCCGCAGTTAGTTTTCCCAGCCACTTAATGGACAGCGTAAATTAGTGTACAGTAGAAGCAGTTCCAGCGTAACTGTCAGAACATGAAACATTTCACGGATCTCGATAACGAGGAAGTTGATAGATTGATCCAAGTTGAACTGTATTGGTTGTAGTTGATATCCATCTAGTGTAGTCTGCTTCAATATGCCACAAGATCAAACCCAGAATACGAGTCAAAACGACGAGCTCACGGATCTTTTAAATGAAATTTCCAAACATGTAGATAGCACTGATAGCAGTAGTATCAATGACTCTAAATCAATACTTTCCTCGGAGGTAACAAGACCTCATATAAGTAGTTTTCCTACTGAAATGTCGTGCACACAGGCGTTTAATGACCTGGTGGCATGCTATTCAATAGGAGGGCAAATGCGTCACATGTATCGGTACGGAACTATTTCGTACTGCTTAGATAAACGAGAAAAGTTCAAGTTTTGCATATTTGTCAAGGGCAATACTGCTGAAGAACAAAAGAAAAAAATTGCCCGGTTCTACAAGGAGCGAATGGCTGCTCAGAAATTGAAGATGGGCAGTTCAGAGGATGTATGGACCGTGAGGAGGACGAGGGTTGAGAAACCTTTTGTGGAGCATAGCTGAAGCAGTATGTAATACAGCGACACAGCTTACAGGGCGTGGAGGACAGCTGGAGACGGTAAAGGTACAGCTAAGGACAGAGTACCGCTGATTACCCCAGATCACTTGGTTGGCTGCCCCGCCTCGGGCTTGGCCGATATAGGTTCCTCCAAATATAGGATCTAGAACCGTCAGTGGTTGGCTAATTATTGTCTCGACTCGGTTATACTTCCATGGTCCTGACCTACAGATCCTTTCGCATCAGCATTGAAAACAGCATTTATTTCTATTATTGTACATACAAATATCGTCTCATGCATACATATGTGAGCAACAAACTGTAAATATTACTTCTTCTACATCATCAGCTGGTCAAGTGAACAAGGTCACATTGATAAAATGTGGGCTCATATCCATCTGTACGTCTTCAAGTGACCGCCAATGAAATGTCAAAGTTCTTTTGTTAAATGATGGGATGTGTACCTTGCCCTGGAATCCGAGGACGGAAGAGCTTTGAAGGAGTGGTGACTACAGTTCACGTTCAGCTGCTTAACTAAAGGGCCGTGTACAGAGCAAACTACAATTTCCAAGTCCTCTAAAGCTCTCTTCTTTTTCTTATCTCCAAACCACACACAGTACACTGTCTTACATCTCCGCCCGTATCGTACCATGTCATCTGTGTTATCACAACTCGATTGGAGCCGTGGTGGGCACCGTGCATCAAATGGAGGTCAAATGCCGGGTCAGGGCGTGGGTGTAAAGGTGGATAAAGGATCCCTCACATTAGTTGTGGGAGAATTAGAGTAGAGATTTACGTGTAAACTGGATTGTCAGTGATTGACAGACCCTGCCCGACAGATACACCGCCGACGACGGCGACGTATTTGTACCCGCGGACTACAGGGCGACATATTTACGGAGGTAAGAGGTAAAACCGTTCGAAAATGATGATACTAATTTAGGGTGTTTATATTAAGCGGAAAAGAAAACCCATTTCCCACCTTCGTGGGTGTTTGTTTGTTGTACAGTATGTATATTGATAACTGAGGATACACCGGAAAACATCTCCTGTCCTCATGAACAACCACAACCAGTTTGTTTGTGTGGTAAAGCTCTGTAGTGTCTAAAGATCACCATGATCAGCTCGATCAACCGGATCTACTTGATACATGCGTCATGCATTGTTTATCAAAAGATGAGTTTGTTTTTCCTGCAGCCCGGTCAGTCACCCTGCCATAGGTTATATAAAAACAACGAGGGAGAAGAGGACGAACATTGGAATAAGTTACAGCGATTATTAGGGACACCGTATAACGATTGGGCAGTTGTTGAAGTGTGTGATCAGTTAGACTCCAACACTATATATATACTCGTTTCGTATCATCGCAATCCGCTCTTTTGAGTCAACACTATCTTCACTACCCCCAGGTTTTTTTACCCGCCTTTTATCCCTCTCTAAGGAAAGGAAAGAAAAAATAACTAAAACCCTCAGCCCTCAACCGCCCTTTAGAGCGCTTTGATTGTATTTAGGACTTTGAATTGCAAGCAAATTTCGTTTGTTCTTGTTTTTATTGCTGTTGGGTGTTTTGCGTAGAAACGAAAACTTTGATATCCAAAAGTTTCCTACGGCTTTTAAGCAATTCCACTCGGTTAACCACCTGAACCCTGAAGTTTCTCAACCCCAGGGATTGACAGCGAGCTTAGCGTTCCTAAATTTACTTCTTTACAAAACAATAATAGCTAGCGCGCGCTAAACGAAATCTTACGATCTCAGGCCACGCACGAGGACCCCGAAAACAACAGCAAAGTAACAACTCAAAGTTTAAGTGTTGGAATATTCGCACAAAAAACACACCCCCGAAATTTATTATATTAACGAAAGCCGTCAACCAAGCAAACAAAACAAAAAGCTAATCACAATCCAAACATCCATCCAACCCGCCAAAAAACCCAACACATCATATTATTATTATTATATTCATTGTATTTGGGTCGCCTATTTATTCCATCCCAAATACTCCGATCCGCGACTGATTCGATAATAATTGACTGTGCTACTTAGTACTACAACAACTACAATGTCCTCCCGAAGAGACTCGAACCCCCTCTACAAGCTCATCGTGCTGGGCGACGGAGGCGTAGGCAAAACTGCATTGACCATTCAACTGTGTTTAAACCACTTTATAGAAACATACGACCCTACAATCGAGGACTCGTACCGAAAACAGGTGGTGATCGACGACCAGGTAGCCACCCTGGAGGTCCTCGACACCGCCGGCCAGGAAGAATACACTGCGCTGCGAGACCAGTGGATCAGAGACGGCGAGGGCTTCATCTTAGTATATTCCATCACGTCGCGGTCATCATTTTCCCGAATACAGAACTACGTAGCGCAGATTCAGAGGGTCAAGGACGAGGAGCCCTTTGCCCTGGTTCTGGTCGGCAACAAGAGTGATCGATCTAGCGAGCGACAGGTGTCGTATCAGGAAGGCGAAGCATTGGCTCATGAGCTGGGCGAAGTGCCTTTCTTTGAGTCGTCAGCCAAACTTAACATCAACATTGAAAATGCATTTTTTGACTGTGCTCGAAAATGTCGTCTTATTCGAAACCCGGAAGTTGCTATGCGAATAACCCCCGGGGCATCGAAGACCTCGGATCGAGAGAATCGACATCAGAGCGTGGCGAACAGTGAACAGTCATATTCAAGGAGAGAGCAGCGAGAGCAGCGGGAACACCAGAGTGTGTCGAGTCAGAAGAAGAAAAAGTCAAAGTGTACGATTATGTGAAGCTTGCTGCACCAACACCAAAAAAACACACACAGATACACACTCAACTGTGGTTTTATCAGCATATGTTTTATTTTTCTATGGATTCAAACCCTACTCTTTTTCGGTCTAAACTACCTCCCCCCTTTTAATATCGTCATCACCTCTTGACTTCTTTCAACTTCAACTCTATATTTTTTATCATGTGTGTACGGACTCCTATGTTTTTTCTTTTATCTTTAGAGGCAGCCAATATTATCACCGCCTCCATCCCTCATCTCCTCTACTTTCAAAGGCAAAGTCCCAATGAGTTATGGTTTATCTTTATTATTCTATATGTCTATAGTTTGGCTCTGACTAGAACTAAGAAAAACAAATATTGAAACAGTTGCTGGCTTACTAGAGAACAAGCTCGTGAAACTAGACGCTGCTAGACATCAGTCAAACGGCCCGTGAAGTAATTCTTGTTGCTGCCGGAGAAGTCGGCTCGGCCAGGTGCGTAGATGTATGAACCCTTGATGTACAGTTGCGTGGCTGTCTGCTTCAGCTGCCGTAGTGCAGTAGTCCATGCGGTGTAGTGTAGTTATCCGCTTTGTCTCTATGCGAGTATAGTTGAAAATTTTCATCGTTTTCTACGCTGGTATATGTTACCTGATTGGACCAAGCTGAACGGAGTAGTTGTGTGTCTACAAAACCACCGTCTATTAGTGGTATGCAAGCGGTGGTGTTGTGAAGACAGTGTTGTGGAGTTGTGAAGACAGACACTGAGTACTTGTGCTATTGCAACACACAAACCACGGAGCCGTTTTGAAGTTTGACGTTGCAGATTCATTGGAAGCTCAATAATACTCAATATAGTGTATTTGTTACTCTTTCAGCCCAAACAATACGGATAATGCACGAGCAACAAAAAATATGAAAAGCTTATATCGTGGCCGCCGATCTAGTAATCTACTATAGTGAAACCACAGTAGGCTCACTTCTGCTCAAAATCGGTGGCGAGTGGTGGTTAATGACATGAGTCAAATAGTTATAGGAGTCAAGCCAAAGGAATAATCGAGTTCCTAATTGGTTCGACTAGGCAGAAGGATGTTATCTCTTTCACATCCTCAGCTCATAGTCAAGTCACTGATAATGCGCGGCTCATCCTTATCTGAGTGCGTTTTATGCGGTGATCTGTAGGTATCTGTACAGCCATATAACCCTTGTTCTACGAGCAAAATAAAGATGGATTGCAATAATTATCTTCATTCGCATTCTCTTTATTCTCCTGATATATTCAGTTCAATCTGAAAACACATTCAAAAAAAACTTCCAAAAACACACTCTACCACCACAAATAATATGAGCCCTAAACATCGGTGACATATAACTGCGAAAGACAACACTGGCTGGCTCAACGAGACTTTTAAAACTACAGTAAACCAAATCACATTCAATCCATTAACCTATAAATACATTTATAAAATCTACTACATACTCATATAGAACGTTACCTATCCAACTCCTAGATACGTCAACCCACACTTTCAGCCCTACCCAAATAGGAAGAGTAGCCAGACGATCTCTTCTTCTTACTGTCAACATCAACAATTCTTGGACTCAAATTCTCGAAGAACCCCGACGTGACTTGAACGCGATTCCAACGCAAAAAGCACGTCGTATCATTTGTCAAGTACTAGCATCCTTTTGCCACGGTGATCTAAACACGCAATGTCGCGTATACCACTGAGGGAAAACAGTGTGAACATTTACGCGCAACCCCAGGCGTATGGCCATCATGGCCACCATGGTGGTCAAAGCCGTAAAAGGCATGATGTGAAGCAGCAGCAGTCCGCAGCAGCAGCAGAGGAGATTTCTATGAAGGAGTGGCGTGCCGTGTGGAGAGAAGTCATTCGTGACTCGAGATTCTATTTTGACCAAGTGGATCAGGAAACGGTGGAACGAGTGAAAGTCCATCTTTACCTGTTGGGAGCCAAGTTTGCACCCTTTTTTGATAAGTCTGTATCGCACGTCGTGACCAAACGGTCAATTGACGGGCCCTTCCTCCCGGGGAAGCATCTAGACGTTTTGCAAAAGGCAAAGTCGCTGGACATCAAAATATGGACGTGCGAGAAACTCATTCGATTCCTGACAAATCTGCTGGGCCATAGTCCAATGGTTCCTCCTAAAAGGCAGGTTGATCAGAATCTCAGTCATTTGTTACGGGAGGAAAAATACTTGGGGAATACAGATCGAGATCCTAGCGCAAAAAGAGAGGATTTCCATCATTTTGAGGGCCCCTATGTATTGGTGTGGGACCCGACGCATTATAACCGACCACTTATTCGCAAAGAGTACAAGTTGGTCCGTCCTGGTCATGGCAACTGGCCCCGTCTAGGTGATACCTCCGGACGAGCGTGTCCATTCGTGCTGGAGGATGAAGAACACGAGGAAAGGAAGAAGAGAAAGCTGGTGGCAGAAGCAGAAGAAGGGCGAGAACACAAGAGATTGAAAGAGGTCGCGCCCGATGGTCGGAGTGAGATGCAGAATCAAAACACGCAGAACGACAACATGCAGAACGACAACACGCAGAACGAAAACACGCAGAACAAAAACACGCAGAACAAAAACACGCAGAACGAGAACAATGCGTATGACAAAATCCAACGCATAAATACCCGTGAAATTCACGATACAGCCAATACTACTCGCGGCACGCCAGATGAAGTCTCTCCTCTCGCGTCGGTATTTTCATCCAAGAGTGCATTGAACAACGGCCCACTGCCGGGACCACCACATAGCCAACATCATCATAATGGCTACACCCATGGCCCAACTCCCGCGGGTCCTACCATAAGCACCAACAAATACGGTGAAATCAGCGCGTCCGGTATTAACCAATCCATGACTTCAGTAACAGCCAGATCTGTTGATCGTTCTGGTCCCATCACGGGTCTCCCGAATCAAATGGCGTCACGAGAAATTGCAAATCTACAAAGAAAGGTGTTGAATAAACCAGGTAGATTGTCCAGTTTGGCTCCACCTGTTCCCAAACTTCAACCTGATGAACAGGCAGCCAACCTTAACAACCCGCGTAGAGACGAGGAAGCCAGGAGGAAGAGCGACGCAAAGAAAAAATCATACTGCGAGAACTGCCAGGTCAGATATGAGAGTTTTCCCGAGCATGTCCAGTCCAAAAAACATCGAGCTTTTGCGATGGAGCCAGCCAATTTCACTGAACTGGATCGGATCATTGAAAAGCTGGAACGGTATCCTCGACTGATTTAAGTCTAGCTACCCATTGTGAAATTGAATTTAGTTATTTATATAGCATGACGTTAACAAATATATATAGCATACCACTGACCTGCTCTACCATAGTAGTTACTATGTGTAACAGTTGTTCAACTTTGCGACAGTTATTCAATCATTATTCAACTTCTGTTGTCTTTTAGTGCCTGCAACCCCTTGCATAAATATGCACCACTCTGCGGCTCATGCATAAAAATTGTGTAGATCACTTTTCACCAGACTTTTGAACTTTCGAACTTTCCTCATTAACTTGACCATTAGAAGACGTAAGAACCACAAATGAGCATTGTGCGTTGTCGTCCAATCACTGGGATCGGCTTATCATGTCGACTTTTTCACTGCTCTCCACAGACAGCGATATCTCCGTCGTTGAAATCTCTCAATCGGTTTGTGCCGAAGAAAACTGTTCCTTCGGGCGTAACGTCCAAGTTTGCACCGTTGGAGGCAAAAGGGCAGAATGATCAAAAGGCCAGTTCTCAGGGGGATGATAGATTTCGTCAAGGGGGCCAACGCAGGGACAGAGCAGTCCAGAATCAAGGATCTGACAGGCGACCCCAACAGGGATCTGACAGGCGGCCAGAACGGGGTCCAGGACGGGGACCAGGACGAAACTCAGACAGGCCAAACCAGCAATATGCTGGATCGGGAAGCCCTCGAGATATGAACCGTATGGCTGACAACTCGCCGCCGTCTTCTCGTAATAGCCAAAGAGTTCAGGACTCGAATTCAAGAGGAACACGAACAAAGGGAAATGTCAACAGATCAGATAGAGAAAAGGACGGCAGAGATAAACAAATAAATTCTGTTGCATCAAATAATGGCGCTACAAAAGGTGTCCGAGACTCGAAGAAAATTGCCGACTTCAAGGGCAGGTCGAACTCTGCCCGGGCTGATCAAAAAAAGTCACCACCGCACATATCACCAGCTATCGTCGCTGACACTATAAAGAAGCGAACTGTGAAAACCGTTCAACAGCAGAAACCCACCATTGCATTGCCCCGATTCATCTCAATTACTAATTTTGCCACAATCCTAAAACTACGATTATCATACTTGCAGAAGCGAATGCAGCGACTAGGCTTCGATAACGTTAACCACGATTATATCGTCGATGAGGAAACGGCTGTACTCATTGCTGAGGAGCTTGGTTTCGATGTAGTTGTAAATGACCAGCAGGGTGCCGACCTTTTCCCAGCTCCACCTCCCCAAGACCTTTCGACAGTGCCTCTTCGACCTCCTATCGTTACCATCATGGGCCATGTAGATCATGGAAAGACAACTATTCTGGACTATCTCCGAAAGTCATCCATTGTACAAGGTGAGTTTGGTGGAATTACTCAACATATTGGTGCTTTTTCGGTTAAGATGGCCTCGTCAAACAAGAAAATCTGTTTTCTTGACACCCCGGGGCATGCTGCTTTCTTGAACATGCGTCAGCGAGGAGCGAATGTTACTGACCTTGTCATTTTGGTTGTGGCGGCTGATGACTCAGTGAAGCCTCAAACTAAAGAAGCCATCAAACATGCAAAGAACGCAGGCGTTCCCATGATTGTGGCCCTGAACAAAATGGACAAGGAAGGAGCAGATCCAGACAAGTGTCTAGCGGACCTTGCTGCTAACGATGTTGACATTGAAGACTATGGGGGAGAAACTCAAGTTGTCCGAATTTCTGGAAAAACTGGAGCCGGAATTGATAAGTTAGAAGAGGCAATCCTAACTTTGTCAGAAGTTTTAGACATTCGAGCTTCGCCTACAGATAATGCAGAAGGGTGGGTCATTGAGAGCCAAGTCAAGAAGGGACTGGGCTCGGTTGCGACTGTTTTAGTTAAACGAGGAACCCTGGAAGTTGGTACCATGATTGTAGCCGGCACGAAGTTTTGCAAGGTCCGATCGTTGCGAGATGATGGTGGAAAAACTGTGAAATCTGCTGGACCAGGAACCCCTGTCGAGGTTTTAGGTTGGAAAGAGTTGCCTGAAGCTGGTGACATGGTGCTAGAAGCAGAATCGGAGACTTTGGCTAGACAAGTTGTGGAAAATAGACTCAAACGAGAAAGTGTTCTCAAAGAAGCAGACGATATTGCAGCTATCAATGAAAAGCGAATACAGATGCATCAGGAAGCTGAAAAGGAAGAAGAGAGACAGGAGAGGATTAAACGGGGACTTCCAGTAGAAGAGGATGCTGAAGAGACTGGAAGCTCGGGTCCAGAAAAGGTCAACTTTATCATCAAATCTGATGTTAGTGGTTCTGCAGAGGCGGTGGCAGACAGTATCAATGGACTTGGCAATAACGAAGTGCAAGCTCGTGTTCTCTATAGTGGAGTTGGTGCTGTCGCGGAAAGTGATATCAGTCGGGCAGAATCCTCCAAGGCAACTATTCTCACATTTAATCTCAAGACAGATAAGGATATTCTCATGAAATCTGGCCGATCTGGAGTTGAAATTGTGTCACACAATGTTATCTATCGTCTAGTGGAACAGGTGACAAAGATGCTGACAGAAAAGCTAGAACCGGAAATCAAGCACAAGGTTATTTCAGAAGCTTCAATCAAAGAAGTTTTCAGCATTACGGTGAAAAAGAACAACAAAACTTTGGTTGCAGGGTGCAAGGTCACCAATGGCCTTCTAGCTAGAAAGGATAAAGTCAAGGTCCTGCGAAACAGGAAGAGTGTCTACGAGGGATCTTTTACTTCTATGAAGCATCTCAAGGATGAGGTTTCTGAAGTGCGAAAAGATACTGAATGTGGTGTTGCATTTAAGGACTGGGAAAAGTTTGAAGCAGGTGATATCATTCAGACTTATGAAGAAATTATTGTCCCTCGACATTTGTAAATATTGTATATATACATAAATAACACGCGTTGTAATATAGAAAAAGAGCCTAGCCTTTCTGAAATCATGACCGAGTAGAGCAACCAGTAGATAGCTACTTCTTGTACGCAGAGTCGTCAATTTCTTCCCACTGAACTCCCACCCATTCTTCAGCATAGCCAATTCCTTCGCCGTTGAGTTGAGGCATTCCGTCGTCCTTGCTGGTAGCTACGAAAATAGTTCCCCATTCCATGCCCCGCTCAATATCTTCATTGCCTTCTTCAAGGACCGCAATAGCATGAGACACTAATTGTAGTTCTAGGATGCGCTCACCGTTGGTTATAGGGCATTTTGGAATGGCAGCTGGGGTTTGACTAAACACCTTGGCAACCTTGTCGGAACTCGAGTAAAGTAATGGTTTTAGAGGCCGGTCATATCGAATTGCCTGTTCAGGGTTATTTTCGATCATGTCGACAAAATGCTGGAATGCTTTGTCTACGTTGACAGCTTCAAGTTGTTTTGCTAGCAAGTCAGAGTCATTAGCGGCGGAGGTGGACGAGGAGGAACCAGGGAAATCGTCTTCCTCACCAGGTTCTTCGAACTCAACGTTGAAATTGTCCAATGGCTGTTCTCTAGGAGTAAGCAGTTCAGATTCTACTTGCAGTAAGAAACTGGGGAACTCGTTTTTGTTACTTCCATAAGCAGATGCAGAGTAGTCAGAGTAAGTGGAGGAGGGTGCTGGCTTTTGAGTAGCCGGTTTCGAAGCGGAAGTGGGTTTCTTGACTTCAGGGGACTCTGCAGAGGCCGGTTTGGGTGCATCAAAGGGATTTGCGCCAAAAGGGTTTCCTCCAAACGGATTCCCACTGGCAGCTCCAGAAGTCAACTGATCTCCTATTTCGCCCAGCTTTTTCAGCTTTTCGTCCTCTTTTCGTTTGTTTTCAGCTGCTCTTTCCTCCTTTACCCTCTTCTCTTCCTCTTCTTTTTGTTTTTGCTCTTTTTCTCGCTTTTCATCTCGTTTTATACCCCGCAGAGCTCGCACTGAGCCTTCTTTCCTTCGGCACGACGGTTCGAGACATGTAAGCACGTACAACACTCGGTCGTAGTATGTGTTCTCCAAAGGAGCACTGACCTGAGCGAGCAACGTCAAATCTCCTTTACAAGACAAGCATTGCGTCTGTTCTGGCGCCGGGACCGAAGTCTCGGAAAGCCATATTGGGGAACCTCCGAGTCTATTTGAAAGAACAGAGCATTTTTCGGTGGTAGAGACTTTTTTATCAGCAAATCCTAGCGACACAGAGGTGGTCTGATATGTCGAATAGTCCTCATAGTCGGAATCATCCGAATAATCTGAATCTGACATTATTGTTACAAGTGAGAAAATGAAATTTCTCAACGTGAAATATTGTCGATCTCTAATTTTTTATAGCCGCACCCGCGTAGATGGAGATCGATAAGATAACAGACGAGAACCTTAAATTCACACTTTCATCTATGATATAGTTAATTCTTTCGATACTCTTACTCTAAACATAAACTACATAAATACCTCGTAAAACAAAACACAACAACAAAAATGCTAATAATATGGGTCATATAAAAAGTCCTCAGTTTCTCCCAGTTCGTTGGCTTCTTCCAGATCCCCCAAGTTCCCGAGGATTTCTTCTCCTCGAACTATGCCGGGAAGTTTCTTGCCCTTGCCTCGCCATTTCCAGAGCTTTTTGGCTCTTTCGTTGGTGCCTAAATCTACCAGTTCGAATTCGATTCGGTTGGTTTGTAGGATAGTGGTCATTCGATTGGTGTCGGCGTTCAAATGGAACTGGGAGTTCGCCAGGGAAGTGTAGACATAGATTTCTTCGTCTCTTTCTAGGTTTTCCTTCTGCGACTTCTTCTTGGCCGGTTTGGCTGCCAGTTTCGGTTGGGCACTCTTCTTCTTTTTCTTAGGGACTTCTATCGTGTCGTGTGCGGGACTTAAGATCTTCTTCACCTCCTTCTTGACGCCAAGCGAACCACTCTTTTCAAGACTGCCAGAAACACTTCTTACAGTGTTGATTTTGGCATCCACGCTCGACAATGCTGCTTCCACTTCTTTGATCTGGGCCTCGACCTCTAATAGTTCTTCTTCCGTGATGTCGGCAAAATCGTCATCGTCATCTCCGTTTTGTGTAGAAGGCGACAATGTAGATTCGGCTGGAGACGATGAAGAAGAATCGGCTGGGGATGACAGTGAAGGATCAGGGGTAGTAGGGGCCTCAACCTGTTGATCCAAGGTTTGACTGTCCTCATCCTTAGTTCCAGCTGGGGTTTCCACGTGTTCTGGTTCAACAGGTTCAACAGCTTCAACAGCTTCAACGGCTTCAACAGGGTCAACAGGTTCAGCAACAGGTTCAACAGCGTCAGCTACAGGAACTTCCATGATCTCTTTGTCAAATATTTCTGGTTCGATTGTCTTTTCGTCAACCTCAGTTTCACCTGGGCTAGAATGTTCGTCTGTAGTCTTTATGGCGTCAACTGATTGCTCAATCTCTGCGTCTTTGTCCTCCACTGTCTCAACAGACTCTTCGACCTTTGGAGTGTCTTCAGCCTTGGTCGACTCTGTGGGCTCTTCCACCTCTCTTGACTCAACGGCCTTCTCAATCTCTGGGACCCCGGCCTTGGTTATATCAGCGGACTCTTCGCTCTTTGCTTCAGACTCTTTATCTTCAACTGAACCTGTGGGAACTTCGACCTCTGCCGACTCAGACTTGGTTACTTCAACTGGCTCACCAGAATGCTCACTTGGCTCACGAGATTTTTCGGTCTCAACCTCTTCGACCGCCACTTGTGCAACCTCTTCGTCTGTTGTATCGTTTGAACTTCCAACTTTGATCTCTGATTCAGCTGGTGATTGTGTTTCAGGCTGTTGCTCAGCAACTTCAACGGGTTCCTCAACGGGTTCAATTGGGTCGTGACTGATATCCTCAGCTTCCTTTTCTACCTGCTTTCCCGCCTCTTCCACTTTTTCCACTGCAGGTTCTCCTACATCACTTTGTTTCGACTCTGCCTCTTGTTCAGACTCAATTTCCTGTTTAGACTCAATCTCCACAGAAGGCACCGTTTCAGCAACTTCGCTGATGACCTCAGTGGGAACCTGCTCTGCCTCTACAGTTTTGTCCTCCTCCATTGTCGCACTTGCTAGTTCAGTTTGCTGAATGTCCTCAGTTGCTTTAGTTGAGTCTATGTACACTTCGCCCTGTCCATTGAGCACTGCCGACTCTGATTGTTGCGAAATTGAGGTTTCTTCTTCCAACTGTTCTTTCGCCGCCTCAGTGGGTTCAATTTGTGGCTCAGTATGTCTTGTTTCTATAGTCTTTGCACGGTTGTCAGCTGCACCATCTGCACCAATATCATTAGTGTCAATATTATCTGCAGGCATATTATCTGCAGGAATATCAGCTGCAGGTGGCTCCTCTTCAGCAGCCGGCTCATTCCAAACAGGTTTTCTCGTAACTTTAGGTGGCTTTTCTAGTCTTGAACTTTCAATTGGTCGTCTGTGGACTGTTCTGGGCTTTTCTGATTTCGGTTCTACTGTTTTTGGTTCTACTGTTTTGGGTTCTTCCTCTTCCTCCTCCTCAATGATCATCCCTCTGTTTTGAATTCCCCTAATCTCACTCTCAACCCGACTAACCTTCGCCTCTTCGTCCAGCCCTTCTAGAGGGTCAAACCCAGTATAATCTACGATCGCGTTATATAATGCTGCCAAATCGTCGTCTTTAGGTTGATTCTGCAGAATGTTGGCCATATCGGTGTCCAGGTCTAAATCCAGCTTGAAGTCACCACCAGCTGCTGAGGATGCTGCGGTTGATGATGTCAGCTTTTCTCCACGCAAGGAACTCTTGGTGCTGAGAGAATTAGACATTCCCCTGACTGCCACACTGGCAATATCAGACATTGGCTGAGGTTTGGTGGTGTTGGAATCGTCGTTGGTGCTGCTTTTCAGCTCAGAACTGAACGACAGGCTTAGTTTAGGTGGTGCTAAACTTTTTCTACTCGATTCACTGTTGTTATTGTTGGTATCACCTGCTGCGGAGCCGGATTTGGAATCGTCCGATCGCAGCACGGGAGCCGACAATTTAGACTTTACATTCCGGCTAGAGGCAGGAGACGCAGCATTATTGGCTGTAGAAGACGAACCCTTGCGATCCGACGACCCAACCGTACTAGTCGAGCTTCTGCGTTTCACCTGACGTCTCGTATCTCTGTCGTCGGCCTCTTTTTTCTTGGCTGCGAAAAGACTTGCAACCAACAGCCAAAATTTTGAAGAACTCATTTGTTGTCTGGAGATGCAAACAGGGGGAAAAAAAGATTGGCTCCGAGAATCACTTTTTATACAAAAGCCCCATTTTTTAAGGGATGCAAGGGGGATTGACTGTTTAATTGACTTTGCAGCTGTAGGTTTGGGCGTAGGCGACGATTGGGGCCGCTTTCTTCCACCGCACACTAAATTGGGATTGCCATGGGTCAAAAAATTTCAGGGGGTTTTCTCCAGGATGCGTGTGTCGAATGCGTGGTTGGTGCATAAACGGTTTGTCCGGGCAGAAACTTGTTTGAAACATACAGAAGCATGCAAGGATCTCCGGGACTTACGGGTGCAGGGGGTCCGAGAAAGCTTGGACAAGGTTAACCGAGCTCGTCGAATGAGTGTATTGAGGAGTATAATTAACTTTGGATAGCACCTAGCCTAGTCGCATAGAACAGGGATTACAGAAATTGCAGCGTTGGATCAAAATAACGCGTAAAATCGCGGTGGCCGGAGAGCGGTAAAATGTGAAGTAGCTCAAGATGCATGTCGTGGCGTCGACAGTAATTGGTTCAATTGACAACATCCGGGAGTTTTAACTTTGTAACGAATCTTGAGTTCGTGGTGTGTTCATGGCTGTTATTAAAACTGACAGTACAATCTGATTGGCTAGACCAGCTCATGTTTTAGAATAATTATATGCCAGGAGTCGCAGAGTGGGGCGTTTCAGGGGTATTGATTATTTCGAACTGAAATCGTAAGTATGATCCGTATTAGTGCGGCATTGGGTCTGGCATTGTTGAAGTAGGGCGACTTATCTTAACGATTGATTGAATTCACAATAAGAGATAAACCCAAGAGACCTCTTAACTGTTATTGGCAGCTAACAACTGTTATATGACAGCTGTTTCACCTTCACATACAGATTGAGTCAATGTGCCATGTCTCCTCAACAATCGAGCCGGTCACTATTATTCATATTGTGACATATTTTCATATACGACTCTTACGCCATGACAGGATGTACCTTTTGAGTAGTAAAGGTTTTAATAAAGTAGAATTGCAAAGTTCAAAGTACAGCAATCCCCTATCTACTTGCATTGATGAGAGCCGCATGCAGTCCGATAACGCACCTAGGTACAGAGCTCATAGTATGCTGTTTCTATTTCGAAAGTCTTTAAGCATTTTCCCCAATACTACGGGAAAGAAACTCATAACAAACACGTTCAGTGGTGGTCTTTTTTCAAAAGCGATTTATAGCAAGTTTTATTAGCAACTACTCAAGTTTTTGGTGACCGTCGTTAAAGGTGATGGTCAGAAGGAGAACAGAATTTGCACACTGACCTCTTTATATATTGGAAGCAGGTCGGCTAAACTCTGCCGTCTCATTGGTCGACTATGCTTAGTGGTAGGGAACTCCATAATGCTAGTTGGAGATATTTCAGTCTGTTTCTAAATATGAGATATGAGTACTAATAGTTACGGCACAATTATTCGTGTTCAATTGATAAACTTTATCTAGATATTACAACATGAATTCAAATCCTACAGAGTCTGTCATCGATAGAAATCGGCCTTGTGGTCTAGTAGTATGATACTCGCTTTGGGAAGAGCTTTAAAGAGTTTGCTTTGGAGCTTGACATCAAATTCTGCGAGTGGTCCTGGGTTCAATTCCCAGCTGGGCCCTGTATTTTTGTTGGTTTTGTTGCTTTTGCATAGTTTTTGACAGTTTCAGTGGTTCAATTGCCGGTTTGGCCAATGAGATTCAGGCTACCAGTTCCCCGGGTGGAGGTGGTGACATGCCTGCAGCTGGGGTTTTACTCGGCTTTATTGTCACGGCGGAGAAGCACGACTGAGTATTTCCTGAGCAGTAGGAAGAGGACTACTAAGAAAATAATTGTCAAAATCATGGTGAGGGTTCAGTGGTGGTTTCTTTGTTTGTTAGACAGTGATGAAGAAGAAGAAATTGAAATAAGGAATCGCAATCATATCGTCAGTTTATATACTAGCAGACGAAGATTGCGCCGATCACCACCTAATATGCATGCCGAGGTTCTGTAGATCCCTGTCGAAGAAGGCTTCTATACATATGTATGAAATCATAGTATGAAATCATAGTATGAAATCATAGCATTGTCGTCTCAGACATTATTGTCACAGAGAAGAGAAAATGCTTTAACTTACCTTGCAATGACAAATAGACAAAGTGTTGGTACTTGGTTTCTTTTTGAGCTGTACTGTAGTAAATTGGTCGGGTTGTCTCACTCAGGCGGAGTTGATTTAAGTTTCAGTCTAAAAGCGTCGAAGAGGGTACATTATCTTACTGTATTCAGTAAAGCTTACTAGAGTGTACAACGCAACTTTGTCTACCACGTCTAAACTACATTTAAACGTAGGTGCCATCCGTACTCCCTTGCACGCCCCAACTTCCTCTCGCAACCCCCCCCAACCATTTTCATCCCCCCACCCCACACTGTACAACCTGCGGGTCAAATCCCACATCCCAAAACAGCGCCGCCATATTAAGTTAATACGTAGCCTTTTCCCTCTTTAACCTTCAATTCCCCCTATAAAAGCGACAAACATCTGAACCGTGAGAAAGCGTTTTGTTGGTGAATTGGAATTGAAAAGAATCAAATAACTTAACAAATTGCCATACAGATCATAACCTGCCTGATTTGTACTGTGGATTTACCAATATATTTGAATTAATTCTTCGAGAAGACCCAAAAGGAAATATATATTTCAACAAGTATGTGTGGATTCCATAAGTGGAGAAGATGGGCGGAGTAGTGAATTATGAGGAGACCAGAGTTTTGAGAGAACGGACACAATGGGGGTGAAACGAAGAGTGAAATGCATGAGAAAGGAGACATGAGTGTTTGAAATTTGTAAAAGACACACTGAAACTTTCATCACTCACATTGATTCGCTTTATGGAGCGACGGCTCGGAGAATCTTTGATGCGGACCTAATTGCCAAAGTTCTTTGAAGATTCGTGTGAATTGAGTGAATATTTCGGAATGAGAAATGTATTTTTGGCATTCCAGTAAGAACCCGAAGTCATATTATGGACCAAATCTGCGGAGACAGCCGTTGACATGCAGTGTTTGGCAGTTTTCACGACCAAAATTCCACTATGGCTCCCATTGTCACCTTTCGTGCTCTTAGTGGTGCTCTTAGTGGTGCTCTTAATTGTGCTCTTGATGGTGCTTTTGACGTTGCTCTTGGCCGTGCTCTTAATCGTTCTCTTAATCATGCTCTTAATCGTGCTCTTTATATAACAGTCTCGTTCCATACTAACAAGATGCCAGAAGATAGCTCCTTAGCTGAAGCCCTTATGGCAAAACATTCCTCCACAGAGGACAGTGCCAACGACGTCCCCGTTGACTCTGAACAACCTATCCCCTCGTCATCAAAATCTTCACAACCAAACAAAATCGACATTCAGTCTTTAGATGCATTCCCAACCCTGGCCATTAAACCGGCAGCCGCTGGCACCAATGGTGGTGGTCTTGGCGGCGTGTGGGGGAAAGGATCCACTTCTCCATCTTCATCTGCAGCTAACAATGGAGGTAATAGAAGCGGCTCTGCATCCCCTTGGAACGGTTCTCCCACGTTGGACCCCGCCGGTGCTGCTCCAGTAGCTGCTAGATCGGGTACCATCACTGATGTGTTCACCTTGAGAGGAAACCAGCAAGCAGCCAACGCAAAGGCAATCATTAGCGAAGTGGTACTTAAAGCCCGAAAGGCCACAAACACATCTGTGGAGAGCTCCACCAGTAAAGCCAGCGGCCACACCACATTTATCGTCAAGGGATTACCTGAAAACGTCCGCAGGGCTAAAAGAGATATCATTCGGGACCTGGGTCAAAAAGTTACCAAAAAAATCCAGATACCAGCTTCCACTCGAGCAGCCATCATTGGCCCGAAAGGAGCTACGCTGCGTCCCATTATAGAACGAAGCGGCGCTGCTATTCAGGTCGGAAAACGGCCCGATGAGCAACAACAGGGGTCATCCCAAGAAGTGATTCGGGATGATGACGACGAAGAGCTTGTTGAGGTTATTCTCGAAGGTGACGAGGAAGGAGTAAATCTTGCAATTGCAGAGATAAACAGCATAATCAACTCAAAGGTGAGAGAAATCACCAGCAAAATACAAGGCATCGACGCCAAGCTGCTGTCGTTTGTACAAAAGGATATATCAAGCTACAAAGGGGACAGTGATGTGAAGATCACGGTTGCAAATGACATTGTGTCAATTTTTGGTGAGAGAGCTGCTGCTCTCGATGCACGAGCTCGAATCGAGGATTCTGTGAGAGAAATGTCGGTCAACTACGGCACTGCATATTTACCATTGCCAAAGGTAAAGCATAAGTTTGTAGATATTGGAAGAGTCATGAAGGAGACGGGAGTTTCAGTCACACCGTCTACTACGGACTCTCTAGAGCTTTTCGGACCCAAGAAGAAGCTCGATAGTGCCAAGGCACTTGTCAATTCCTTGACTCAGGACATCAAAGTTCTAACTTTAGACATTTCTAAAGCGCACGACAAGAGCATAAGCCATGCCAGGAGCGTGACAAATTTTTTCAAGAAGACTGGAAAGCTCCAGGCAATTGAGAAAACCCACGATGTGGTAATCACGGTGCCCAGTTTTGCAGACCTGTATGCAGACAATTTGAGCAGCGTTGTGTACGAGATTACTGGAACTGATGGCGAGAAGATCAAGGATGCCAAGAAGAACTTGGTGTCGCTTGTTAACAATTACGGGCCGAACCGAACCCTGATCATTGAGGATCTAGATCCTTTTTTCCACAGCACCATTTCGCGAACTGGTATTTTGAAGACTATCAAACAGGAGGATCAAGTTGATGTTGTACTTCCCCACGACCCTAAGATCTCTCGACAGGTTGTGCTGGTCTATGAAGAGAACAGCGACGAGGACGATTTTGCTCCTGGTGCCGACGAAATTGCCAAAACGCTGGCTCGGGCCAACTCCAAGTTTGATGAGATTCGAGAGAAGCAGAAGAGCATTGTGTCCAAAATCATTTCCGTACCACAAAAGAAGCACAAGTATATCATTGGGCCTGGAGGCACTACATTGCATGCTATCATCAAAGGTAGCTCTGAGTCCGACCCATTGGTGGCTGTCATTATGGGGATTCCTAAACCGCATCTCGTGGACGATGTTTCTAAGTTTGACGCTTCAAGTATCTGGGTGCGAGGTCTCAAATCCGAAGTTGATAGAATAGTCGGCGAGATCAATCAAGTGGTTGAAGAGAGCGAGAACTATGAAGCTTTAAGTAGCTACACTACCGAGTTCACATTCCCTACTGAGCATCTCAATAAGCTGATTGGTAAACAAGGTTCTAATGTTGGAAAACTCAGAGAGGAGTTTGGTGTCAAGATTGAGGTTGACGAGTCTGGCAACGGTACCGTCAAGGGATTCAAGAAGAATGCCGACGAGGCCAAATCTAGAATTGTGGCCATGGGTAAACGGCTAGCTGATGAAGCTACAGTCCGTCTCAAGATTGCTGCTGAACATCACCCAACTCTGATTGGGCAAGGTGGAAAGTTTGTTCGACGGCTCAAGGAGAAATACGATGTACTTATAAGATTCCCCAAAACCTTGAGTGGTGATGAGGAGGATCCTGATCAGTTGAAGAAGGACGAGGTTCTCATTCGTGGACCGTCAAAGGGAGTTGCCAAAACGAAAGAGGAGTTGTTAGATTTGGTCAATTATGAGGTCGAGCATAGCTATGCTGAGACAATCATGGTGCCCGCCAATGCTCTCCCAAGAATTATTGGACGTCAGGGTGAATACATCAATGAGATCAAGGACGAAACAAATACGAGAATCAATGTATTGGATGAAGATGTTTCTCCTTCACTGTCTAAAGAGGAGAAATCCAAGTTGCAGGTTGGCATTGAGTTGATTGGAACCAAGACCGGCGTTAAAGCGGCCGCTAGCAAGATTCAGGAAATTGTCAAGGAGTTTAATGACATTGTCGAAGAATTGGTTGACGTTGATCCTAAATATCATGCTTTGATTATTGGTCCTGGTGGCCAGACTCGACGGGATATCATTGCCAGGGCCTGTGGATCTGCTGATGCACCTGAAGTAACTCAACCTCGAACTATTCAAGTGCCACCTGCTGGTTCGAAGAACTCGGCTATCAGGGTCTATGGAAATAAGAAGATGGTAACTAAGATTATCAAGACCATTAAGGACATGGCGAGTGAGCGAGAAAAGTTGATTACAGATTCTGTAGAGGTGCCAGTTGAGAGCCACCGAGCATTGGTGGGTCCCGGTGGACTTACCAAACAACAGTTGGAGACAGAGTTTAATGTTAGCATTAGTATTCCCAAGAGGGGTTCTACTGACTCTGAGGGAAATCCTGACAAAAAGGTTGTTTTGGTTGGTGAATCTCAGGCTGTGGTGGACCAGGTCAAGGAGAGAATTTTGGAGATGTCTAAGAATGCATATGCTGAGGAGATTCAAATTGACCGAAACCTGCACTTTGATTTGAGCGCTCGACTTTCAAAGAAACTTGGCAACGACTATGATTTGCGAGTAGAATTTGTAAGAAATGCTCGATCTCCTACCATTCAAGTGCCACAGGAAGCTTACGGCGATGCTGCGGCCCCGACCGACGGAGATTCGCTAAACTACAAGTTCCATGTTGTTCCGGATAGCGAATCCAAAGAACCTGGCAAGCCCGTTACTTGGAAACTGCGAGGTAGTCCAGAGAACTGTGCGAAGGGGAGAAAGGTTATTGAGGCTACAATCAAAGATCTTGAGCAGCAGGATGCCACTGGGTTCTTGTGGTTGGCGGATCCAAGTAAATATGGAGCCGTGATTGGTCCTCAAGGATCCCGGGTTAACAAGATCCGACAGGTTTCCAAGTGTACCATTACTGTTCCGCGGGCTGATGCGGGCTCCAATGAGGTCATTACCTTACGGGGCACCACTGCTCAGCTGGAGGTTGCCAAAAATATGATTCTCGAGGCTGTGGCCAGGCATTAGGCCGCGACATGAACCCAAGATCAGGGAGTTAGGGACTAAGGGTTTCGCCAAGTATTACGGTGTTTTGTGCTGCCCAGGCACTAGGTTCTTCGCCAAGTATAAGGTGTTGTGCTGCCCAGGCACTAGGTTCTTCGCCAAGATCATTGAGACTATGTACATGATTGCAAAAAACTATAGATTAAAGCAGTGAAGTGGCTATATTGATTGAGACGTTCGCTGGCATAGAGATCATTTTATAAAAAAAATTACAATTCTGAAGCTACAATAAATTCATAACCTGAGCTCTACACAGTATTTTACGCATGCTATTTTTGTACGTGATTTCTGATTGTACCCTATTACTTATGGCTTACCATCCCAGTGTTACGTTACCCGATCTTTGGAATTTAAGTGACATAGGATTTCAGGTGACGGTTAGGAAGATGTGGGAGCAGTGGTGGTTTAAATGGGAATGAGGCTATACATCGAGGATGCAGGGACTAACAAAAAAATCTCTTTTCTCCACGGCTTGAGGTACGTCATCTCTATCAGCGAGGCTGTGCATTACCGCGGTCCCGTTCCTTGCGTGTGAAACCGATATGAGACTCGGCCGGAGGTAAGAGTTGAAATGGTTCCGACAGTTTTTATTTTTTCCCCCGATCGGCTGAAGATCCATACAAATATGGATTTGTACGATGCGTGGAATTGGGAACAAAGTGTAGTGAAACAATGGCAGCGGTGAGGAACCGGCAAAAAAATAGGGCAGGCAAAACTTAAGAGTGCTAATAATGATGATGAGTGAAAAATGAAGTTTGCTTTGCCAGCCTGCAACTGGAACTATGGGATATAGTCATATAGTCCTTGTATTCGCATCACTATGAATTAATAACTGGCGCATATGTAAGTTTAGAGATCGCCATTGCATAGTGCATCGGATCACTATGAATCAGTTCAACCCGAAAGTCTATTTTGACGTCTGACTGCCAATTTCCGTCGTGTAATAGGGGCAATCTCGTCAGTGTGTACATTACACAACGTATAGATGCACTAATTATAGTTAGTATCTAACTAGTGGGAACACCTAATACGAAGCTTATCTCTTATAATGAACTGTATACCAACTAACTCATTTACCAATTCTGAGTTTTCTTATTCAAGTGTTTTCTTATTCAACTATACACTGATTTTATCCAAATATATATCACCATCAAACCATTCTTGTAAAAGCTTACTACAATATCCTTATTATGCTACTGTGTTATACGTATTTGCTAACTGCTGCTTCCATCGGAAGCCCGACTATCCAGCGTACCGAGACCTGGCAGTTCAGGCTGGGCATCGCCGATCGCACATACCCGACTAGGCAGTCAGCCTGCAAATCTATAACAATGGAGAACTGGTATTTAAAGTTAAAAAGTCCATTCTCAGTCGATTCGACAATCGTTATTTTCGACAGTACGGTGCCACTTTCAAATCTCATCGCTCTTACACGGTGCAACGTTTTTTGAACTGGTTCATCGTGCATAATCGACCCGAATACCGATTGCATATTCTTTGCTGCAAGTGGTGCTTTGTGGTATTGTGTCTCCGCTTTGAATATAAAAGGTGACTTTCCCGCAATAACGATTTTTTTCTCCAGCCATGACTCAAGAGAAATTGGATCCTCAGGACTCTCGAGATCCAGCTCTCACAGAAGAGCCTCCTATGGATGGCCCCCAGGCCTATACTGGTGATGAGGACCTTGAAGGACAGGACGACACGGTGATTGCTCGACGGCTGTCGCGGGCAATGCAGAACGACGACATTGTGCCCAAGCTGGCATCGTTGAGTCGAGTTTTGTCGACCAGAACCTACAAAGACGGGAAACTAAACATTGATCCCGATAATTTCGATCTTCGGATCGTGCTCAATACCGTGGTTCATGAAATGGAAAAACAAGGCATAGAACTCAACCGAACCGGTGTTCTCATGAGAGGATTGACCACTAAAGGTGTCGATGCTTCTGCTTCCTTCAATCCTTCTGTCTCCGAAATGGTTCGGAGCTTCATTGCGTTGCCGTGGGCTATCCGGAAGGCTAGACATCCTCCAATTCGAAATATTCTAGAAGATATCGATGGACTTATCCGACCAGGAGAAATGCTGCTGGTAGTCGGACGACCCGGTTCCGGCTGTACCACGCTGTTAAAGTCTATTTCTGGTGAAATCGACCAATTCAAGGGTGTGGAAGGAGAAATCACCTATGACGGAGCCAGTCAATCCGAGATGTTGAAGAATTTCAAGAACCAAGTCATTTATAATCCAGAGTGTAAGTTCCACAATTTTTTAGTTTCAAACTAACTAATTGTCCTGTATCGAAACTAACAAGTGGATGTTCATTTCCCTCACATTACTGTGGATCAGACCTTGCGATTTGCTATTGCTTGTAGAACCCCGAGAATGCGAATCAGCGGTAGCACTAGAGAACAGTTTCAAGAAAACATGGTCCAAACTCTCTCTACCGTCTTTGGTCTGAGACATACTTTGGACACCAAAGTCGGTAACGACTTTGTGCGAGGTGTTTCTGGTGGTGAAAGAAAGCGAGTCTCCATTGCGGAGGCTCTCGCTGCTCGAGGATCCGTTTATTGCTGGGATAACGCGACAAGAGGTCTTGATGCATCCACGGCTTTGGAATACAACCATGCTGTCCGTGCTGGTACCAATTTCTTGGGAAACGTGGCAGTAGTAGCTATCTACCAAGCTGGTGAGAACATCTTTAACCTTTACGACAAAGTCACTGTGCTTTATGATGGCCTTCAAGTTTATTTCGGTCCCGCCGAAGAAGCGAAAGCTTACTTTGTGAAAATGGGATTCGATTGTCCTGCCCGTCAGAGTACTCCCGAGTTCCTTACTGCTGTCACCGACCCCAACGGCCGACAGCCAATACCCGGATATGAAGATAAAGTGCCCACGACTGCTAGAGAATTTGAAGCGTACTGGAAAAACTCACCCGAGCGAGCAGAGCTCTTGGAGGAAATGAAACAATACGACGCCGCCACGAGTGGAGCCGGTACTGTCGACAGATTCAGAAAGAATTTCATTGAACAGCAGAAACAATCGAGACAGTTCAAGAGTTCTCGATTCCCCCTGGTTTATTACAAGCAGCTCTTGCTGACCATGAAGCGAGGAATGCAGCGGGTCAAGGGAGATATGGCCTACACCATCACCAATATCACCGGAAGTATTCTGCAATCTCTGATCATTGGTTCCCTTTTCTACAACATTGCCGACACTACTTCCGGTGCTTTCTCCCGAGGTGGTGTGATTTTTTTTGCCCTTCTGTACAATGCCTTGAACTCGTTGGCTGAGATTTCTCATTCGTTTGAAAATCGTCCCATTTTGCTTAAACAAAAGGGATACTCTTTTTACCGACCGTCTGCTGAAACTCTACAGGGTATTTTCAGTCAACTGCCCTTGAAAGTTGCCACCTTGATTTGTTTTTCGCTTATTCTCTATTTCTTGGCGAATTTGAAACGTACTGCCGGCCAATTCTTCTTCTTCCTGTTAATTCTCATCTTCACGACGCAATGCTTGACATCATTTTTCCAGATGATTGCTGCATGGACAAAGTCGCCTTCGGTCGCCAGCGCAATTGCCGGTGTCGGTGTCTTGGTTTTGTCAGTGTACACCGGTTATTTGATCCCCACAAAGTCGATGCATCCGTGGTTCCGATGGCTTAATTATCTTGATCCGTTGGCATATGGATTCGAAGCCCTCATGGCAAACGAATTTCACAACAGAGAAATGCCCTGTAACTTGCTTATTCCCTCTGGACCAGGTTATCAAAATGTAGCTCTCGCCAATCAAGTCTGTGCTTTCACCGGTGCCGTTCCCGGACAGCCAGACGTCCGTGGAGACAACTATATCAATTTGTCATTTGGCTACAAATGGGATCATGCTTGGAGAAACCTTGGCATTCTGATTGGATTCTGGATTTTCTTCTTGGTGCTTAATGCTGCTGGTACTGAGCTGTTGCGACCAGTCTCTGGAGGTGGTGATGTTCTTCTGTTCAAACGTGGCCATTTGCCCGATCATCTCGATGATGAAAACGCTGCTACCAACCGAGTTGCTAACGCCGACGAACTACGAACAGAGCTAACTGGCAGCGCAGAGGGCAAGGAGATCTTTGCCTGGCAGCATGTTGACTATACTATTCCCTTGGGTGGCGGCGAACATCGAAAGCTTTTAGACGACGTTCAGGGATACGTGAAACCAGGAACAATGACTGCTCTTATGGGAGAATCAGGAGCCGGTAAGACTACTCTTCTCAATGTTTTATCTCAACGAATTCATTTCGGGGTTATTACTGGTGATATGCTCGTCAATGGACGACCCGTTGACAGCACTTTCCAACGAAGAACTGGTTATGTTCAGCAGCAGGATCTTCACTTGGCTGAGTCGTCTGTTCGAGAATGCTTGCAATTTGCTGCTAGACTGCGTCAGCCCGCCAATGTTCCCGATAAGGAGAAGATGGATTATGTCGAGAAAATTATTCATCTTCTTGGAATGTCCGAATACGCTGAAGCCATTGTCGGCTCTATTGGTCGAGGATTGAATGTCGAACAACGAAAGAAACTGTCAATCGGTGTTGAATTGGTTGCAAAGCCATCTCTTTTGTTGTTTTTGGACGAACCCACCTCTGGGCTCGACAGTCAATCTGCTTGGTCTATCGTGCAGTTTCTCAGATCGCTCGCTGCCGCTGGTCAATCTATTCTTTGTACTATTCATCAGCCTTCTGCTACTCTGTTTGAGGAGTTCGACCGACTTTTGCTTTTGAGGAAAGGTGGTCAGACTGTTTATTTTGGTGATATTGGACGTAATTCTTCAACTTTGATTTCGTACTTTGAGCGACACGGAGCTAGGAAATGTGAGCCCAGCGAGAATCCCGCCGAGTATATTCTTGAATGTATTGGTGCCGGCGCCACTGCTAGTACCCACGAGAATTGGTTCGACATCTGGAGTAACTCTGAAGAGTGCAAGAATACAACGGCAGAAATTGCAAAGCTTCAACACGATTTGGCTGCCATCCCTCCCATACATATGGGCAAAGGTCTGGAAGGAAAATTTGCTGCTCCTTATCTCGTTCAGTTGCGAGAGGTTATCAAGAGAACATACACTCAATACTGGCGATCTCCGACTTATGTTTCTTCAAAATTGTTTCTCATGATTATTGGAGGTCTGTTCATTGGTTTCACTTTCTGGGACATTGACAACAGTATCCAAGGAATGCAGAATGCCATGTTTGCAATTTTCATGATTTTGGTTTTGGCCAATCCTATTATCAATCAAATCTTGGATTTCGCCTATGACAGCAGAGAGCTGTATGAAGTGCGAGAGGCTGCCTCGAACACGTTCCATTGGAGTTGTTTGATCATTGCTCAATTTTTGGCCGAGATTCCTTATCATATTGTGTGCTCTACGCTGTTGTACTGCTGCTTCTACTTCCCGGTCAAGTACAATACTACGGCCCGGGTCGCAGGGTACTTTTACTTTGTGTTTGCTATTTTGTTCCAGTTCTACTATGTTTCGTTTGGGTTGATGATATCTTATGTGTCACCCAATCCCTCTTCGGCCTCTATCATTGCTGCGCTCCTGTTTTCTTTCACCATTGCCTTTTGCGGTGTCTTACAGCCGGTGTCGCTTATGCCTGGATTCTGGCATTTTATGTACAAGGTGTCGCCTTATACGTATTTTATCCAGAGTTTCATGGCCATCACATTGCACGATCGACCAGTGGTCTGCAAGCCTCAGGAATTCGCTATTGTGCAACCGCCTTCAGGAATGACCTGCGAGCAGTTCCTTGGCCCATTTCTCAAAGGAGCCGGAGGATACTTGAGAGATCCCAGTGCTACGTCGGACTGTGGTTATTGCCGATACTCGGTTGCTGATGAGTACTTGAGCACCATCAATATCAAGTACAGTTATCGATGGAGAAACGTTGGACTCATCTGTGCTTATATCTGTTTCAACGTCTCTTTCATGTTGATTCTGTATTACTTGACGAGAGTCAAGCACTGGACCACTCCCGTATGGATTAACAACTTGAAAGACAAGATTCGAAAGTCGAAGCCCGAGGAAGAGAAACCTGCTGATGACATTTACAAGTTGCAGGAGGGAGACACTGAGAGAGTGTTTGGATCTAGTGCTACCTCAGAGACTTTTGGAGGATCCGCCAGATCAGAGACAGTGGGAGACGGGCCGCAAGTTGGAGATGAGGAGTTTGACCGGGTTGAGGGGGAGAGTGGAGTCGAGGGAGGATATCGAGTGGACAATCGTTTTTAGAGCGGGTATGAGTGATAATTTGACATAATAATTGAAATATAAATGGTCATTCACGAGTGATATGGCGCACACAGTAGAAAACAAGGTACAAAACGTATAAACATAATCATTCTTATATACAAATATGCAGTAATTATTTACATTTGAGCAATATATAACTCGACAACCAACCCTCGCTTGACATGGAAGATTTCATAGATGAATCAAAACACTCCTGGCTGACTTTTTTCTAAATCCTCCCTAATAACTTAATGTCCATTTCCTTCCATCGTCAACTAGCGGCTGTTTCGGCATTTGGCCCGGGTCCTGATGCCCCAGCTCCACCATCCTTCCCACCAGGACTACGTTGTTCCAGCTCAAACTTCAATCTTTCACTAGCCCGGAAAACTTTACTTTGTAAATAGAAACTACCGGACTTTTCCTTCGAGTTTACATCAAAAAGGTATTGAAACTTCTTTTCAATACCGTCTTGCGACAAGTTCCCGGCATCAACATCCAAAATTTTACAGGCTTCGTCGAGCGAAACACCGCCGGACCTAGAGTTAGCAGCCGCACTTGCGCCTGCCCTCACAGAAGCGCTGGAAGCTTGACGATAGGCCTCGGCAAAAGCTTTTCCAAACACCTGTGATCCGGTGATGACCACTTGCATGATCAGTCTATGAGCCTGGTTAGCACTATGCGAAAAAAGTGACTAAAAGCTACTACGTACCATTTTCTATAAAAAGTTGTGTTGGTAAAAGTGAACAAATTATCTATGGATGCTAAAATATATATGCTTTTGGAGTACACAGTAGTAGTACACTGATCAGTAAAGTAGTGTGAATCAACGATCTCTCATTAATTCTTTTCATTTCGTGAAGTAGGGTAGGGGCCCGTTATGGTGACTAAACAGGGTAACGTATTCTGCGTTATCCGGTGCAGGTCCGATCCGGCTAGCTGCATGGATCGACAGATAATAATGATTTTTAAAATTCTAAAAAATTGCCCTTTGCAGTTGACTGTTAAAGAGGCTGGAGAGCCGACAGAGAGAGATGGAAGTTTCTGGTTCTGTGAAAATTAAATTGTAGAATGGCTGAATGTAGATGAGGTCGTAGACACGGCAAAGATGTAGACGATGATTGAAATTTGAATGGTGTGCTGTGTACTACAGTACAATAAGGAGAATTATCATGTTTGTTGGCTGATGCCATGAATGGTATCGACTGGTGATGGAAACACAGGATTCTTGATATTTATTGTGGCGGAGTTTGTCGGATCTTGTTTTCAGCTTTCAGATAGATCTATTATTATCACTATTTGATGATGTTTGATGATATTGACCGAATTCTACAGACAATACCCATTTCTATAGAATACTGGCGGCGCCCAACCGTTGGTGTATATATTGGGGCTGATTCGGTTCTTTTGCCACTAACTACACACACTACACAAAGTTTATCTATACCACCTATACTACCAGTGACCTGAATACCGCATTACACTCCTATTCACTCTGCTACAACCATCTGTGGTCTTCTCTCTGGTCTCGCTCTGGTCTTCTCATCTTTTTTCATACCCCCCGCGCCTAACACGGGTAAGCAGGCTCCCCTCTTCACATCACCCTACTGTGACGGGACAATCTCCCCCGCCCCCAAATCGAATGTCACCCTACTTTTGTGTCAACCCTCACCCTACTCTCACTTCCTAAAAAATAAGGGTACTTCTGCTGGGAGCCAGAAAAAAAGAATAATATAATAATTTTCCTTCGTAAGAAAAAGAACACAAGCGATTAACCCAAAAAAGTGGTTTGAAATTTTCACGGTGTTGAACACTCCAGGACAAGTCCCAACAACACGGAAAAACAAAGGATTGAAACTTTCAAGAAATTACAATTAGACTGCACAACCCCGCCGTCTAGTGCCACGAACCTGTCAAAGACTTGGATTATTAGGTCCAACAGAAGAAAGTCCCACTGGGCATATTATAAAACACGTCGAAGGACTCAAGGAGTTAACTGCGGGTCTTATTAAAAGAACTGCCCACTCACTTTATTTCCACTATTCTCTTTGTTCTCACTATTTATTTTTAAAATAAACGGGACACCATTCCCTATAATGCCCTTTATATCGATAAAACACTAGTGTGTCATGTCTTTAGGACTTGAAAAAGACGATATACGTGAAAAGGGTGGCGGGGGTGGTAGTCATACGTCGGACGGGTTAAACGGCCGTCTAACCGATGGGCTTCCATCTAACGTGCCTAGTTTACCACCTCTTCCAGAGTCTGAGCCCAAAGTGGTGGTTGAAGTTGCTGTAGATTTCGAGGGAGTGAAAGAAATGACCGAGGTGGCTGAGGTGCTGGGCAGTCTCGCGTACACGGATGCGTCCAAGTCAGGCGAGGCACTGGACCCAAAGGCAGAACCCGAGGAACAACCAAAGGCTGCGATAGAACCAAAGTCTGAGTCTGAAATATCTCAACCGGTTCTGCCTGAAAAAAGTCACCCGGTCAAAGACTCGAATCTGAAAGACGCGAATGTGAAAGACTCGAATCAAGAAACTGTGCCAGAACGACCCAAGGATAAAGACACAGAATCCGAACGGTCAGAATCGACAGAGAGTGAAGCAACTGAAGAGTCAAGTCCACGAGTCTCCCGAGGAGGTCGACCAAAGCTTTCACAACGGGCATCGGCTCAGAACTTCAGCGTACCCACGCCCATGGACATTGATAATAACCCATCGGACGAAGATACAGAGAGTGAAGACCAACCTGAAAACCCCCAACACCCTTTACCTATTAAAGCCATTAAATCCTCATTGTCGTCACAACAAAAACCAAAACCGTCCCCTACAGAATACCCAATAGACGCTGGTATAATACGCTGCGTTTGTGGTTTTGATCACGACGATGGTTTCACGATTCAGTGCGAAAAATGCAACGCCTGGCAACATGCTATATGTGTAAATATCAAAGATGAAGAGCATGTGCCCGATATTTATTTATGTGACCAATGTGGAGATCTCCAAGTGAACGTTCAAAGGGCCAAGGACTTGCAGACCAAGAGATTACAGACGGCGAAGAGGAAGCAGAAGTCGCGGTCGCGGACCAGTGAATCTGCTCAGACTAGTCCAGGCAGACGAGACAATAACAACAACAACAATAGTAATAATAAGGAGTCTGCGAAGACGGAGGACGCTGAACACACTTCCTCGCGCCGGTCGAATGCTTCTTCCACAAGTTCAAAACAACAACAAAATCATGACGAGGCAACCAAAGAAGCCGGCAAGTCGGGTCTTAAGAAGCGGAAAAGACGGTTGACTGAGAAAGATATTCCTGCTCCGGGCAAAAATAATATGGACTTGACCGATAGTGAACCTGATGGAGACGATCGATTCCCTCTAAACCAAGAATATCAATCACATTTCATCAAAGTGGACGATTACAAGATTGTCTCTTCTGCGGTTGCTGCCTACCTTCAAACTGTTAAGGACATGGAGTTGAGTGAAGAAACATACTCAATTTTGTCGCCCTCTGAATTTGACCACATCAAGCCATGTAAAGTGGCTGTTCGTCCAACAGCAGATCCTACGAAACTACAACGGTTTGCTGGATTCACCAAGTTTGGTCTTTTTGCAGAGTCATCGTCCCCTAAAGACCGCTTTATTATAGAAGATCTCGGCGAAGTCGTGTTCCAAGATGACTACAAAAGGGACCCCATCAACCAGTATCGGCATTTTGGCTGTCCAAAACAAGGCGTGCTGTTTGTGCCCGACTTGGCTGTAGCGGTGGACGGACGACGATGGGGATCTGAAGCTGCCTTCATCCGACGAAGCTGTAAACCCACTGTGAAGCTAAGCACGATCGTTGTGAAAGACCGTCTAGACGTTCACTTCGCCGCTTTCGCCATCAAACCAATCAAAGTTGGCACGGAGATCACGATTGGTTGGGACTGGGATCCTAACCATCCTGTACAAAAGCTGCTGGCAGGCGAGCAAGCCGACGTTCTCACTAAAGAGGAACGGAAGTTTTTAGTCCACTGCGCTGATATGCTTCAACAACGAGGAATGGAATGCGCTTGCAACTCTCCTGAGTGCATCATTATTCAGATGAAGCAGGCAGATGGGGTTTCTCAACGAAGTACCCGAGGGGGTGGTGCATCGAGGAAGGCCAGAGAAGTGTCGACGAGCTCTACTGTATCGGAATCAGCAGCCGTCACGAATGGTACTAGTCCCACTTTCTATTCGGTCCGTGAAGAGCGAAAATTGCAAGGTGCAATGTCTTTGATAGACAAGATAGAAAAGGAAGAGGAGAAGAGGCGCAAGAGGGCGTCCAGTGATGCTCCGAGTGTTGAAAATGATGTGCCTTCTACTGCATCAAACGATTCGAGCATGGTTAGCAAGTCTATTCAGACTGAGCCGCTTGTGAAAAAGTTACGAAGCAGTATTGATGACACAGATCGTTCTTTTAGTGGTCAGTCTTCACCCCGCAGTCCCAGATCGCCCGGTGAAATGGCCATAGCGCCTCAGAAACGTCGTTTGATGGAGTTTTTCTCCAAGCGTCAGGCGTACTTGAGAACTCCCCCTGCGAAACAACCGTCCCCGCCATCCTCTGCCAACCATTCGCCAACATTAGGGTTTGCACCGTACAAGGCTAGCCCTGAAAGTCCCCACTCTCCAAAGTCGCGAAATTTCACGTTCAAGGTTCCTCCTCCCATTGGATTGAATCTTGACCTCAGTGCCATTAACTCGGTCTCTGCCTCATCAACCCCCATGCCGTCGCCTGGATTTTATTCTCCTTTGATCCAGACTCCGCGTCCTGTTGTCAATGACCGACCAGCAGTAATCCCGGCAAGTACTGGTTCATCGCTAGTTCCCCCTGTGAGCAGACCGGCGGTGAAAAAGAAGCTTAGCTTTGCCGATTACAAGAAGAAGCAGAGTAGCCATGCGCAGCCGAGCTCTGATGCCAGTTGAGATTAGTTTGACTTTATGTATATTTATTTATTATGTCAGTAATGAATGGTGTTTTGCGTTTCAACAATGGTTATACAGTAGATTTTGAACAGGTACAGCCTTCCGGTATAGTATAGTACCTGGAGGTAGCCGAGCCCGCCATCACTCCTATTCTAGAGATTTCTTTGCCTTGTACTAAAAGAAAGATCTCCTGAGCTGATGGGCAGATAGCCGATGCCGTGGGTCCCACTGAAAGCATTGTAGTACTATTGGAATCAAGGATTGGTGTATTCCAAATGTTAAAATCTTATTTGCCGGCAGTGACAGTACAAAAGGATGACTCCACCCTATAGTGTGAATTTGCTCGAGGAATTTGTCGTGACATCCACCAAGTGAGTCAGAACCAGGGGTTCCTAGCACTTTAAGAATTTCATAAAGCTGATCTTTGTCATTTGAGCCACGAAATATAGGGACGAGATTGGCTAGTTCTACGGCAATTGCTCCAAAAGCCCAGATATCTAAGGCGCTCGTCTGTTTGCCAGTACAAAGCAGCAGCTCGGGACTTCTGTACCAGCGCGTAGAAACATACAATGTGACAGGATGTTTTGAGACTTGGTGTCTAGCCATTCCAAAGTCTGCTATCTTAACATTGTACCCAGTTGGTAATGAGTTTCGAGAAATTAAGATATTTTCAGGTTTGAGATCTCTATGGATAAACTGGTATTCATGGATATGACACAGACCATCTAGAATTTGGCAGAGTATATCTTTTAGACCTGGCTCTCCGAGTCTTCTCTTCTGCTTAATGATATACTGACACAGGTTGAGTTCCATGTATTCCATTACCAAATGGATGGTCTCACCTGGATTGTCGTAGAAGATTTCGATTATCTTGATTATATTATCATGGAGAGGAATTTGGTTGAGGAATAGGATTTCACCGTTGATATGGCGGATACCCAGTCGTGTGGATTTGATAGCCTTATTAGTCGGAAGTACAATGGTGTCCAGTGATCTAATCTATCGCCTACAACTAAAGACTTGTTCTCATATTTAGAGGTCGGTATTCTGATAGCAGATTTTACAGAACTGAAAGTGCCATTTCCTAGGGTATCTAGAAATGTATAGAATTCTTGCGGTCTTCCGTGCCATGACTTGTACATTAGTTAGGTAGAGAATAATTAATGTGACTGGTATAATTTACTGAAGCTGAGCATGCAGTGCTGAGATGACAAGAGAAAGGTCTACAAATATCTAATGGGTTTAGTATTAATGTAAGTTGTTGGTGGAGAGACCATGGAGTGTAGACCGTGGAAGCTGAACTAAAGTTCCTCGATAGTTAATGTGCAGATGGAAAGTCGTGATGTGATGATCAAAAGATAAGACAGGCAAAATACCAGCGAGAGATAAACATAGCGAAAATAATAAGAAGTTATGCAACCATGCTAATATATTTACGTACAATCATATCTACAGTATTTTTCTTGCCTACCAAAAGAGCGACTTGAACCGTTCACTTTTACTAATATTAAACGGCAAGACCATTTGCTCCTTGGCGAGCTTGTCAAATCGTTCAGCGGACGTCTCCAGTCCCAATTTTTTGTACATCTTCGACAGGTTTTGAGCCGACATTTTGGCGCATAACCCGCACTCCACAGTGGAGTTACCTCCCAAGTATGCTTCGTGGTAGGCTGATTCGGCCCAGGTGATGGAGTCCTTGCGCTTGCCAAGAGCCCACAGAACTTCGGCAATATGAGCCTGGAGCTGAGCATCTAAGCATTTTGGATCTTGATAATTGTCTCGACGTCGGCGCGCGTTTTTTATGTCGGTGTTTGTTCTGAAATTATGAATTGCTCTTTGAGTGGACAGGAAAATCGTCAATGCTCGATGCAAGTCCTTTTTATCTTGAGCATAGAATTTACCCAGAGCCAGAAATGCCTCTATTTGTGCGTCGCTAATTCCAAGGTTCTCTGGGACAGTAGGCTGCCACGAAGGGTCGTCGAATTTGGTGCCCAGACTCTCGGGAACTACGAAACGAACAGAGTCCTTTAATAGGCCCTCAGCATCATCTGGTAGTCCTTCTTCGAGTGCCATTCGCGACAAAACTATAGCTGCCTTTGATTTAAGAAGATTAGTACCAGCTCCGTAAATATATCCCGTCAGCAGCGACTCCTTTGCTTCGTCGCCCTGATTAAGCATGTCCTGGATGAGTCCAAGACGGATTTTCAAGTCTGAATAGCCGGCCAGCCACGTCTTCGGCTTTTTCATTAAATCTGCGTCGGGCCCTTCCATTTTTTCCAATTCCTCGACCACAGACTTGTAGTATCGTTCTGCTATGACGTAGTTTTCTTCTTCTTCCTGTCCTACCGCACCCCAGGCCATAAGGCGGACTTGCAATGGCCACGAGTCGGGAACTTTTTGGATGTGATCCATTTTATAACTATAATATGTAACGGTAGCCAACGGATAGCCAATGCTGATTCCGTAGAAGACACCAATCGCAACGAGGGCTATTCGCGAGACTGGTTAGTTAAAACCCGGAAGGCAAGGAGTGGACTGAGCATCCCAAGTGTAACTGGGTTTACGTCATGCTTTTATATTAAAGAAATATTACATACATCTTAGCATTTGCTTTCCCGCGGGACTGGAAACTGGAATTCGGCCGGCGTTACGACGAAATATACGACTTATGTGGAGATTGGGATTCATGGTCATGGGTCGAGATTGAAAAGACATCAATCTGAAAGTATGTAAATTGCCGTGTCGCTGCACCAGCATTTGGCGACACATAGTCGTCTGTCTACAAGTTGCAGAGCTAAATAGGCTGCTGCTCATGATATTTGATATTTCAGTCTTGAATTTGTCGATTTACGCGAATTTTGATGCCCCCGGAACATTTACCTGCGAGGTCACGGGACTTCATGCACAGATCACCAAACAATATTACTACAACAGGCCAATCTGCACTTGCACCGAATCTACCAAAATAAACTATTTACCATTGTGTTTTAACTCAAGAATATCCTATAGATCTATATAATTATAAGATAGTTGTACATATTGCGCGTCCCTTCCATGGATGTCGAGCTTATGCATCCTTCAGGAGACCGTTCTCGGTCGCCTGGGAATCGCTTCCACAACCAAACCTCAGTCGGCACGCATCTTAATAGCAATAGAAAGGCTCGTAATCCGCGTCTACGGTGGATAGCCAGCGTTCACCGTGATTTGAACGTCGTAGATGTAGAACAGAGTGGCTCCAAGGGGTATCATAACTATGAATTTCTTGACAATGGCCTCATTTTCTTGTTGGGAGGACGGTTGGTCACTAGCAAGGGGAAACCACTGAATGTAATTGTATTTGCGTTAATAGTAATACCAGGAGGATTGTATCTTGGATTCACGTATGTTGGTGTTATTAGTAGGGTGCAGAATAAAAAGGCAGTATCAGCTAACTAGAGCTCCTTTTATATGGCACCACGTGTCGCCTGGAGTAGTTATAGTGTTTGCATATTTGTTATTCATTTGTACAATGTCGTTTTTGAAGGCAGCTTTAAGCGATGCGGGAGTAAGTTGGACTAGTGTGAAGTGCAACAGGTCGGTAGTTATGGTGGTGTAGAGGTCGCGAATCTAACCAGACTCTTCCTCGGTCTACGCATCTGCTGGACAATAATACTACACTCCCTCCCGAGTATTGCATGAGTATAGCTATACCTGGACACAGCCTGGCCAATCCAAGCGCAATTTACATGAGATACTGTTCAACTTGTAGAATTTGGAGACCAGCTCGGTCGTTTCATTGCAGTCGTTGCGACACGTGTGTTGAGGTCCACGATCATCATTGTATATGGATCAATAATTGTGTTGGCCAGAGAAATTATAGGTAAGCATCCATTGAACGGGGAGAATATGAATTTGCAATACAAACACATTTCTAACAAAAGATACTTTTTCACTTTTCTTGTGAGTGCTACTCTACTAACTATGATGACGGCTGCCACATGCTTTTACCATGTTATAAAAGCCTGGAAATTGTCGAATGTATCGTTTGCACAAAGTGCCACGCATACACCGGTCAGCCTGCTGCTAGCCATTATAGGAGTTTTGGCGTTTTTATATCCAGCTTTGCTGTTTTCGCTCAATGTATTTTTAATTATTACCGGTCAGACCACCAGAGAGTTTGTAAGTATTTTGAGCCTAGCTGGCAACCGCTCAGTGAGATTGTGCATTAACCAGCTCAACAGGTCTCGACGACCAATTGGCGACAAAAGGCCATTTTCAATCAATGGGTGGCAGAACGTATTTATTTCACTCTGTCGGCCGCGAGTCAAGTAAGTAGAGAACGCGACTTAGAACTCCGTGAACAAGCTAACAAGACTGGTTCCGTGGACCGACTTGCATGTTTATGGAGACAGAAGGTTTGAATCCATGCCTCAAATGGTGGAAACAGAGAATTGAAAATCAAAAAGTTGTTCATAATTTTATATATCGATACTTCACTATCACTGTACTACTATCAATTTTAATGAGCGACCAACCAACAGTGACCATCAAAAGCTGATGTACACTGGGTAACAACAACAAAATCTGGGCAACTTACCGTCAATGGGTCCAGTGTATCTCACATTGATCAACCACCGTTTGCCGTGATTTCTTCAATCCACTTTGTTGTGCTGTTTGGGCGTATAAATCATATTACAGAGATAATACGCCCCTCTCGCTTTTGGATCGACACCTTACATACCCTTGCTGCAACGTTAGGTCAGCATGCTATGCACAATAACCGTACTAGCGCATAACCGAATCCTGAACCAACCACTGCGAATTTGACAGGGAAAATTGGTGGATTGAATTATTTGGTCTTTTGGCTGGTTCTACATCACAAAAAAGTGCTACTAGTATTTTTTTCAAAATTTTATCCCTCTCCAAATCATTTATTTCACTCTATTCGAGCCCCCCTTTTCAAACCTACCAACCATGCTTGTTTCTTTTTTGATGCTCCGCCTTTCCCTGAAATTCAAAAATCTAGATTGGAAGCGTAGCTCAAAAAACAAATTATTCCTATACCACACGCACTTACCTGATTATTGTAGCTCTCTGCGAACTTTGCGGTGCTTCTTCGTTTTCCCACCCACTTTTATTATTTTTGAAGCGAAAACAGTTCAACGAAACTGTCAGCTAATGAACAGAGCATTGAATAATTGTTTCTATCTAACTATATAAATTGTATTAAAAATATTCCATTGGCTGACTTTTTGATAACCACGAAATCGGAGCAGCCCCCTTCCAAAGGCAGCCCAGCACCAGCACAACACACGCCTTTCACAATTTTGGGGAGTTTTAATAGATATCCCCCCCTTCTTTGACAGGAGAGATGGTGAAACAATTGAAAGCTGCCGCGACCACAACCGTGGACGCTGGCGATGCCATTCACCAGTTTTTCGCCAAGTCTAAGGTGCCCCGGTCATCGGAAAAATTCTTGCAAGCATATGTCAGTGAGATTTCGCGTCCTGACGACTGGGATGATTATATGAAAGGATGGCAAGACGGAAGTGAGAGTGACGATGGCCCCGGGATTGTCGAGGATCACAGTGACGGAGATCCACCGGCCAGTGAGGTTGAAGAGGAAGAAGAGGAAGAGGACGTGGAGTCTGTTTCCGAGTCTTCATCAGCAGAGTTGTCCTCGCGCAGCCTGCTGATGAAAAAACGTTATGTCAGCCAGGGCATTTACTTCAGCAGCAATAGAAAAAAATCGACCAATGGCAAAGACAGCAGTGGTGCATTTCCTCTGCCGCTGCATGCTGGTTTGCAGGCAATGGAGTCTCCGCGGAATTTCGTGATTCCTTTCGATATATACTGTCCGCAAGGTGGACTTACCCGAGTAGTCAATTGGCGACCATTGAAGAAGAGTATGTCGTCGCATATCGACGGTGACTGTGTATACTAGTATGTTCTAACTAGATATCTGGGTCGACGTGCTATGTCCTCCTAAAGCAAAAGGTGACCGGCCAGTGTGCATTTGTGAAAAGAATTGTGACGAAGACTGTCTGAACCGATTACTGCAATTCGAATGTGACGATTCGTGCTGCCCATTTGGCCAGGAGAATTGCGGCAACAGGGCTCTACAGACTCTATCCAAGGACCTGAAAGAGGGAAAACGGTACTCCGAAGGATTTGAAGTCATTGAGGTGAGTAGTTTGAACCCCCCGTCGTATCCTCGGCGCCAACTAACTAGACCGCCAATCGAGGACACGGGTTACGAGCCACTCGAAGCTACAACCACGGAGAACTAATCATCGAATATACTGGCGACGTCATCTCTCAAAATGAAATGCAGCGAAGACTGAGTCAGGAATATCGCGGCATGAACAACTACTATTTCCTCAGCCTCGAAAAAGGTTCCGTCATTGATAGTGGAACTCGAGGTTCAGCTGCTCGATTCGTAAATCACTCCTGTAACCCAAACTGCCAAATGCAAAAATGGTACGTTGGCAGTGTTCCTCGCATTGGACTGTTTGCTGCCAGAGATATCGCAGCAGGGGAAGAACTTTTGTACGACTATAACTTTGTATGGTTTGATGGTGCAGAACCGCAACTCTGTCTATGTGGTTCCGAGAACTGTAGAGGAATAATCGGCCAGCGAGCTAACGAACGATCGAAAACTAGCCCAAGTGTGGAGGCTAATCGACCAGCAGAAAAGAAAAAGCGACCAAAAATCGTTCTTACTGTCTCCTCGCAGAAAAGACGTGGTCCTGGCCGACCTCCTAAGCATAGAGTGGTTGAGACGGCAGCTGTAGTCAAGTCCAGCAGCCGGTCTGTGACATCTGTCCCCGCCGTGCCCCGCAAGCGTGGTCGGCCTCCAAAGGTTCGTCCAGTTGTGTCCAAATTGACCTCTAATAAGGCTATCGTGGTTAAAGTTTCCCGTCCTAAGCATAAAATTATAATTCCTTCGATGAAATCCACTAAAGAACCCGCAAAACGGGGTCCCGGAAGACCACCAAAGAAACGCCGACCAGAGACACCCGCTAAGCGAGGCCCAGGTAGACCACCAAAGACCCTGCAAGTTGTTACTTCACAAGTGAAGAGACAGCGAGTGGCAACCAGTCGAGCAACAACCGGTCGGTCAACAACCAATCACTCAGTTGTAGAGCGAAAGGCTAGAACTGTTTTGCAAATCTCGAGACCCTCTACCTCGAAATCACAAGACGCGAGCACCTCTGTTCCACAAAAAACTTCCGCCGTACCCGTCAGAAGGGGTCCAGGCAGACCGCCTAAAATCCCTCGACCTGCTCCTATCATTCACGTCCCCGCTACTAAGCCGCCCGTGAAACGACTAAAGGTGACCGAAAACTCCACTAGAAACCTCACAACCACTCGACACACACGTTCCCGTGGTTTGAATGCCATAACTGAATTGCCCGAGTCACCTCCAATTCGTGTTAAAAAGAGTTACACGCCAACAGGCAGAAGTCGTGGACGGCCACCCAAGAACTCACCCACCGCTGTAGTAGTTACCGAACCTCGAGTCTCCACAGATGAAGAGCTCGTAGCTAATGCTGAGCCATCTTTATCGCTGGTTTCAGCCCCGACCTCCGTTGCACCGCTGTCCACGGCTGTCATACAATCAACTGGAGAAGAACTGGCAGTAAAAAGGAGGCGTGGGAGACCAAAAGGAAGTAAAACGAGACCACTTATCGCGTCCACTGTCACATCTGCCGTCTCCATGTCTGGAAGATTGCGCAGGTCACGACGGCCGACCGAAGAGCGAGAGCTTCGTGTTGAGTCGCCGGAGCGAGTATCACGACCTTCCGCTCTTTCGAAAATGGCTCCTCCAGCTCAACCTTCTCCTATCCGTGATTTGCCCGCGCAGAGACCGAGGCGCACCGTTTCTAATGTGGAGACCGTGACGGAAATTCTCACGCGTACACGTAGCGGACGTGCACTTTCTCGTGAACAAGAACCAGTACGAGAACCAGTACGAGAACCAAAGCCTGTACAAGGACATGAGCGGCAACGCGAACGTGAACGACAACGTGATCTATCTACTGGTCTTACCACCCTCAAACGTACTCGGCACGAAGAAGGGAGAGAAAAGGAAAGCCAAATCTTAGCTGGTGACGGATCGGTGAAGCGGCGAGGTGTTGGTCGACCACCGAAGAGACGCCGGGTTGGCCGTCGAGCCGAACGACGTATTGTAACCGAAGATCCCAGAGTGACGGAAGAGCATGACGTGGAAACCATTGGCAACTTTGACCGTCGTCCCACTACTCATTGGAGTGAAGACAACACTGACAACACTGCCCTTGATACGACTCGCTTATCAGATGAGGGCCTAGGGGAGATGGGCAACGAGATGCGGGTTATTCAATATCAATATATTCCTCAACATGGCCCGACGCGAAAACGTGTAAAGAACAAGTCTCAAATGGTGGTGTCTAATCTGTTTATCCCAGAAAACTTTGGAGCTGCCTCTCGCAAGAGCGACGGACTCTTGGACCTGGTCCGTGCTTCTGAAATTGCGGACCAAAACGAAGCCCTCGAAAGAAGTAACTTACAGGGAGGAGCGGAAGTGCAGTTTCAGCCAGTACAAATGCAGCATTCGCCACAGCAGTCTTCGAGCCAGGAGTTTCAGGCTCCAGGAATGCCAAACCCGAATCAGCAAATTTTGAATCAGCCGCTCCCAGCACCACAAGTTTCGAGCCTACAGTCTCCGATCCCCCAGACTCCTAGTCAGCAACAGGTGGGGACTCAAGCGGTCACGAGCCAGCAAATTCAGAACCAGCCGGTCCCCGGTAAGGTTCCAAGACAACAATATGCGCAACAGCCACATCCACAGTTTTCTCAGCAGCTATTTCAAAGTCCTCAATCTGTGCAAAACCAACCGCATATTCAGAACCCACAATTCCCGGGGAGCCACCCGTTTCAATTACCTCAGCCTGTCCAACAAGTCCCACAAATGCTTCCCAATCCTGGGCCACAAACACCTATGGGTCAAGTTCCAATCGGACTGAGTCCTGTAGGACAGCCATTTGGACATACCCCGATGGGCCAGCCGTCGATGGGTCAGCCTCCTCCTGGACAGATCCCTGTGGGAGAGTTTCCTATGAGACAGACGCCTGTTGGACAGCCACATCTGGGTTATGCATCTATGGGGCCGATGCCTTTGCAGCAGAACTTCATGGGCCAATCCCCTCAAATGATTGGGCCTCCTCCATCTCAATCTGGACCTTATGGCCCACCTCCGATGCAGTCGCTGGCAATGTTACAAGCGCCAGTTCAATCGCCCATGTCTGTGACCAAGTCTGGTACTTCATATACACCTATGAACTATCAAGGACCGTTCGTAGGACCTGGTATGCCTTTTCCCAACTCAGGACATACTCCACGCTCCTCCTCCTTGGCTAGTCAGTCACCCACTGTCCCCTTCCAGACCGCAGCCAGTCAGCAGAGCCAGACTCCTGGCGCTTATCAGCCCACGCAGTTCAACGGAGGAGCAGAATCAGCAGTGGGACAAGTCACATTTGTCCACCATTCTGTTACGTCATCTGGCTTTGTGCAGCATGATATATCTTCATTAGAACAGGGACAATCCTCTCCAGCTGATGCTGTCCCTTTTCAGCCGCCGGCTGTCCCATTTCAGCAGGAGTTTTATAGCTATATGCCAGATTCTGCGCAAGAAACAACGAGTCACGAATCTGTCAGATCATCCAGTAAACGGCCACAGCGGTCTCGCCGTGGTAAAATTCCGCTGGCAATGCCGGTCGTCACGCCTACTGCAAGCCCCGCTCAACCAGTTTTACAACCAACTCCACTGGCATCACCGCCGTGGAGTGACACTCCATCCCGGCGTGAGCAAACAATGCGAAAGGAAAACGCCATTGCTGGTCCAGAACCTCAGAAAACCACCACATCGCGTGCTTCGAAAAGAAAGGAAAAGCCGTCCAAAAAATCTGCGGAAGTGCCATCAGAGCGTACTTTTACTTTCCCTTTTCACGTCACTAGCACGTTTTCCCCCGCAAATCATCATGAAAGAATAAAAGAAGTTCAGAAGCAACAGGAGAAGAATAGCAACAGAGTTGACTGGCGGTCCGTTGTGGGTATTGGAGGAGTGATAAGTCCACCAGCAGAGCCTGAAAAAGCAGCTCCTTCATTGACTGCCACTGTGAGTTCTTCAGACCATCCTAGTTCTCCTCCACCGGTAGGAGAAACAGAATTTCATCCGATACTGATTGAGTGATGTTATTTAATAATTTTATGAAAAAAAATAATATACTAATTTATAAGCATGGCATCAAAAAGTTTTTGTCTAGGTACATCAACTTTACAGTACTTTTTGTCATCTTCTGGAATATTAATATCATCGAGGATGCCTTCTTCAACAAGCCGTAAACAGTACTCCCGTTGAGCCGTGAATTCCTCCGATGAGACGGGTTTGGATGAATAGTCGGTTATGCCACACCGCTGCGAGATGGCCCTGGATAGCTCGGCAATAGACTGGAATCTACCGTGCCAGCAATCTTCAATAATCGAGTCGAACTTGACGTCACTATTGAGTCACTTGACGTCACTATTGAGTTTTGGGAAAACCATGTTCCGTAGTAGCCTAACCACCTCTACTCCATGTTCTCTACCAAAGTGATGATCATCATAAACCTCAAAGCCGTAGTTGATGTAGTAGAATAAAGAGCCGAGCGCAAATTGTTCTGTGCGCGCACCAAGCTGACCTCCATCCCACTCGTCTGAAGCACCTTCTTCACTTCTAAGAAGCCGTCCGTATGGATATATGCAGGCCCCAAATTGCGAGCCGATGAATTCGGTAGAGTCGAAATCTGCAATTTTGATCTGATCGTGCTCATTGAGGAGAATATTTTCGGGTCTTATGTCCCCGTGGGCAAGTCCGAGCGACTCAAGCCAAGCATGGCCCTCAGCCAGTGCTTTCATCCAAGTTTTTTGTAGCGACAGTGGCTCGAGCTTAACCTCGAGGACTTGGCTAGTCATGGGGTCTCTAACCATATCCCGTTGCAAACGTTCGGTGAGAGAGCCACCCTGCATGTACTCCAAGAAATTGCAATTGTCAAGACGGAGATAGCTGCACACGATTTCAGGACATGGAGCATTCTGCGCTAGGAGATCGAAAATCCGGTTTTCGTTCGCGAACAGCTCGTGGCCATCCACCTTGGGGTACTTCATTACAATGAGAGAACTCACTTTGTATACGATGCCTGTCGCGCCTCTGCGGAGCTCCTCAAGTTTTCGCCTTACTTTTGGCGCGTCATCGGTTGCGGTCATATTGCAAGCGATAAAGCGAAATAAAATGCCGGGCAGTGCTTTTATGAAATAGCAGATATATTTTTGCAGAAACCCCAAAGTTCGACCCCACAGTTCGACAAGAAGTTTACATAGTGAGAGACAGGTCTTTCGCGTAATAAAAAATAAATTGTGACGATTAATCGATAACAATAGCAGTAATAGTACTACAATTATGAATTTCCTTTTAATAAAATATGATCAGTTCTTTATTGAGGCGAACTCATACATTTATATCAGCTAGTAAATTTATAGATTATAGTATTCAGGGGTACATATATGCTGCATATATTCTGCAGTGATCCGCGTGTTTTCCCACTGCGGAATCGCAGCACAAGTAGACTGTGGTTAAAATTCCTTCTTTTTCTTCATTGATTTTCACTTCACTTTAATCTAATTCGAGAGAGAATTGATTAATACGTTAACAAGTTAATTGTACTGTCCATATATTTACGAATTGGTCAAGTCGATAATGAGCTGTTACTCAAACATTCTGGAGGATAGGTTCAATGATGTAGATCAACTTGCTGCACTTCATTCTGCATATGATATATCACAACGATAGCTCATCGAGGGGAGCCTTAGAGTATCAATACAAATAGTGCGGTGGAGTCTACTTTGAAGATGTTCCCTTCTCACATTGTACAAATACATAGTCTCTGTGTCAATAATTCAACATCATTCGCCCCGAAACCCGCCTTTGAAGAGCAGTGACACCAAATCCCCCGAAACCACTCTGTACCTAAAGACACCGCTAGTCTAAGAAATCATTTTGTCAGCCAGCAGTTACCGCCGTTTTCCAGCTTTTCTGATATATCACTTATCCCAATGTGTGAAATGCCTATTGCCATCATCAAACATAGCTGTGGTCATCTAGTTGATTTACCTGGAGTTCTTAAAGAGTATAAGAATTGCCGAAATTGCGGTAAAGTGAAACACAAATCACACTTGGGTCAGTCACTTAAGAGGACCCCCTGTCCAAACTGTGCAGCTTCTGGACGTGGAGGATCCAATGGAGATAGCGCCATGTATTTACTATAGTAATTCCTTTTTAATTAACAAATATTCTTTTTATAAATTTAAATACATATGTATGATGAATCGAGCGATATAGCACTAGTGCGAGCTAATCCAACGTCAGAAACCTGATTATGTCTCATATTTCGCGGGACTCTCGCATTATTTCCCTGTTAACAATAAATTTAAGTAAGAATGTCATCCAATCCTAGAGATTAAAGGATCGACACGGGGAAAGCGTAGCATATGCAGGGGGCTGATCCTTGCAGCAGGAATATATAGAGCTCCAGGTACATTGAGGTTCAGGATTTCCTAGTTCACATACAGCATTCTCTAGACAAGACCAAATCCATTTGAATGCTCCATGGCCAATAGCAACCTTTTCTTCAGTTCCTGCCTGCTTTTGTAAGCGGGAAGCAGTAAACGAAAGAAGCACACCGAAGCACTTGGCAGTCTAGTGTTGTCGACCCCGTTGTACTGAATGGCGAATTCAAGCTTTTTGACTCCTCCAATTGGCACGCGGCGAGAACCGGTAACGAATTCTAAAAAGCTTTCCTTCTGCTGTTGTGTGAACTCGGATACAACGCTCCAGAAATTGACAATCGTAGGAGAGGTTTGAGTAAATCCATCAATGTACGTGGTATAAGTTTGTAACTCGTTTACATCGATCTCATTTGTCCCCTCGGCAAGTTTTTTCAGTTCACCAACTGTGACCAGGTCTAGAATTTGCTGACACAGTATAAACCTTACACCCTTAATGAATGCTGTCAAGTATGGCTCGACAGAGGAACTCAAAGCGCAATAAATATATTCATCCACATAGCGCTGTACGTTAGACGCGTCCACATTGTCAAAGTCAGATGCAGACGGCAGTAATACACTTTTGACAGACCCAGTTTCTGCTGAATCATATGTATATTCAAAAGAAAGACCCAAGGTGGAAACATCCATCGACAAAAGAGTTTTCAGGGATCTGGCCGCGGTAGGAGATAGCTCATTGTATTCTGTCAGCGTCAAAGGACGCCGCTGGAAGTCTTCGAAAGATGTTGCCTTGATTGCTTGATAGACAAACGATGGGAAAGAGATGCCAATGGTACAGCCATTGTAAATGGCAAGACCAAAAAGTATACCCAAGTACTCGTATACCCGGGGATCGTCATCGTAGCCGGGATTAAAGAAAGCTAGCTGGGAACCTTGATCCACTTTGAATAGCCCATGTCCTGAATAACACATTTGCTGTCCCAGAACCTGAAAGAATTCGATTTGCACTCCTCCTTGGTCAACAGCTAGTTCGCCAGCGCCGAACCGGACCCGAAGGGGACGTCTTACTAAATCTTCGACCATGAGAGCTCGAGGAATTATCTCTATTGCCGAGCTCAGCACATTATTTCGATCAATGTCAAATACAAGATAGTCTCCTTCAACTCGCGGCCCCAAATCACCCTGTCCTATAGGCACGTATTCATCTAGGAGCCCTTCGAATCGCTGTGCTGCTATCTGATGGTTATTCAATCGATTGACTACTGCGCTCATTTGGCGAAAAAATCCATATCGGAAAAGCTGGAATCGGCACAACGACGGTAGCATAGATTGCAGCTCAGACATATAAATGGCGCCCGAAAGACGTGATATTCTTCGGAAATAACCATTGGTCGAGAATATCAGCTGCACATATGGCAATACTACCCCTGAAGATTCCATTCGTTCAGTTATGGCCACGACTTTGCGCATATAGGGCAACGAGAGGGCGTAGTACGACTGGAACGGCCACCGGAACCCGTAGCGGAAGAGCGACGCATAGTAAAAAGAGTGTGAAGGAACAGAGTAACTAATAAGATCTCTGCTGTTGAGCTGATTCACAGGCAGAGGAATGTGCAATAGTGAACGGGTCACGCCTTCGGTGAAAGTACAGGCAATGCCAAAAAGGGTATCTAATCGTTGCAGAAGCTCCACCGAGTTAGATGCCAAAGCCCTCGCAGCTGTGAGTGCGTGAGAGATATAACGTTTCAGAGAAAAGTCCCGGGTATCGATGATTTTGGAAACATGATTGCAAAGCTGGTCAAACACCGGCTCGTCTGATGCCGATAAATACATTATCGTTAGATAGGGATCTAGCAAGTTGTGTATCGGATGCATGTAGGAGAGTAAAGATTTTGCGGGTTCTTTGTTTGTGTCTTTGTCTGCGAGGGCTGGATAGAGATACTGTCGAATACAACGCAGTATGGTAGAGGATGAGTAGGTGGGCCAGGACATGAAGCAATGAGAGTTGAATAGAACAGCCGGAAGGCCATTGCTGGATTTGGGATTCTCGAGCACTGTCAATGCAAATATGGATGTTTTCAATATGGGACTTTTCAGAGGCTGTTCCTCGTCTAATTCCCTCCGAATACTAAAAGGCAACGGATCCGCTTTGAGAGCATTGCACAACTCGGTTTCAGCCCGCAACGAAGCCAAGTGACACGCCAACGGACCAGCCGCTGTCTTGGAGAATTCTCTGCCAAGAAAATATGCCTGGGAATTGTCGTGGCAGAACGACGCTTTGCAGTTGGGATCCCCGCATCCTCTGAGGATCTGGTACAAGTAGCGGGCCACTAGCTTGCTTGTGGTCCATGTCCGCGGAGGAGGCTCATATGGACGTTTGGCATTGTCCAATGGACCTGCTGATTTCACCGATGGCACAGTCATCAGGCTTGTCTCGTTTTGCCGATATTACGCTATTAATTGGAAAGTTGAGTCGAATTCACGTTTCGCGTATTACCTGATCGACAAAGGAGCCTCATAAGCCGCCAGCCTCAGCGCTTCCTGGATACAGACTTAGAGATTGCTTCTGTATCGACCAAAGACACCAGTTTCATCGGTGAAGTAAAGGTTCATATTGCTCGCAAGTACTTTTCTTAATGTAACAAATCAACATCTACTCTCTATCATGTCGCAATTGATAAGTTGTAGTAAGAAGGAAGAGACGATATGCAACACGACGATCAGTATGCAGGGGGATGATACATGAAATATTCGAGATTAGATTGGTAGAATGAGAGAAAGACACTTAGAATCTGATACATCAACGACAGCACGACCTGCAAAAGTTGTAATGGCTGAAATCCAACCCATTAACACACTCTGTTCTACATCTTCACATATTTCGTACCATTGCATCCAGACAGCTACCACTCGCCTGTTTCGCCTCCAGCGGGGCCCCTCCGGAGAGGGTAGTTCCGCTACGCGGAATTCAACTTAAAATGAATGTCTGCTATCATCTTTCTCACCAAACAATTCACATTTAGCCATGTTTCGCGCGGCCGTTCAAAAGGCCCCATATATGTGATCACGTGATCCATTCTTACGTTATCACACTCAAGACCTCGGCTAAGCGATTCTGTTTCATTTCCGGTTTTGCTTGCTGCGCTATAAAAGAAAAGTACGAAAAATAAAATTTGCTGGGCTGCCTGCCATCTTGCATTAGCCGCCGATCGGATGGAGAAAACCATATCGGAACTAGCTTAACTATGGGGAAACCGAGAGATGACAAACAAGAGAGGTAAAGGGTACGGACAGGACAAAAATACTAATGTTAATAGCATCAAAGTGTATATATGTGTATGCTGATTGTGGCCATATACTTTACCTTGTATTGATTTACATTTTCTTACATTTAATTGTCTAGTTTAACACACTACTATAGTTCACTAGTTTCTCCGTATCATCGGCTGCGGAATGGTCAGGAAGGGGGACTCGCGAGACCACTAACTGTAAATAACGACAAGCCGCAGGAGCGGGTAACATCACAGCCCGATGCACGGGCCATGAATAATTACCGACAAGAACAGAAATCTCATACAGTACGGTCAGTACATTTGTAAACATAGATGGCTTTGCTCACTTGCTCCGTTGCATTACATTCAGTTTCTTTTCTTGCTGTCTGTTCTTCTAATATGTTCTTCAAGTAATATCCTCACGGCCCGGCCCTCACAGCTTTGCCAACCCCAACCCTCTACAGCATCCGATTTTACCCTAGTGCTGTAAGACTCTAATTTTTTTTTGTTTTTCTTAGCGCATTTTCGCCATATTTTGCAATTTTATATATAAAGACTAATTCCGATAAGTATTCCCTCACTTTATTCTTAGAATCCGAACGAAACCACCACCATCCATCACAACCTGCCCAAGTTGCTTTTAGAGGATAGAAATTAAAAGAATCCGCAACTTGAAAATATATATATAAAGAAAGCATTCATTTGCTGTATATTTTTATTTATTTCTGAAAAAAAAAACTCGATATCACATCGAAACACCGTTTACTTTCAACAACAGACTTTTATATATTTATTTCCTAATTGGTTCAGCATGAAGATTTTCTCTTCTCAGCACTCGTTCGACTACTCCTGGGAACAAGTTTCGACCGCCAACTGGAAGAAATATCCCAATGAGATGTCGACTCATGTCGTGGCTGTCGATGTCCTGCGTCGGGAAATCGACCCAAACACTGGCATTCTCCGCTCTGAGCGACTCATCACCTGCAAACAGGCCATCCCCAGCTGGATCTTGTGCCTGGTAGGCGGGAAGGAGGTTTCATATGTCCGAGAAGTCAGTGAAGTCGATCTCCAGAACAGAACCCTCACTCTGCGTTCAGTCAACTTGACAATGAACCAGCTGCTGTCGGTCTACGAAACCGTCACTTACAAACCGAACCCGCAAAACCCGCGAAACAGCACTCTGTTTGAGCAGGAAGCCCAAATCACCGCTTATGCCAGTTTCCGACGAGTCTGCAACAAGATTGAAGACTGGAGCGTCGAGCGATTTGGCACAAACGCCAAACTGGGCAAGGACGGGTTCGAAAGTGTCTTGCAACAAGTCTACAAAAAGGTCCAAGATGGAGCTTTTGAGGCTGCAAAGTTGTAGACGTCCCTCCGGCTCGCCTCGGGCGGGGCCCCTCCGGGGAAGGTGGTTCCCGCTATCGCGGGAATATTATACATCTGATACAGCTAGCATCATTGTGCTAGCATAGAAAAAATTATTAGCATTTGCATTCGCATGGGTAGAAGGTTAGAAACGAGTTACGATAGATTGATTGAAGATAAAAATAAACTAGATTCAATATTACTTATACAGTTCAAGAAAGACACAATCATGATAGTGACGTAATTATGTCTCGGATGTAGATCATGAAGGTTGTTACCTACTGCTTTGTAACCGTTACTTGAGCCAGTTTAAGGTTCGAACTTCAGCTCGCTGCTGCTCTCTCCCCAGCTCAAGTCTCAGCTCAAGTCTCGCCTTTTTATGTGCACACTAACCAGTGTGTCACATAACAATTTACATAACACCTCCCCCACCGCTTACTAATACTTACACATTTTCATCTCAACTTCGCCAAACTCTCATCAACCTGTCAACATCCACTTCTCCCGACACTCTTCTCTCTTTGTTCTTTCTTGACATGCCCCCAAGATATGCTGCTCTCAGACAGTTCCCCCTGCCCGGGGGACCGCATCGATCAAACACAATGATCCGAGACAACTTTAAACGACACATGGTAGCACAAGAAGAACTGAATAGAACCGCTTTGAAGTACATAGCTCGTAATACAACGCTGCCAATGCGAGTGCGAATTGAAGCACAGCTGCAACTTACTGCTATGCCTAATGTCACACGACCTACTCAACTCCGAGACCGATGCGTCGAAAGTGGATATGCCAGATCAAATATCAAAGAGTTTCGAGTTTGTAGGGTGAGTATGAAGCAAAGAGGGAAATAGACTGCGACTAACTAGATGAAATTCAGAGAACTGGCTCTTAAAGGAGAACTACCGGGTGTCAGAAAAGCCAGTTGGTAGTTTGCATTGATAATTTATTGTAAATAGTTGTACATATATGTCATGTCATGAAGATTTAGTGGATTCGTAGATTTGAGCGTGGTTTGAAAAGCTTGACCAGTGGTGGGATGGGAGTGTATATTAAAGGTGATACGATTGGGATCTCAATGGTTGTATATACTGCAATGCTGAAGAATGCACCGGGAGTCGTTTCCAGTAAGGGTCAGTTAGTTAGCTTTTGTCACTGAAAGTGTCTAGGATATTGGACGCATTAATGATTTATATTCTAGCTATGAATGCTGCTGATAGATTGTGGACATGGCGCGGAGATTATAATACCTCAGTTTCTTTCTATAAACATTTTGTCGTAAGGTCAAGTAAAGTAAGCTGGTACAACCTTATATCATGGTACACCGAGCCAGTAAACAACAGCTATCATGATGTAGACTGTTGCCCTCTGTATACTCTTCACTACACAGTCTTTGCAGTCATGTCTACATTGCAAGTTCGATTTGTCCGAATATTAACGACACCAAACAATTTATTTACATAACGGCGATTCACGCTGGATATCCGGCCGTACTCCGAATCGAATTAATATAACGGTAATCTGCATGAAATATGCAAGTCCACGCCACATCCGACAATAACCTAACCTCACACCCATCGCACTACCCCATTCATTCAATCGGTGACTGTTTTTCGCCACCCGCGGCTCATGCGCTACACGTATAAATATTTCAAATTTTCCAGTTCTTTCAAAATCTTCAGCTTATAAGCCGGTAAGAAAGAAGCAATCTAAGTTTTGCCGACAAACCAACTTGTAAGTCAGAAGATAATCGAAAATGCAGATTTTCGTTAAAACTCTTACTGGCAAGACTATCACCCTCGAGGTGGAGTCCTCTGACACCATTGATAATGTCAAGTCCAAGATCCAGGACAAGGAAGGAATTCCTCCTGACCAACAGCGATTGATTTTCGCTGGAAAGCAGTTGGAAGACGGCCGAACCTTGTCTGACTACAACATCCAAAAGGAGTCCACTTTGCACTTGGTGCTGCGACTCCGAGGTGGTGGAAAGAAGAGAAAGAAGAAGGTCTACAACACCCCCAAGAAGATCAAGCACAAGCGAAAGAAGGTCAAGCTCGCTGTCTTGTCTTACTACCAGGTCAACGAGGACGGAACCGTCAAGCGATTGCGACGAGAATGTCCTCGATGTGAGAATGGTCGATTCATGGGTCACATGAAGGACAAGGTCAACAAGACTGAGCGACAGTACTGTGGAGGATGTGGTTTGACTTATGTGTTGAGTAAATAGATGTGTACTTTTATGCAGTAAATTTAGTTGATACTTGGTTAAGCGACTTTGATTCTCATAATAACTGCATGACAAATCTGCACAATGTTACCTGGATTAGGTACTCTTGAGCTTCGAGCTCTAGTTACCCGACTGTACATTCTCTCCTGAGAACGAGCAGCCATATTAACGGTGTGAACGTCGATTCGGCTGAATTACCGACTCCATGGACCGTACAAGAAGGATATCTGAATAGCTACAAACCACTCTCTAGCACTTCATATATCTTCCGTTCATTACCCTCCAGCTTACTAAAATAATCTTCCTACTACTGTAGTGTAGTACAACTAGGAACGTAGCTAGGCAACGGCCGGATCATCACTAATCTTTATTCCGACTTTGCCCCTTCCATGTCGCCGTTTCTCCGCTTTCTCACCGGTTGTGTGGGTTTATCCCGGCACCCTGCAGATCTGACTAACGGGACCCCGTGTGCTGGTTGACATTATATAAGTCTGTAGATTCCTACCACGGAGTTAATCTGTTCCTGGCACATCGTGTCGTGCTCATATTTCTGCCCTATTTTGCAGTTTTTATTGTTTATTGGCCTAGTGTACAAATGACCTCAAAGAACGTCGTTGGACGGGATAGAGAACTGGCTCGCCTCTATGGAGACTACGATCCCCATTTTGATATGGGTACAATAGTAGACGAGTTTCTCAACAGATATTCCAGTGGTGATGAACAAACCAAAACATTTATTCAATCTAAATTGGAGAATCTGTGGGAAATAGTCCCTGAAAGTGGTAGTGGTAGTAATAGTAGTAGTAGTAAAAATAACTCCGAGCAGCAGCCTTCGGACTTAAATCTGCCGGTCAGCCAATTACTGGTGAATTTGAATCCGTCTGAAGCGGAAAAAGCATATACCGAGCTGCTCGAAGAGTACAGACGGATGCCCAAGCTGGGAAAGGGCGAAAGTGAAGAGACGGAGTAGCACAACTCCAAAAAAAACAATATCAGTGGTATTGCGCTACTACTGAAAGTCATTAGCGTCCCTACAGACTAATGTACCACTTTAATTATTTACATACAGCTTTCACGAGATTAAAAGCTGACCCAGGAAGATAAGCTGATACAATGGGATTGAACATTCAGAGGTGTCACACTTGAAAGATTGTCACAAGTGGCACACACACCTCAATCTTGGGTGATAGATACTGCTTATCTACATGGTTGTTTTACGGATATTCAGTTCATAGTCATGAATATTGATTGACCTTTGATCTTTATGCCCACTTAGTCGTGCATATAATCTCAACCGTACCACTCCTGTTACATGCGATCGACTGTAGCTCCTCCCCAATTAATGTCTAGCCTCATGCAGGTGTGATCTCGCAGATCTTTTCTATTTCACATTTTTTTTTATTCTAAGTTTTGGTTTCTTCCTTTTCTCTCCAAAGTATATACTATTGTACACCAAACCGTTTGTGAGTGTTTCCGGTTGCAAATATCTAAACTCACATTTCCCTAATCACAACCGTTTTTGAGTTTTCCGGTTACAAATATCTAAACTCAAGTTAAACTACAAAACCATGGCTGAACAATTCGATCAGAAAAATGTCAACTCTGTTGAAACAGAGGTCCCTGATCTGTCAACAGACGATTTGGAAGTCTCTGCTGGAGAACAGCAACAGGACTTGGCTGTAGGTCTTTCTCGAAGACAGAAGGCTCTGAAACCGTTCCAGTTCTTGTTGACTCGGCACTTTTGGATCATTTTCTTCCTTGGTCAGATCCTATCTTTGAGTATTGTCTCTACCAACACTCTGACCACTTTTTTGGCAAACAGTGGAAATTCCATTCCTGCTTTCCAGTCACTGTTCAACTACGTCCTCCTTGCTTTGTTCTTTACTCCGTACACTATGTACAGATATGGATTCAAAAAGTGGATAAAGCTGATCTGGAAGGACGGCTGGAAATACTTTTTGTTCGCTTTCGCTGACGTACAGGGAAACTATTTTGTAGTCAAAGCTTACGCTTATACAAATATTCTGTCTGCAGCCTTGCTTGACAATTTTGCCATTGTGGTGGTCGTGGTCCTGTCGTTCTTTCTCCTCAAAGTCCGATACCACTGGACAAAGTTGCTTGGTATTGTCGTTTGTATTGCAGGTATGGCTTTACTTTGTGTAAGCGACTACCTCACCGATAAGGACTATCCTGCTGTGAATCAAGTCAAGGGAGACTTGTTTGTACTGCTCGGTGCCGCTTGCTATGGTATTTCCAACACTACCGAAGAGTACTTTGTGTCGAAACGTCCTCTGTACGAGGTGCTAGGACAGCTTGGGTTCTGGGGTATGTTCATCAATGGTGTCCAGGCTGCTATCTTTGAGCGAGAGTCTCTTAGACAAGCTCAGTGGTCTAGTGTTGTAGGTGGATACTTTGCTGGATACACCTTTTCTCTTTTGCTTTTGTACCTGACTGCTCCTATTTTGTTTCGAATGTCTTCTGCAGCGTTTTACAACTTGTCTCTTTTGACTAGTGACTTTTGGTCGTTGCTGATTGGTATTCGTGTCTTTGGTTATTACGTTTACTGGCTGTATCCCGTTGGATTTGTATTCACTGTTCTGGGTATGATCTTGTACAACGTTTCACCCAAAACCGCTCAGGGAGAAGCCATGAAACCTTGGTTGGGAGACGACCAAGAAGGTGGTATTGTTGGTGTGGGAACTGCCAAGAGAACTGTCACCCATAGCAGCGACCAGAGTACCGAATCGGCTGCCACGGATGACCCTTTGGTCAGAAACTTTTAGTTTTGAGTAGTAACTTTTCGATAGGCATATTCAATTGATGGATTTGTAAAAATTTCGCAACACTCTAGTTACGTTTTCCTGTATACTATTTACCATTCTATAACATCGGTCCATATGGTTGCTAGGTTGTTACATTCACGTTGACCTCTACACAGTGATCCAACCCTGGATAGTTGGGGACTTCAAAGCCGTACTTATCAGCAAACTCATGTGAGATGAACCTGCCTCCTACAAATTGTTTGCCCTTAAAGAAGTGAGCAGCCGGTTTGGGTGCCGTCAAGCTTATCAAATATGTAGGATTAAACTTGTTGTCATTTGGTGGGCCATTATCAACATCCCAAGACGATGGGATATCAACGCTGGTAACCGGCTTCTTTGTCTCACTCAATTTCTTGATGACAGCCGGGAATGGGTCTCGGAGAGGAGGTTTGAACGAAAATCCAAACAGCGCGTCCACTATGTGATCGGCTCTGCTGAATCCAGAGTCGAGATCGTCGACAAACGGAATGTCCAGCTTTCGAAGCTGCGTTTCCAGTCTCTCGAACAATTCTCCTTTGGATTTTTTAGGATAGTACACCAAGGGATTATAACCTAGCAAACTTAAATGTCTAGCAGCTACCAGACCGTCTCCTCCATTGTTGCCAGGACCTACAAGCACAAGAATTCTGTCTCCTCGGTCTACAGGGTGGACTTTATATATAACCTGTGCTACAGCGAGTCCCGCCAGTTCCATCTCGTTAGTCATGAGATTAATTGGAATAGCTACAAATATGAACAATTCTACTACTGAATATACCAACTAGTCACACAACTTACCAATTGATCGATAGAGAATCCACCGCTGGACATCAGCTCTTTATCTACGGCAGCGGCGGTTTTAGCACTCAAAGTCTGGTTAGCCTGACATACCCAACATACCCAACATTGATTCACACCGTACTTTTGAAATAATAGCAATCATGGTAATGTTAGTTGTAAGAAGGAGAGTTGAAGTGAGACAGTGTAAAATAGCATGTTTGCTCATGCAAGGTTTATGCATAATATGCATGCGGCGGTGATAAGATAAGCTTACGGTGACAAAAATGGACTTAGCTTACAGTCAGGGGTGGTCCAGTTAAAACATTCACCGCATTTTTGAGCTGTACCATCTGATTACAAGTTCTAAGGAGAATTATCAAACTCGTTACCACCCCGAAGAGTTATATGATTATAGCACTTTCACGTTGCAAATCCTAACTAGGCAACTCATCGTCGATCCCAAATAGCCGAAAATTTAGTATTGTTAACTTTCATTTTCAAACTTAAGTTACTACTCTCCTTATACTAGCACTTACAACCAAATTAACATTACCGTACTCGTCATCTATAAAATACACATATTCATAAATTACTCAGACCTCTCTTCATCATCTCCTTTACTTGGGAAGTCTTCGACCGTTATTCCAGCCTTGGCACACATATCATGGAATATGGAATCCTTCTTCATGTACAAATTGTAAGGCGTATCAAGCTCTGCAACAGATCCAGCGTCTAGAACCAGGATTCTATCATACCCAATGATGGTCTTTAGACGATGAGCAACACACAGAATCGTAGAGTCGCTGAACTCAGTGGAAATGGTGTCCTGGACCTTCTTGTCGGTTTCATAGTCAACTGTAGCAGTTGCTTCGTCCAACACCAGAATCTTTGACTGTCGCACCAAAGCTCGTGCAAGGGTGAGCAGCTGTCGTTCACCGAGACTGAAATTTGTTCCCTCATCATTGATGGCCTCATCCAGGTGGAACTTGTGGCCACTTGCCCCGATATCACTCATCTCATTTGCAGTTATAAGACCGCTGCGTCGTAGTGCATCGAACAATTCCACATCAGTTCTCTCCCCAAATGGATCCAAGTTACTTCGAATAGTACCTTGGAACAAAACGGGATCTTGAGGAATAATCGATAAATTATTTCTCAAATCATGCAAACCAATCTTGCTAATATCGACTCCATCAATATGAATAGAGCCACCAGAGAGTTCGTTAACTCGGAACAGAGCAGTCAGAATTGTACTCTTTCCAGCACCAGTTCTTCCGCAGATTCCCACTTTTTCACCTCCGTTGATACTAAGAGAAATGCTGTTCAAGACATTTGGTAAGGTGGGGCGGTATCGCAAACTCGCGTTGCTGAACTCAATTGCACCCTTTTCGGGCCAAGATGCTGCTGGTTTTGTCTCCTCGATTCGCAGGGCCGCCTCCATTGGAAGCTCATTTCCAAACTCATACAATCTCTCAACGGAATTCATTTCGTTCTCTAGGTCAGCAACTGCCGGCATTAGAAAGACGAGACATTCTGTGACACCAGGCAAAAGATTAAGGATCAGACCAGCAGAAGACGGAGTCATATGGAAAAGCCGGAAAGAACTCAAAATAGTGGCCATGAATGAAACCGTGGATGAAACCAATGTGAGACGCAGAGTCAACCAACTCTGATTTGCCGCCGTAACATAAAATGCTGAGTTCATATCGTCGATTTTGTTGTCAAGTTTTCTCGAAAAGTCTCCTTCACGATGATACGCCACGACCGTCGACAACCCACTAAGGGTTTCAGAGACATGGGTCAACATGGCCGAACGATATAGCGCGTCGTAACGTTTCACTTCTCGGGCAGAAGCTCTATAAAAACTTAAGAAAATGACAGCGATAAGGAGAATGGGTACAACAATTAACATAGTCCACGGCACGTAGACGAACACACCAATTGACAAACTTATCAGATTTCCAAATGTGAAAAGCGCTAGACTCATTTGCTGATACGTCGAGGTATCCAAATTTGCCACGTCCTCCGTAAATCGATTGATAATTCTTCCGAGCGGCGTTGAGTCAAAATATGACATGGGTGCACGGAATAGTCTAGCTGCAGCCTTGTTATGAAGGACACTGGCAGACTCATAGCAGACTGGTTAGAGTTAAGTAAATTTGACGAGCCACTCTCCACACTTACAGTAACAGATGACATAGTTGGTGACCAAACGAGCTAATGTACTGAAGCCTATCAGTCCAAGGTAGATTCCAATCTAGTTAGGATATTTTTTCAAAAGGTTGGAAATGTTTCCCATACTTACATATGCCCCGCTGGTCAATTTAAAGGTATCTCCAGTCCAAAAGTTCAACCACACAACATTGCTTGTTAGCTTTGAAAATCGTATACGTCTCCAGAGTCGTTAATACTCACAAAGTTGAGGAGCCAGCCTGAAGGGCCAGACTGATGGCCATGACTGCCAGAATGCCATAGCCAAAGGGACCGGAGCCAGCTTTAATATAGGCACCAAGTACAATACCACGCACTTGGCCAGTAGATTTCTCTTCCGTGGTCATCAGCTTCTCCGCCTCTTTTCTAGGACTTTCAGAGACATCATTTTGATCTTCTTCAATCTCTTTTCCCTTCTCGTCTTCACCCTGTTCAGAGTGCAACGACATCAGGGCTGCAAAGCCGGTAGAGTTTTTCAGCAGATTCTCGGCGGTATCCATTTCAAATCCTCCTCTACCATCCATATAAATAATTCTGTCTGCGTTCCTCACCATGCTGAGTTGATGGGTTGCCAAAATACGGGTTTTATCTCTTAAATACCACAAAATGCATTGATCACGAATTCGAGCGCCAACTCTAGGGTCCACAGCACTGAGCACATCATCCAAAAGAAAAATGTCTCCGTTAGCGTAAACGCTTCGTGCTAGACTAATACGGGCCTTTTGACCACCACTCAACGTGATACCTCGTTCTCCGACTTCGGAGAAATCGCCATCTCGCAAGCTGTCAAAGTCTTCTTGGAGGCAACAGATTTTCACAACTTCGCTATATCTAACGGGATCAAACGGCAAACCGAAAATTATGTTTTCTCTGATAGTAGCATTCTGTGACCAGTTTACGAGACATTGAGAGACTGGGCCACTGACTTGAACGGTACCAGTTGTTTTCTTGATTTCCCCTGCAATTGCAGACAAAAGACTGGTCTTGCCTGATCCGATAGATCCCATGACAAGAATGAACTCTCCCTTTTTGATGTCTAGATTGATGTTCAGCAGTCCTGGGAACTTTTGTGAGCCCGCTCGTCTTTCAGGGGTGGTCTGGGGCGATGCTTCTAACTCTGATTTTTCTTCAATGGCTTTCAGGGATTGCGCATCAACGTCTCTAGCCACGGTCGCCACAAGGCGGTTGGAGGTCTCTCCTACACCTTCAACACTCGAAGCAGTCAAAGTCGGCATCAGCTCTGGGCTGTCTTCAGTTTCTGTCCTCTCACTCTTCTTGCTTTTGGTATCGTCGTCTTCATCCTCAGGCACGTCCCAAATAAACGATCCGTCGGTAATTTTGACAGCTAGATCAACCAAATCCGCAGTCTGCTCAACGTAATGCGGGTCCTCTTCGGCAGCAAAGAATTCGCCCAGTCGCAGGAGTGATTTGTACGCATCGGCAGCAGAAGCAAGACCCATTGCGAAGAAAGCAGTGATGGGAACAAACAGCTCAAAAAGACTCAATGAAGGGAAAATATATGCGGGATTCAGCCCCTTGTTGGTTACTTCTCTGACAACAAATGTCAAGGCACCGGCTAAGATTGGAATAGAAATAAACACCGACTCGGTGATATTTTTGGTCAGGCCCAAGAGTTTCAACCAGTGAGCTTCTTTGTTTCTATTATCTTGGATGAGGCTTAAAAACGAGTCTTCCCAGCCATACAGTTTCACAATCCTAATATTTTCGACCGTGGCTCGTAGTAAGGACACTCGCTTATCGGCAAATGGAATACTTTTGCTTCTCTGAGAAGAAACTACTTTAGCTAAGTATCCATTCATGAAAATACCCATGAAAATAAATCCCACACCCACCAAGGCTATGGCTCCCAGGTTGTAAGCCAAAACTCCTGTAGCGGCAGCTACCGACAGCGGGAACAAGACCACCATACTAAAGTTTCGAGCAGCATTTTTAATTCTATTCACATCCAGAGTGATGAGAGTGGTGATCTTGGAGGCTGGAAACTGCGATCTACTGCTAGCACTCAGTCTCAGAGACTTTTGATAGACTGCAGTTGTCAAAATGCATCGTATAGACTCTGAGAGTTTTTTGGCCAGATAGTCAAATCCTATGAATCCGTACGAGAACAATAGTGCCAGGGCAGAATTCGCAATTGCTAGTCCCACGCCTCGGCCATTGTTAACCGGCTCTCCAGCATATAGTTCTGAGATATAGTCGATGAAAGCTCTGCTCACAAAGGGAGACACGAGCTGGATAAGCATGGCCATCGCTGTCACAAGGAACTGGACTGTAACCTTGTACCGTATAGCCCGTAAAAGTGCCCTAAATTCTTTGCTCTTTATGTATGTCCCTTTGTCATGTTCTTTTGCTTTCAACTTTTCATAATGATCTGTAAATACCTTGGCCGAAACGTGGTTGGCATTCTTGGGATCAATGTAGCCGATATCATTAGCTTCAATTGTACGTAGGTAGCCCGTTCGCAGCAGGGGATTCAGCCAGGTCCAAGTCAAGTTTGACACAAACGAAGCATCAGCCTGAGCCGTGACTTCTCGCTCCTCCGGAATCGGAGGCACGTATGATCCCGTGAGGAACTTGAAGTATCTCCTTTTGCGTGGTTGCTGTTGCTGCCCTTGGGTTTCCACCCCTGGTTCATCGATAGTTTTTTCGCTCATAGCGAACTGATGGAAATGATGATTACTGTGAAGACAAAAAACACACTGATCCGCCACTACTGGGCGGGACCGGACATATTAAATGTTTTTTCTGTAATTAGCAGAAAGCAGTGGTAGACTGCAGCAGCCTAGATCAATTACGACTTTTAGGTATGTCGATCTGTGCATATTCATCATGCACGATTGACCAACGGCTAAAAAAACAAATTTAAAAAATACTGAAAGTTGATGAAATTACTTTGTAGACGCAAAGAGTTTTTAGTTTCGAGCACAGATAAAGTGTAGAGCAGGTGCAGGCCAGTGAGAGATCATTGAAATACAATGGTTTGTCTCAAAAAAATATTGTTTTGTTACAAGTCCCCACCACTTCTCAGATTTTGATTACCAGGTTTGCCACTTTGACGCGGCTCTGTTTCTGATGGGCGTGTATCCTCCGAAGCGAAAAAAAACATGTGGCAGCCTGTCTGACTCACTTTGACTGTTAGTTACATGCCAAAAGATAAGATGTGGCCATCTCGGAGTTGGAGCTTTGGACTCTAACTTGGTGTCGGGGGGGCCCCTTGGGACAGGGTTTTTGGTGGGTGGGTAGTGCCGTGCGCTAACGACGCAATCAGATAAACTCAATACAGCAAGATGCATGGTATCTGAGTGGTGCAGTCACTTAAGCGTAAGTGTTATTACGACTTAGGGAGTCCGCGGGCATTTGTATTCCGTAATTGGTATGATCGAATCGAACTCAGCCGTGTCGATTGGCAAAAGGATACGGCGTTGGAGTTCGAGACGTTGGAGTTCGAGACGTTGGAGATAGACAGTCCGGGGAATTCCTTAAGCATGAATAATACACAACTACGATTGGCTTAAGTTGAGAAGGCAAAATACAATCACATTCCTGTTTACTACATTCGAGGTCTAGATGTCTAGATTTTCGCTAAAGGTGAATTAAAAAATTCCGGGAGAGATCGAATGGCTCTTACCGATTTTCACAGGCATTCCGAATCGCGGTTTGCCAAATGGCAAGTGTGTATGTCCTCGAGCAAGGATATGTTTGTCATTCCTGCCTTCACCGCTATACTCCTCGCCATCGTTCCAAGGTATCAGTGATCTGGCATCACAATAATGAGTCGTGAAAGCTCGCCGGGTCTGCGTTTTAGAATTATTTGCTTCACTCCGATGGAGGAGGTTTCCCACAAAGAAAAATGCGTCTCCTGCATCAGCAGTACCAACTGCTTCTTCATAACGGCTTCCCACGGGGGTCAACTCGTTTACGGTGGGATTCAAATCACTGGCAAAGCGGGTGGGGAAAATTCCCTGGAGATCCTTGTTTTGAAACGTGGACTCAAGGTCTGGGTGTGGGTAGACTGGTTCGATGTGAGAGCCGTCTGCTAGCCTCAAGCACCCGTTTTCTTCTGTAGCAGGAGTCAGTGCAATCCAACAGGCCGTGAGAGTATTGGGGAGAGTAGGAATGTAGTACGAATCTTGATGATACCCTTGGCCCGGTTGACCTGGTTCTTTGAAGAAGCAGATAGTCTGGACGGCAAGAATATCTGGCGCACATAACTGTTCGAGTGCGTCCAGGACACGGGGATGTAACAAATACTTTTCATGCAACGGGTGACGACGGTGTAGCATATGAATTCTAGAGAATGCTGCGCGCTTTTCTTCTGGAGTCAACAACGGCTCGAGGTTCAAACCGGGAATCTTATCTTTCCCCGATTGCACGTTGTCGAGATGGGTATTGAGTTCTTGCAATTCTTCTTTATTGAGAATTCCTGGTATTTTGATCCAGCCATGCTGTTTAAAGAAACGAAATTGATCCACGGTAAGTTGCAATCTGTCATAGTTATTGATGTCAACGTTTGAGTTGGCTGTCGAATCTGCAGCATACTCTTCATCATATGTCAGATGTATTTTCTTCAAGGGATTGTTGCTTAACTCGGTGGACACAGACGTTCTAGTGGAGTTCATCATATTTGGAGGTTGCAACTTTAATAAAAAACGAAGCACCAGGAGCTCTATTTAAATTCGCACACATGGCGAGCCTGATGAGGATCACCACCTTTCCATTACTCCCCCACGTTGAACCTGTTCCATTTGATAGTCTCTACCGCTATTCCAAGGTAATTGATGCAACGAATCTACAGATAAGGCTCGAATCGACACTCTTCAATGCACTTCTTCCCCACAAAATGGTCCATCATGCGACATTTAATGTGGAGAACCGTTGTGCAAAAGAACGGAGTGCGAAATTTACTAACAATATCTTAAAACACCATAAATTCGTTGACTACTAGGTATGTTTAAACAATATAAACTACTTCAGGATGGAACATCTGCTTGGGGCGTGTATCTGAAGAGATGCCTTCGTTGACCCTCGTCCCAATCCAAAGTGGCCGAATGAACAGCCCGTCGATTGTCCCAGACGACCACAGTTCCATCTTGCCATCTTGCTCTGATTTGAGCATCGGCAGTCTTGCTAATTGTGTCATAAAGAAACTTGAGCAGGGATTCTGACTCTTCAGTCTTAAATCCGACTATGTTTCTCGTGAACCCTTGATTGACGTAGATAGACTTCTTCTTGGTTATAGGATGAGTTCTGACCACAGGATGTTCGTGCTTGACAGGCTCACGTCTCACGACCCCACCTCGCTTTCGAGAGTACTCTGCCTGTTCGAACCCGGAATGCACAGCTTTCAGCCCTTCAAGTCTTGCTTTGAACTCGTCTGAAAACCGGTTGTAAATCTCCTCAGTGTCAGCAAAGAGCGTATCACCACCAGTGACTGGCGACTCCAAGATTCCCAAAAAGGTGGTTCCAGGAGGTTGCTTCTCGTACGAAACATCAGAGTGCCAACCCACTGATGAGACCTTGTTGCCGAAATAATCCTTGTAGAATTGACCTTCAACCACGTCCCTGAACACCAAGTGTACGCTGGGGAAGCCCTTGGGCGCTCCAGAGGTAGGATGCACGTGCTGTCTGCCGAATTGACTCGCCCACTCCAGAGCCTGATCAATTGGTAGATCTCTAAAGTCCTGGTCTCTAAAGACGACCACACCCCGCTCAGCAACAAACCTTGCCAAGTCGTTTTTCTCTTCTTTTGACAATTGAGAAAGCTGGATCCCTCTAACCTCGGAACCAAACTTGGGGGACAAATCATCAACTGAATAACCAAATTTAACTAATTGCTCCGAGAGTGGCAATCTATCAATGCTTGTGGTAGGAATGCCGTTGGGAAATAAATTTTTCAAATTCGAATCTGCATCGAGTCCAGGATCATGAAAGTCAAATTCCTCGTATGGAGGAAACTTCTCAGCTGGATCATATGTTGGTGCATATGCAGGGAATCTCAAATTTGAAAACTTTTGTGTGGCTTCTTCGACAGCTGTCGAAGTCGAGTCAGCTTCGTTCAAGGTCTTAGTGGTAACTGTAGCCATTTCTTGCTTCTCAGTGTCTCTATGATTGGGACTATAGGAGGAAGTTTTATCTGCTTTATATAATGGCCACACCTGACTAAACGTCTGTTTTGCGAGCACGTCAACGACTATGTGTCTCGCAAGCTTATCACCCCGCACCGCGGAATCCGAAAAATGCTGGGCTATCAGCACGTCAACTTTTACATGAATCATGAGTGATCTGCAACGTCTTGAAGTATTATCTCATCGTGTTCGTGATTTCGTGATTCACGCCGGCCCGTTGTCGGCGTGCGAAGTAATCATGTCACTTCTCACGTTTTTTTGCAAGACTTACGTTGGAAAAACTTTGAAGTTTTGAGGGAAATCTAGGTGTCAACAAGACGAAAATTGGGAAAAGTTAAACAAAAGCGAATCTGTGACGAATTATATCGCAGTTATGAACAGTTGGATAGATTTCAGGACTTGAAGACTTCAAGTTAGCCGTTATTCAGGTATTTCCGAAGGACTTTTTTCCTTCTTGATGGTCTTGAACAGTCGATCTGTTGAAATCATTCGCAATGTGAATGACGTTTTTCCTGCTGTACCACTAGTACACTTATCCGGTATCCGGCTAATTAATTAATTAATTGCGATTGGTTGGATGTCTGAACTATGCCAATGAAATGATCACTATAAAACCACGCACTGTTGTTTCAATTTTCCAGAGCATTAGCCAGAATATTGAACAATGGGACTGGTAAAAGAACCCTACGTCGAAACAGTCACCGAGGAGGAGCCCAGCTTGGTTGTCTCAAATAGTCACATATTTGAGGACGAGAAGGTTGCGGAGTACTACCGAGATAAATACTTTGAGTGCAACTATGAGGGTAGGCATCATTTTGATCCCAAGTTGGAATGGACTGAGCAAGAGGAACGTTCTCTTCTTCGAAAAACAGAATGGAGAGTTACTGGTCTGGCATTTTTTCTGTTCTTTGCTCTCGATGTTGATCGTGGGAATCTCTCCAACGCTCTCTCTGACAACATGCTGAATAACTTAAACATGTCAACTAATGACTTGAACTTGGGTAACACAATCAATTTGATTTTCTTCTCCTGCGCCGAAATTCCATCTCAACTTATATCAAAGAAGATTGGATGTGATGTTTGGATTCCCATCCAGATGACTTTATGGTCTATTGTGGCAGTTTCTCAAGCCGGGATTAAAGATCGAACCGGATTTTTGGTAACTCGTGCGCTTTTAGGGATGCTTCAAGGTGGCTTTATAGCTGACGTGAATTTGTGGCTTTCTTATTTTTATACCAGCAAGGAATTGCCCATGAGAATCACGATATTTTATATTGCTAATCCTCTGACATCGGCTGTTTGTTCACTCTTGGGTTACGGAATCCTACATCTCGGAGGAAAGGGAGGACTGGAAGGATGGAGATGGTTATTCCTGCTCGAGGGCATATTCACTTTGCTGGTTGGTATCTGGGCTTTTTTTGTAATGGCGCCATCAGCTGTACAAACTAAAGGTCTCTTAAGAAAGAATGGTTGGTATACCGAAAGAGAAGAGAAGATAATGGTGAACCGTATATTGCGTGATGATCCGTCCAAGGGAGATATGAATAACCGACAAGCATTGAGTCTGAAGGGATTGTTCAAAGCTGTGTTTGACTGGGATATTTTGCCCATTTACATTATTCGAATTTTGGGTGATATTGGAACCGCTCCAGTAGGCACCTATTTCTCACTTTTATTGCGACAACTTGGATTCAGTACTTTCAATACCAATCTTCTGGGTATCCCACCAAGTATATTGTCCATTTTTACTATGGTCTGGCTAACCTGGGTTGCTGGAAAGTTTGAAAATGGAAATGCTATTGCAAATTATATTCAGAGCTTGTGGTGCATTCCACTGTTGGCTATTCTCAGATATTGGCCTGGGGCTCAGTTGGATGGCAGTGGAAAGCTTTGGCCAACCTATGTCATTCTACTACTTGCTCTGGCGTACCCCTGTGCCGAACCGATTACAATTACATGGACATCTGCCAACGCCAACTCGGTCGGAACTAGAGCTGTTTCTGCGGCGGTAGTGAACATCTTTTCTCAGATGGCAGGAATTATATCTGCCAACATTTACAGAGATGATGATGCGCCTCTGTATCACCGGGGCAATTTCCAGTTATTGATTATCGCCATTGGTCAAATGGGATTTATCGCTTTAACAGTAGCTTATTACAAATGGAGAAATTATAAGCGGGAGAAGGTTTGGGCCGAATTGAGTTCTGACGAGCAGGTTCAATACCTCAACGAGCATAAGAACTCTGGTAACAAGAGACTTGATTTTAGATTCTCTTATTAGTTTAAAATAGAGTATTGGTTTTTAAAAAATGGTATAGAATATGTGTCAATGAAAGAGCAGAGAAGCGGGTGTCTTCTTGGCTAATATTATTTCGGGACCCGCGAAATAGTTTTATTGCAGTATTTAGGGCTGTATGGCGTTCAATGATCCTACTATCACGTTATCTAGGCTGATTTTGCGTGCTATTGGGATTACAATGATCATTGAGATCAACACGAAGTATTGTAGATTAGACAAATAACCAATGTCCGATACCCGGCTTTATATTGTGTTTGCTAAGTTTTATAATTATTATGACTGAGGACTCTGTTAGGTGAATAAGGTTTCGGCTAATCTAAGATTCATGCGGGAATCATGCGAGATTCATGCGAGGGTATGCACGAATACTTGATTTTTAGCTCGATCATAAAACTTACTCGACTCAGACTCAAACGCTGTAATGCGAGTTCAGATGGTTGGACAAATAATACGACACTCGATCATAAGTAAAGTACTGTCGCGGCTTCTTAAATCCTTTTGCTCACAAATATCGCTGTCTTCTAAGCAATACTAACGGTATTCGAAGCAACTCAGTGTCATTTCATCCATATCAATTCCCCGAACGATATCAACTCATGAAATAGCTCCATACTAAACATCACAAACACGACAGCCTAACACGCTTTTAAATCAACTTGTGCACTACTTCCCACAATTTTCTTCTTTCCTCACCCCGCGCTCTCTATTCAACTCACCAATTTACTTACATAAATTATTGCACGCGTTCTCCACGCGCCTTTTCTTTGTACGCGCTTTCATTGCAGGCTCACTCATATTCCACACTCCAACATTATGTCGTCTACTCGACCAGAACTGAAATTCAGTGACAGAAACGAGGAAAGCGGGTTCATCTCGTTCTTCAAATCATTGCCTGAAAAGGATGATGCTACGATCCGAGTATTTGAACGACCGGATTACTACACACTCCACGGAGAAGACGCCAAGTACGTCGCCCAGAGCGTATATCGTACCACTTCGGTGTTGAAGTATATTGGCGGGCCAGCCGAGTCCAAACACTCGTTGGCGTCTTTGTCGCTTGCTCCTACTGTATTTATAAACTTTCTCCGCGATGCTCTGGTCAGCAAAGGGCTGAAAGTTGAGATATTCGCTTCTCAGGGCCGAAATCAATGGAAAGTTGCCAAGCGCGCGTCGCCGGGCAATTTGATGGCGGTGGAAGATCTGATTGGAGGCGATATGGAACAGAGTCCGATTGTCGTAGCTGTGAAACTGACCACCAAGAGCGACCAGCGGACTGTTGGCGTGAGTTTTGTCAACGGGGCCAATCGCGAAATCGGCGTTTCCGAGTTCCTTGACAACGATCTGTTCTCTAATTTGGAGTCGATGGTCATTCAGCTGGGTGCTAAAGAGTGCCTGTTGGAAAAGTACGTTGCTAGTACATCGAACGATAAAAGTTCTGCAGAGCTTGCCAAGTCTGCCGAGTTCAGCAAACTGGCTGAACTCATGGTCCGGTGCGATATTCGAGTCACCTTGGTTGAGTCGAAAGATTTCAACGCCAAAGATATCGAGCAGGATCTGTCGAGACTGTTGAAACGACCGGGAAAGGGCAAAGATGACATGGACATTGATGGTGAGAACTCCGCAGCGACAGTCCGTGCTCTGCCGCAGCTGTCACTGAAATCAGCAATGAGTGCAGCTTCTGCTATAATAAAATATCTAGAGCTTTTGCGTGATCCAGACGACTATGGGTCATACACTTTGGCAAATCACGACTTGTCGCAGTTCATGCGATTAGACTCTTCAGCTTTGAAGGCTCTAAATCTTATGCCCGGCCCACGAGATGGCTCGAAAACCATGAGTCTCTTTGGACTGCTCAATAAATGCAAGACCGCCCAGGGAACTCGACAACTGGCCCAGTGGTTGAAACAGCCACTTATGAGTCTGGAGGAAATTGAGCATCGCCATTTGTTAGTGGAAGCTTTTGTAAACGATTCTTTGACGAGACAAACTTTTCAAGAAAACCTTCTTAAAGACGTCCCTGATCTTTCACGACTAGTGAGAAAGTTTCAGCGAGGAAGTGCTAACCTTGAAGATGTCGTCAGACTGTATCAGCTTACAATTCGACTACCAGATTTTGTCACAGCGCTGGAGAGTATGGAAGACGAATCTGGAAAGTACCAAGAGTCTATTGAGAAAACCTACACTGAGTCTCTGCGGACCTTCGTGCAGGAACTCAAGAACTTAGAGGGACTGGTGGAAACAACAATAGATCTTGATGCGCTGAAGAACCACGAGTTTATCATCAAACCGGAGTTTAATGATCGACTTCAAGAAATTAGAACTCGGCTCGACCAGCTGGAACAGGAAATTCATGGGGAAGTCGAAGCGTGCGCTGATGATCTTGGAATGCCTGTGGAAAAGAAACTCAAACTCGAACAGCACCACGTATACGGTTGGTGTATGAGATTGACGCGAACAGATGCGGGCTGTCTAAGAAACGCTTCCGGTTATACAGAACTATCCACTCAAAAAGCAGGAGTATACTTTGTGTCTAGAAAGATGAGAACTTTGGGAAGCGAGTACGAGGAACTCAACACTGAGTACAACAAAACGCAGTCGGGTCTTGTCAAAGAAGTGGTATCCATTGCTTCAACCTACTGTGCGGTATTTGAGAAAATGGCTCTCTGTCTCTCGCATCTCGACGTTATCATTGCGTTTGCACACGTTTCTTCGTATGCGCCCACGCCTTACGTTCGTCCTAAAATGCATCCCAGACATACAGGAAACACCGTTCTTAAAGAAGCACGACATCCCTGTATGGAGGTGCAAGATGAGATTAACTTTATACCAAACGACGTGGAGCTCAGAAGAGGATCATCAGAGTTCCTTATTATCACTGGTCCTAACATGGGTGGAAAGTCTACATATATTCGGCAAATCGGTGTAATTGCATTAATGGCTCAAGTGGGTTGTTTTGTGCCGTGCTCTGAAGCTGAGTTGACCATTTTCGATAGTATTCTCGCTAGAGTTGGCGCTGGCGATTCCCAGTTACGAGGTGTATCGACCTTCATGGCAGAGATGTTGGAGACAGCGAATATTTTAAAGAGCGCCACTCGTGAGAGCTTGATTGTCATTGACGAACTGGGACGAGGTACGAGTACATACGATGGTTTTGGTCTAGCATGGGCTATTTCTGAACACATTGTTACCAATATCGGCTGCTTCGCTATGTTTGCGACCCATTTCCATGAACTGACTGTACTGGCCGATAATCACGAGTCAGTCTGCAATCTTCACGTTGTTGCTCATGTCAATGATATTGTAGGGGGTACGGAAGATGATATCACGTTGCTGTACAAAGTGGAGCCTGGCATTTCCGATCAGTCGTTTGGTATTCATGTGGCAGAGGTTGTCAAGTTCCCGCCAAAGGTAGTGAAAATGGCTCGGCGCCGACTTAGAGAACTGGAGGATTACGAGGGTGAGAACGACGAAGATGTCGAGAAGAAAATGTCACAGAAGTTTTCTAAAGAAGAAGTGCGAGATGGACACACACTGTTACGGAAGATTTTGAAGGAGTGGGCCAATTCAGTAGAATTGGACAAGGAGAATTCTCAGGAAATACTGAAGAAGCTGAGAGCATCTATTTATGAGGGTCAGTACAAAAAGGACTTTGAGTCGTCGCCGTTTTTGCAGGACTTGATTAACAGTTTGAGTTGACAAGTTTGTGAATGTTAACGAACTTTAATCTAAGCTACTATAATAATAAAAGCCCATAATACATTATAAATTACACATAGCATATCCTTCAAGGTGAGAACATATTTCATAAGCCAGTCGCTCAGTTCCTGTCAGTACTAGCATCGCTCCATAGGTCTTCTACAAACTTGGGTTCAGCGCGGCCAATATAACTTCGGCGCGATGGTCGGACAGGATTGGTGGAAACAGTAGAGACGGTGTTTATGACAGAGTTCCGTCCGTCGGAATACTCGAGAGACGGAACTTCTCCAGACCGGAACTGTCCGTACGGAGCAGAGTATCGAAAGGAGCCATTGGACGACAGTCGACTGGGCATACTGGAGTAACTGTTACTCCCGCTGGATAACCGCTTAGGCTGAATATTAAGAGCAGCGGTATCATTCGAGACCAACTGACTACTTCCGGTGCTGGCACTTCTACAATCTTCCATTTTAGCTGCGTCCCCTCGTGGAAGACTGGCTACGGTTTCTAGTTCTAGCTTCTCGCGGTAAATGTTAACCAGCGCTTCCATAACACATTGATTATAAACGGTGACACTTTCCTTACGTCTCTCGAGGGCGTCTCTTTCGTCCATGGTAAAGTCAATTACAACTTAATAAGTGAGTTGTTGGAAATAATATTTTAAAGCAGCAGACTGTACAGAGATGTATATTACAGGTCAACTTTATCTATCATCTCGTATAATCGGCATCTCATCTATGCACCATGCAGGGCGCGTCCCAAACCGGCTAATCGCGATAAGACCCCACGTGAACATGTCATCGGATTCCATACTTATGGAACATTTGACCGGCCCTTCTACAACGTTTCTACCCCTCTTTCTCTAATTAATTTGTCGCAAATTCTCTTCACTCTTCCCTCTCTCATACATACCACTTTGTGGAACTATACAAAGGATGTTGCAATCTGTGCGAAATATCTTTTCCAAGCATTCACAGCCACAAATTGAAAAAGAAGAGGCCCCTGAGAAAATGTCGGTCACGACGGTTGATCCGCCTTTGGGCAAAGTGACAACCGTGACAGGCAAAACAGAGCAGTTGTTTACTGTCATTGTCAGAGATACCTCTGTAACCAATGTCAAGTTGATGTGGAAACGAGGAAACCAAGCAGAGTGGAGCGAGACGGCCATGAACGGCCCGTCACTGTTTCACAATTCTGAGACCAAGTTCGTCTCGTCCCTGGAACTGAATGCAGGGGAACGAGTGGAGTTTGACATCAAACTGCTTTCTGGCGAGGCTATTGTAGAGTCTTTCCCCGTGTTGCATTCGGGAGTTCTTCTTCCGCTTTGTGCGGGAAAAGGTGCCACTACATTGTCGCTTCAATTGAGTGATTTGTTCTCCCAACCTGATCCCGCACTTACGGTCAATCCTATTTCTCCTGCTGTTTTGGAAGTAGAAGGACCCATTGCGCGGATTGGAGGTTCTCTAACGACGGTGCTTGGTAGCCCGGTTAACATGGAACAATATATAGCCTTAGAAAGATCCAAAGCGTTCTGGCTCACCCCAGCAACTGGACGAAATCTCGAAACCCTCACGTGGAATCATAGAGGAGTATATTTTGCGTATCAGAGGAGTGACGGACTCCATGTGGTGGTGCTTCCCATGTCCGGTACAACAGACTCCTGTACCACCCATCTACGAGTGAATGGCCACCGTGAAATTGAACTGGTCACGCAAAATGATTCTTCTCGTCCACAACTTGACGGACAAAGAGTACTCATTGGGGTTGGTTCTGATCTGGCACTTTTAACTGCACAACTGTTTACGGCTAGTAAACAGATCATTTACGGAGATGTGTCGTTGCCGGTGTCTTCGAATGAGAAGTTCAACCACGTCTCCCTTGAGAACTCTGCTCCAGAGGGACATAAATGGTACGACGGGCTGATTTATTGTACTTGGAACGGACTTGGCCCGAACCTGTCTCATTCGCGAATCATGGATACCTTGAAGGAACTGCATACCTCTGGTGTTAGAATAACTGGAATAATCATTGACGATGGTTGGCAGAGTACAACTGCGAATCGTGAGCTTTACGATATTGAGGCCCGAAAGGAAAAGTTTCCTCAAGGTTTGAAAGGACTCGTTCAGGATATTCGCCAGACTTTCCCTTATATCAAAGACGTTGGTGTTTGGTCTACAATTACAGGATACTGGAATGGTATTCTTCCCGGGTCCAAGATTGATGATGCGTATAACACTGTCAACTGCCATCTCAACGGCCGAGGTGTGAGACTGATTGATCAGATTGACATTGATCGTTTCTATGAGGATTACTTTGCCTTTCTAGCCGACTGTGGGATTACTTGCGTGAAAATTGATTATCAGGCGACAATCGATGAAATCGATGAGCCATTTGTTCGAGGAAAAATGTGGAAAGCATATCAGGACGCTTTGTGGAAACACACGTCAAAGTACTTCCACGGCCAAATTATTTACTGCATGGCCATGGTACAGAACATCATGTTGTACTCGTTGCAAGGACTGGGTTACGGTCCTGGCAAATCGCCAAGCGTTGTGTTTAGAAATTCAGACGATTTTTTCCCTGAGATTCTTGATAGCCACTTTTGGCATGTTTACACAAACTTCTACAATTGCCTGTACACTGCGAATCTGTCATCTGTGCCTGACTTTGACATGTTTCAGACGAGACTCGACACATCGGACGAGAATCCTCTTTTGAAGAAGATACCATCTTTGCATGCTGCTGCGCGATGTTTGTCCGGGGGCCCAATCTATTTTACAGATAGTCCTTCGATTCATAACTTTGCACTTCTCAAGGCATTATCAGCTAGAAGTCCTAATGGAACGGACATTGTGTTACGGCCGAATCTTGTTGCAAAGCCGGAAGACCCGTACAAGTCGTTTGCGTCGTACTCCTTGATGCGGGTGTCAAATATTGCTGATACAGGAAATCTGCTTGGACTTTTCAATCTTACAGACTCTAAATTAGTGGAGACTCTTGCTGCCGATAACTGGGGTCCGCAAAATGTGGTATGGTACTCGTATCAAACAGGCGAAGTTCATACAGACAATGACCGATGGGAAGTGAAACTTGGTTCTGGCGAATGGGATGTATGGACCTGCGTTGAATTGCTCGATAATGCTGAACACAATCTGTTGAATAAGATTGGGGTTCTTGGTCTGTTGGATAACATTGCTGGTCTTTGCGCAGTCAAGTCTGTGGAAAAGAGTTTTGATGATTCGCATCTCCAACTTACTGTCTATCTCAAGTCGTTTGGTATGCTTGGTTTGTATGTGGAATCTGCAATTGGATCGTTGACCGCTAGCATTGGCGGAACTGAGATCTCGGCAGCAAATATTGGAGATATTGCGGTTGCTACGAATACCAATGCTCGGATTATCACGGTCAGGGTGGAAGAGGTACCGGTGGAGGGTGATTTGATCCCTGTCAATCTTACAATAGCTCTGAAGTAGTGACACTGTAGCTACATAAACATTACAATGTAGTGTCATCTTGCGTGGTCGGTAGTATATTCGCTAGCGTACACTTCTTATTTTAACGTTACAGTATTGTCACTTAAATAGAAGCGACAGTGTACAGAGCACCATTAGACTGGCAGAGTGCTTCCAGGATAGCCAGATCTCCGAAAGCCTCTTCAGGGCTCTGCTCAGGGTCAAACTTCTTGTTGGCAACACCTTTAATGAAAGCATCAACCTCCTTGTGAACAGGCTTGACTCCAGCATTGTCCTCGATCTCAACTTTAGTGTCCTTTTCATCACCAATAGCTTTGTAGGTAAAACTTCCAGGACTAGCATTCACGTAACCCTTTTCAAATTGCACAATTGCCTCCAGACCACCTTTGGTTGCACCAAAAGACATGGAAATAGTTCCACTGGTTCCGTCCTTCAAAAGACCAACAGCATTGACAGTGTCGATAGGAGGAAGATGAGGTAGAGTGAGTTTAGAGAATGAGACAATTTTCTCAATTGGCTCACCCAAGATCTTTCGCAAAGAGGCGATGAAATGGACACCTCCGTCAAGAAGGAACCCTCCCTGGTAGTCAGGCACCTTTCTCCATGGAGTCTCAAAGTACTTGTTTCCTTCTTCGACTCGAGCATAAAAGTTCAATTGGAAGTTGATGACTTTGCCAAACTTGGCAACGGTCTCTTTAGCTTTGTCGTATGCAACCATGTATCGGAAGTTTTCAGCGACTCCCCAGTGGGGAGCATTAGAGCCCAACCCTCGGTAGAACTCGACCAATTCTTTGGCGGTTTTCACATCTTTGGCGATGGGCTTCTCGGACAAAACGTGCTTTCCGGCAAGCAGAGCTTTCTTGATGATTTCAGGCTGAGTGTTGATAGGCAGGGCCACAATGACCACGTCCAGATCCTTTCGGGCTAACAGGTCATCAAGTTTCTTGCCTTCTTCGCTGTCGTTGGAGTAGATTTCGGCGGAATGGGTGGTTCCTTCGAGCACAGATTTAGCGGATTTAGCGGATCTCGAGTACACAGCAATGAGCTCGGCCTGTGGGTTATCCAAAACGGCAGGAAGATGTTCTGGTCAGTAATTTTTCATGAGAATACGAATACGAGAATGAGTGGCATTGCAAGTAATGCCAGGGGTAGTTCAGACGGTTGGTTGACATTTTACATACCTTCTTGAACGAAAATACCGGCTCCCAGGATGGCAACTTTAACTTTAGACATTGTTGTGAATAATAAATTGTATCAAGTGTTTGAGTTACAGAATGTCGACAGGGACATGAAATGTTACTGATATTTATAATCTGCTTCTCCGTGTAACTCTTTTCTCCCCCACTAAAAGCGGAAATATGCGAACGGTGGGGTGCATTGCCGATCAATGAGCGGGGAGCAATTGCGAGAGTGGAAGAGAGGAGAGAGGAGGGAGTTTGGAGAGAGCAGTTGTAGAAGATTGTACACTTTCAGAGTACGGTTTTCAGCTAAACTTTACAGTTTTTTCAAAGTTCACACAGTACTCTAGTTACAATTCTAGTCAATCGTGTAGCACGACTCCTCGAAGAGGAAGTGAAGATCCGGCTGGCGGGGAATTTCCTGTTGGAGCGCGAAATCCGAAATCTATACCGGGGATCAAAGCGAGAAACTGAAACTTCGGAAAAACAGACTCACTAAATGGTCGAGTTGAGTTTTAGATGGTGAGATGGTGTATTATAATGTGTGTAATGTTGAGTATACTAATGACATTGGTGGAGGCTGGTTGAGTGGTTGTTGCAATAGTATATCCGGACGGTGTGATGTATAGCCGAACACCCGAAGATCATACAAAAGTCCAGTTGGGTATACAGAAGAGCTGGAGCTCACTCGTAGTTGTCAGTATGCTATTTATCATAGAACCACTTCTAATACTACTTGCAAATTTAAATACCTTCCTGATGTCACCATAGGCTGTTCTGCTATACACTCTCTGACTAGCTACCACATAGCAGAAGGACTGTTAAGTAAAAAATGAAAGTACGACATTTCATAGCTTTTAAATTCCATATTCTAGCAGTTGATAATTTTGAAGTCAATAATCCAACTAATTGCAGTACTAGTTGTCACTTGCATCATTGGTCCGCACTCTATGTGCTCATATTAAAGTTGGTAGTCTACCCCGACAGCTCAACTACCAGAGAAGCAAACGTTCTGATCTGAGCGAAAGTACCTACAATCAAAAATACACGAGTCAATACTGTAAAGGAGGCGCAATCAAAGAACTCTTTTAACTTCTCAACATCGTATTACACAATTTTGTTCAATAACAATCAAGACTCGATTAGTTACCATTAGTTAGCGTGTATACACCATCTCATCGAGATCTCGTAAATCTCCAATCTCGTATTCGTATTTCACGGCAACATTCTTGTGCGATTGTGCGATTGTGCTACATGTACGCTCTACTGTCCTCCTAGCCTTAAATCTTCAACCTTTGAAATCAAAACACACTCACCTTTTATCACTTCACTGCTATCTAACTCTATCACTATTCACATGTGCAACCCAATTGGTTAACCACCCAGCCTCTTCCCCAGTCGTACGACATGAACTCGCTTAATGCATGATCTGCACAGCCTTTCGAGCCTCATGCACAAATACGACAACGGCTTGCATGATGATCTACGTGATCGACAAGTGCCTCTTAATACAATATAAAAAGTCATAGCACTCCGGACTTTTCCCCAATTAACTCCAAAACAAACAACCAAAACGGTTCGTTAGATATTTTTTTCTTTTTGGTGGACGCTCATGGCAGCACAAAAGCCTCGTTTCTGGGCCCAGACAAGGGCCCTGAACAGAAAATGTTTGCTGCTATTAAAGAGATCCTGGAAATATACATTGTTCAGGAGTTTTATATTGCCAGTAGCTTATATAGTATTTATGGTACGTATATATTTAAATACGGTTGGTACAGGTTACTAAAGCAAACTAACCAGGGAGAAAGTAAACATTTTTTTGTTCCCCACGCAGTGTTCGGTGTTGCCGAACCAAGACCTATCTATGACCTAAACACGCAAGTCGGGGGCCAGCTGTTGGCGTACTACTCCGATGCTCCAGGGGGTTTGTCGCAGGAAATGGACGAGATCACTCTGCGGGCGTTCAACGGCGTTCCGGACAAACAGATATTCCGGTTAAATACGGCCAACGACGTGTTTGACTTGTGCCCTGAGAATCTTCAGGGCTCGAGCCGTTGCTATGGAGTAATCCAGTGGAACAGTATAGACTCAACCAATAACGTGTACAACTACACTGTGCGGAACAACAATGCCCTGTCCAAGATTTCTATCAATGACGGCAAATCTGCCACCGATGTTTTCGTGCTCCCCTTGCAGTGGGCCATAGACAAAGCAATCACCAACTTGACCGAGACCCCGCTCTCCATGCCTTATACATCAGTCACCAACATTGTAGAGAAACAGAGAACAAACTCGGTGTTCACCAATGTGCTGATCAACTGGCTGGCTCCGGCCCTGTTTCTTGGCATGATCGGTGTAGTTTACCATTTGTCGGGAGTAGTAGCCCAAGAGCGAGAATTGGGCATTTCAAACTTGCTAAGTAGCATGGGAGTCACTCGAAGTGCTTTATATCTAGCCTACCACCTTTCATTCTCGGCTGTGTACCTGATAGGCTGGATTGTGGTGGCAGTGGCCCTTGCCAAAGAAGTATTCTACAGCAGCAATATTGCTATTGTTATATTCTATCACATTCTGAGTGGACTGGCCTTAGTTTCCTTCACCATCTTCCTCGGAGGACTTTTCAAAAGTGCACAACTTTCTGGCATTCTCTCCTCCGGATTATGTGTGTTCTTGGCACTGGTTTGTACGATCCAAACTAAGATCCCGCCTAACAACCAAGGAGCATTTCAGTCCGGCGCAGTCTACGCTCTTTCCACGTTGTTCCCACCTTGCAACTACTCGTATTTTATTGCCACCATTTCTCGGTTCCAACACGATGCAGTAGCAGCAAATATGATCGACGAGGCTCCCGGGTCAAACATACGGCTCATTGTCATTTTCATGACCACAATTTTTCAGATAGTCTTCTATTTCTTCCTCGCTATATTGTTCGAGAAGTGGATTTATGGAATCCCCGAACCTTTGGTTGGCACGGCCGATGACAGTGAGTCGGCCAATGCCATTCAAATTCAACAACTTTCCAAAGTGTACAACACGTCTGGCTTTTTCGGACGGCTCTTCAAGCGAAAAAATAACAAAACTAGCACAAGAACTATCACTGCTGTAAACTCTCTCGACTTAGATGTTCGTAAAGGACAAATAGTCTGTTTGCTGGGCGCGAACGGATCAGGCAAGACCACCACTCTCGAAATGGTGTCAGGAATTCAGAAACCGTCGTCCGGTGACATTTTAGTAGCACCTGACAGCAAAATCGGCATTTGCCCTCAGAAAAACGTACTGTGGGATCGGCTCACCGTGCGTGAACATCTCGAGATTTGGGCTGGCGTAAAAGGTGTCCCAAGAGCTGAAATAAAGGAGAGAGCGTCCTACTACATTGACCACTGCGATCTTTCCATCAAAGAGACCACAAAGAGTGAAAATCTTAGTGGGGGCCAGAAGAGAAAACTTCAGCTAGCAATCATGTTTATCGGTGAAAGCAATCTTTGCTGTATTGACGAGGTCTCTTCCGGGTTGGATCCATTGAGTCGGCGGAGAATTTGGGATATCATTCTTTCTAAAAGAGGTAGCACCTCGATCATCCTAACTACCCATTTCTTGGATGAAGCAGACCTGTTAGCTGATAATGTGGCTATGCTCTCCAAAGGAGTTCTAAAGGCACAAGGAACATCCGTCCACCTCAAGGAACAGATGGGTGGCGGGTATAAAGTGTTCATTACACATCACGGAACAGGGAGTGAGGAGGTTGTTCGCTGTGCTGATGCCAAGGCTGCATTAAAGACTATAGAGGATCTAGAGCAAAAGGGAATTGATTACAGTATTCTGGGTCCGGAACTAGAGAGCGTTTTCCTGTCAGTCGCCAAGGCCGATCATGAGGGAACTGACTATGGCCACGAGGACAGCGAGGTGTCTGCTCAAATATCCAGACAACAAACTGCTGCTTCTCACTTGGAAGTAGAGCCTGCTGCCCCCATCGGCCTCTTGGGCCAGACTCTGACCATGTTTCGAAAGAGGCTAATTATTTTTAAACGAAACCCACTATTTGAAATCATCACTTTCCTCGTTCCTATTGTGGTGGCCGGTGCGACTAGAACATTTTTGGTGAGCTTTAATACCCCAGGTTGTACTCCAAACGACAGACAAGATACGCAGAGCTATGATGAGATTGATTATCTCAATATGTCCCTAGTTGCTGGTCCTCAGAATGCATTCTCAAGTGCATCTAGTGGTTTTACGACTTTTCTGAAAGGAATTAACAGCCGGAATGCTAGTTTCACTCCAACCGAAATAGGAGCACTTTTCTTGAACTCGACTTCATTCGTCACTACTGCGTCGCAGTACCATGACTATGTCAATGCAAACTACAGCTTTCTATACCCCGGTGGAATTTTCCTGGAAAGCAACAGCCAAGCGTCGTACATGTCCTACCTGCTGAATGACGGACAGAATTTTGGTACTGACACAGCAGTATTTATGCTGAACTTGCTGACGAACTTGAGACTTAATGGCTCCGCTAGCGTTATTGCAGACTATTCGGCCCTTCAGGTCCCATTCACACCTAATACTGGTGATACGCTCCAGTTCGTTGTGTACTTTGGTCTAGCTATGTCCGTCGCACCTGCTTTCGTAGGACTATACCCGACATTTGAGCGACTATTCAAAATTCGATCTATGCAGTATTCAAATGGTTTACGAATTCTTCCTCTTTGGAGTGCGTATACACTTTTCAGCTTTCTCTGGGTACTTATCAGTTCTGTGATTTTGACCATAATTATTGGCACCGCCAGTCCACATCTACTTGGAGTGGGATACTTGTTCGTGGTGTTTATGCTTTATGGTTTGGCCTCGACTCTGTTCGCCTTCATCATTTCCTTGTTCGTGGAGTCTCAGCTGGCTGCGTTTGCTGTTACTGCTGCAGTTCAGGCTGCTTATTTCCTTATTTACTTGATTGTTGTTCTCTCTATTGAAGCTTACGGAAACCCCTTGACACTCACAAGAGATACAGAGATTGCTCACTTTGTGCTGGCCGTTTTCCAGCCGGTTGCGAGTCTTGCCCGAGCTATGTTTGTGCTGATTAATCTCTTTGGCATTATTTGCAAAGCCAGTGATCCTATTACGTACATGGGAGACATTCTTGCTTACGGTGCTCCTATCTTGTACCTCGTGTTACAGTGCATTGTATACTTTGGTTTTTTGATCTGGTACGAGTCTGGGAAGTTTCAAATCAAAATTAAGTGGAAGCGACACTCAAAGAAAGATCAAGAAACGGTAGGAGGCATAAGCACTCCGTCTTCTCTCATTGGAGTAGAGGAAGAGGCTGCAGTGGTAAATGGTGAGCCTGGACTGTTCGATACCGGTTTGAAATTATCCAATGTGTCGAAGGAGTTCGACGGTAAAGCGGTCGTTGATAACGTCACGTTTGGTGTTCAGGAAGGAGAGACATTTGCTCTCTTGGGCCCCAATGGTGCTGGTAAGACCACAACTTTCAACATGATCCGAGGCGAGATCTCGCCTACATCTGGTGAGATTGATGTGAACAGTATTTCTATCAAGACCGAAAAGTCATTGGCCAGATCGCGGTTGGGCGTTTGTCCTCAATTTGACGCCATGGACAAAATGACAGTTGTCGAGATTCTTCAATTGTATGGCCGATTACGTGGCCTGAAGGAGATCGGTCGTCATGTAGACCAGATCATTACTGCTGTGGGTATAGACCGGTTCCGCAATAGAATTGCTCACAAACTCTCTGGAGGAAATAAGAGAAAGTTATCGCTCGGAATTGCACTGATAGGAAATCCATCAGTTCTATTGCTGGATGAACCTTCTAGTGGAATGGATGCATTCGCCAAGCGTATCATGTGGAGAACCTTACACGCCGTGTCAAGTGGAAAGAGTATTGTCTTGACAACTCATTCAATGGAGGAAGCCGATGCGCTGGCGAGAAGAGCGGGTATTTTGGCCACCAAATTATTGGCAGTGGGAACCACAGACACTCTACGAGAGTCGCAGGGTTTAGTTTACCACCTCCATATGGTTTGCAATGATGCACCTTTAACAACACAAGAAGATATGATGAAAACGGTTGAGAAGTTCCAGTCATTTTTTCCCGGTGCAGAGTTAGAGGACCGGGCTCTTCAGGGCCAGATACGAATGTCGGTTAGACTGGGCGAAGGGTCGACTCTCTCGTCTGTGTTCAAGATGTTGGAAACAGGCAAGGAAGATTTGGGTATTGAGAGTTACTCTTTATCTCGTACACGTCTAGAAGAGGTGTTTTTACGAATAGTTGGCGATCACAATATTCAAGAAGAGGGATACAAGGAGAGAGTCGAAGAAGAGTTAAGCGACCAACGAGAAGATTTGGAAGTGACTGAGAAGAAGAGTGCTGGGGAATAGATTTGGTTTATTATTTACGATTTTGTTTTTGAGTGTACGTTTTTGTTAACAGAATTAAGATTTGGATATATTTATTGATTAGAATTTTCTTTATGAGTACAATTACTCTTCCCACGGCAATTTCTGATTCCCTCGAATTCTTGTTCGAAAGCTATATAATTGATCGTTCGGAGACACGTAATTCTCAGAATAAGGCATACAAGATGAGATAGACGTAGTTGACGAGCTAGACGAGCTGGACAAAATGATGGCATAAGCTAGTGTCAAGGCAGTGTAGCTGACGCGAGTAAGTACTTCATGTTCTCTATTTGTTCTCTTGAGCCTGATATATTAGAGCTACGAAAAGTCTTCCACTGTATTTCACGAGTACAGCTCCATGGCTGCAAAAGCATATCAATGATCGACAGACTGCATTTTAGTGTTGCATATGATCTCAATCTTACTTGAACATTTCCAGTTTCGGCAACTCATGCAGTCGGTATGCAGCATAGTCTTAAACATGAGCCAATGATATACTGCAACCGACTGTGGGGAATCGACGTCCGAATTAGCCTGATTTGACAGCCAAATAGAAGAAGTAAGACGTGCAATCACGCATGTATTCATGTATATATAATGAGAGGGGCTTCCATACACGCATTCATGTCCACTGTATGGAAATAGTGCAACCCTTGATTTTATCTTTTTAGTAATGCACTGTATCATTGAATATTCATTTATGCATATAAACACAATTTAACAGCATCTTAACCAAGTAGTGGCCTGAATAGTTCGAACAAAATACACGACTGTAGGGAAGTGCTGGTGTCCTCAAACTTCGCTTACTCTTTTCCAGTCATCTAAGCAACTGTGGCAGTAATCGTTAATTGGCCCAGAGCTATTGAGCTTGTGGGTCATCATGGAGCAGAAATTCAGTTCCTGCAACAAAAATTTCTTCCATTCTCCAATGATGGACTCCTTTTCGACCGTATTGAGCACTCTGAGATGAACGAGTAACTCATTACGTCGAATCCCAAATTCATTCCGTAGTCGGTTGATGTCCTGCGCTATAGCAACACTCTTGTCATTAAGTGCGGTTGCAATCAGGCTGTCTAATTCAAAATCATCAAATGCATCGGAATATGCTAGAGCTTTGAATTTCTGATAGCACAGTCCGTCAGTGTCAAACGTGACCCCTTGACCCGATCTAATCATATCGTTTATTTCAGCCGAATATAGAGACCGCCTCATCACTGTCTTGCTGCTCGGAACAACATTCAACGACTGGACCAAGTTCTCTGCACTATGTTCGGTCCAGAATGACAAGGTCGATCTAGACATCAAAAACAAGTTGAACAAACCTGATAGACAGAGCATGGCCAACAGAATTTTGTGAACCGTGAGCTGGGAAAGAATCAAGGCAAAAACTTTCAATAGCAGTATCAGGCAAAACTTGGAGACCGTGAAAACCCTGTCCACGCACTGAGCGGCATAGAAACTGATGAAGCTAGAACGAGTTATTAGAATGGGTGAATGATTTGAATCGACATGAACCTTCTCGCTGTCATCGAGCTCATCATCGTGGTCCTGGACTGCTGTACCGAGCTTACCAAACAATCGGATAGCAGTGACAGACATTCCATTGTCTCCTAGCTTCTTTCGCTCCTCATAAATTCTGTTAACCAGCTGGGTTGCATCATTGCTGTTGTGTGTATTTATGATACCCTCAACAGAACGGCGTAGCGGTCCCACAGCTGGCTTAAGCCATTCAACCGAACAGTAAATATAGAGCTTGCACTTTGTTCTGCTTTTTGCATTGTTGGCAATAATATATCGCGTTGCAATGTAAAAAATAGCTCCCTGTGGTAATTCCCATACAGGTTTCCTGTCGTAAACAACGTAAAGATGGTTCTCTTCCTTTCTCTCTATTCTTTGCAATTGGGTGACTCGTTCATCTTTGATTCGCCGCGATCCACGTAATACTCCCTGAGAAGATACAAGATAAGTTAGCTCCCGCTCTCGTTTGACTGAGTCGACCAAATGCCATGGTGTGATTCGGAGATCTTCTTTCTTCAGTAAAGAAGATGTCTTTTCTTCCATAAAGACTTTGCTCTTTTCGCCAAACATGAGATGGAACAGCGCTTTACTGGGAATGTCAAATTCTTCTTCTTTGAGCAGGCGATCAACTCCCGAACGGTCGACAGCCATCGTCATTGCAGCCACTGTACTCAAGTTGCCACCATCACCTGAGCCGGCTCCTATTCCTGGGGCAGGACCAGATTCCAAACTCCGTTCTCGGCCATGGCCAACTCCAACTAAATATTGCTCTAATATTTCTTTACTCGTAGCTCCGAACTCCTCATCATAATCTTCATCCTCGGAGATGTTGCCCAGATTTGGAAAGGTCGTCATATGTTTTAGTTGCTGTTGCAGCCGATGCTTTCTTTCCTCTCCAATTTCCCTAAGTCTCTCAATAATCTCCTTGAGCTTCAGCGGTTCATCAGCAAATGCGTTGTCGATGAGGAATTGCACTCGTCTTCGAACCAGTTTACCAGAATCAAGAAACAATTTGGCGGTAGCGGTCGACCCGCTCTCGTTTATGACATAGATAGTGTCGTATTCTCTGGCATAACGGCCTTCCACGGCGGTTAGAGCCGCTATGGGCCGCTTAAAGATAGCCGTCAATCCGAAACCAATGGAGTAACTGTATAAGTATTTGGGAGTTAAATATGTACGGCAAGGCAGCTCCTGTTTGGGATTTGGCCGAAATAAGCATCTAAAGTGGAGAACGACACGATCCTCTGGATCAGGATCAACCAGCCCTTGAAAAATTGCTCGCATTTGAGTGTCCTGAGATTGCAGCTCTACCGGATACCAGGAGGGATAACACTCACTTGGCTGTGATGCGACATTCAGTCTGTTTGCTCGATCAATATCGTGTTGAAGAGAGCTGTCCTTTTGGTACAATGCCCAGTTAACAGAACCCCAATAGTTTGCAGTAATAGCAGTGGGGATGTTTGTGAAGTTTACTACTGAATTGGCAACTAAAGCTTCCTTGGTCATTGAAGTCGGCATTGGTACGTTGAGTAGTGTCTTTGGTACCAAACCGCAACCAAAGGGTCCGAGAGAGCTGAAATCATCAGAGAACTCCGAAATACTTGATAGCAGCTTGTTGCCAGATGTCATAAGAGATTGAATGTTACAAGATTCGGGAGTCGTTAGTGAATCTGACGTGGGCAAGACTTGGTCGTGAGTGAGTTCTGCGTCGACGGCAGTGTGGGCAGAAGATGCAAATTCTTGGATAAATGGATAAAGTTTGTTGAAAGCACGAGCATTTTCGCCATGTCTGTCACTTTCCAGTACTTTACGCTTGGAGAGTTCAAACACTTGTAACCATGCTTTAAGGTCGGACAGACTTTCAGCCTGCAGGACCAGGTTGGTATCCTTGGTACGGATTTCAAAGCAAAACCGTCGGTCTTCTTTCGGTTCTGGCGAGACGTTGCAGAGTAGCACACCAAGTTTGTCACTCTCTTGAACAAACAGTTTATTAGGAGACAGTACGAGCCATCCAAACAAACCATCCCTTACAAAAGCCCATCGTCGGACCCAAACCTGACGGCCTGCTTTTGCGGCAGTTTTGACAAACAGCCAGCCATGTTTCTCGGTTGGAGCACTGTTGATGTGTTTTGTATCCAGCACAAAATGCGAGATAGTAGCAAGCTGCGAGGTGTAGTCTTTCAGGTCACGAGACGGGGTTGTTTTATCAATAGCTTGCTGTTCAAGTTCGTGGCGCACCTTGAGCATTTCCGTTTCGAGAGTTTTCAATGGTCCGATTATCATTTTGGACCATGACTTTATACGGTACATGTCCACACCTATCTGGTGGTAATGTGGGTCATTCAAGACTAAAGATTTTGTTCGAAGGAGCCAAGGGTCAGCCATGCTATCGATGAGTACCAGATTTACTTGTTTTTCTACCGACTGGATGATACATGCCAAGTCGAATGAAGCTTTAATGTAAGCTTTCTTGGCTTCCGCCAAGGCAAATGCATCTTCTCGGATGGCAGAGGGTTCTTTCGATTTTGACAATGCGGCATAACGAGTCAGTAAAGTATCGTATTTGGATTGTGTGGACTCAAAGTTCCGTCTCGAGTCACGGTAGCTTCTGATTTCGGTGCGCTGTAGTTTTAGGAGCGGGTCCAGAGTTTTGGCGTTTTGCATTTTGACCTTGGTGATGACATGAGACCAGAAAAAGCGAGTGGCTTCGACGTATCTTCGCATTGCCAGCAAGGTATAATCCTGATCTACGAGTCCTTGGACTACAAAGTCGGGGATGAAGCGAGAAATCAGGAAGTTGGCCATATCCTGGAGGACTAGTTAGTATAAAGCAAAGCAGCGGTCATCAAATCGACCAATGTACCGTTACTCAATTGGACAGAGTGAGGACTAGCAGCACCACCAGTCCATGTGTGCCCATAGGTGCAGTAAAACTACTTAGCAGTAAGACTACTTACCATCCATTTCGGCAGTCATTTTATTAATGGCCTTGGTGAATGATTCCACCCATCTGTCTAAACTCTCAAACTGTTCATTCAGATGATTCATAGACGCTCGAAACGTAGGACTGTCTAACGCAGCTTCCTTGAACGCTACCGCCATCAGATACACCACTGCATTTGTATCAGTTGGCATGGAGTCTTCCCGAGGTAGCGGAGGCATGTCCGGGTTTTTCGGCGACGAAGGATCTGAGCTCTGGGTTGAGTTTTCCGGATCGCCGGTCAGCTCAGTTGCCAGGGACTGAGTCGTCTTGCCCGAACTGACGGTATCAGCGGGAGATATAGGACTTTGGGGCATCTTGAGACAGGATATTGGAATCAACTGACAGAGCCGTTAGTCCAATGAACTAATCGCAATTGTAGACTCAGCCGCAAGCGCACTTGCTATTTGAACGGCACACGGAGCGATTGCTGATTGTAAATAGTGACAAACCAGGTTCCACTTAGTTTGTCCTCAAGTTGACGCTATGGGTTTCAACTATTTGTTTCTCGTTTATCATGCACAAATTTCCTCGCAATTCAATTTTTGTTATTAAACTTATAGCAATCCAAGCTGCAGTTGCCCTTTGTATTGTATGACGGATAAATACGTCTTGTATGTAAGTTGAGATGTAGAGAAGTGGGGTGGTAAACGTGGGGAGATCAATGAACTGTGAATGAAAATTCATCTGTAATTTATATTTGCTGTTTACGGATATCCTGTTGAACATGGAACATGGCGTCTCGCGAGTAGCATTGGACATTGAAAGTTCTATAAATAAAACTCGAATTGTTATTGAACTGTTCGCAGACCAAGCTCCCAAGACATGTGAAAACTTTGAAGCACTGTGCAGTGGTCGGGCAGTCAACTCGTCTGGAAAGACACTCTCATATCAAGGCAGTGAGATCCACCGGGTTGTAGCTCCAGAGTTCTTGATCCAAGGCGGAGATATTGCTGGTGACGGTGACAGTATTGGAGAATCAATCTTTGGTGATTCGTTTGACGTAGAAAACATTGGAAACAATAGTATGACCGAGGAAGGGCTGCTATGTATGGCCACTGAGGCAGGATCTGATAACGGATCCACTAAATGTGCAAGTCAGTTTTTCGTAACGTTGTGTAATACGCCGTGGCTTGCAGAGACGGTGGGCGTGTTTGGAAGAGTTGTTAAAGGGCTAGATGATCTGAAAAGTCTGGGCAGTTTAGAAGTTGATGACCGTGATAGACCACTAGAACCAGTGACTATTGTTTGGACTGCACGGTTGGAAAAGAAGGAAAAGAGACGTAGAGAAGATGAGTTAGTTGAGAGGACTGGAGAAGAAGGAGATTTACAGAATGCGAAGAAAGATGATCGGGGTAGAATACTGGAAGAAAGGAGTAGCAAAAGAAAGCATCGACGGTCGGAATCTCGTTCGCGTTCTCGTGAAAGGTCGTCTGAAAGGTCGTCTGAAAGGTCGTCTGAAAAGCCGTCACGTGAAAAGTCGTCTCGTGAAAAGTCGTCTCGTGAAAAGTCGTCTCGTGAAAAGTCCGAAAAGTCCTCTCGGACAAGATCTAGGTCTCCAGAAAGCCGTAGAGAGTATAGAGATCAACAGGAAAACTATCGCAGAAGAGACTCCCATCGGCATGATCGTGACCGCCAGAGGGACGACAAAAGGTACAATGACCACTATAGGGGAGACGGATCCAGCAGCTATAACGATAGACGAGATCGTGATCAACGTGACAGTCAGCGTGACACGGATGAAACAGAATCGATTGTATTTAAAGGAAGGGGGGCCATGAAATTTAGAGAAAAGCAGAAAAAAAGGGAGCAGGGAAGAAGAAGAGAGCCGGGAAGATTGTCTTATGATTGAGGCTTTGACATTGATATACATCAGCTACAGATTGATCTGATCCTGGGGGTCTACTCGACGTTATGAGGGAGGGTATTGTAATTTATTTAAATCTAACAAATATTTATTCGAGAATTCACAAACGAAAGTAAAGATGTATTTGAGCACAGGTCGGAGCGTAGGTATTACTTGGAGCGCTCGGTCAATCTTCCAAAGTTTGAAGATATCGAATAGTGATACGGTTCAAAGGTAAAGCAGGAGCCTAAAGAATTCGAGAAATTTAGATGCCAGTACAATGAGTGCGACAGTAATTTGACCAATAGATTGGACTAGATGGATATTAAAGTTGGACTAGCTAACGTAACAGTGTGACAGCTATAAACCCATTTTGAGAGTATCAAGGAGCTTCATTTTCAGCTTTTAAAGCGCGTAGGGTCACACACCCTCTACGAGGTATCCCGAACATGGCCCACAGGAGTTCAGTAAACAGGAGCTCACTAAACCATCCGCAGCATCAGAGATGTTCCCACATTTTTACAGTTCTCTAATGACGATCTATGGAACAAAGCCGCCCATTTTTTCATTTCAAGGACCAAAGCTGACGTACTACTCATTTTATTGAATTTCCCCTGCAGAATATGCATGCCGATCAGTCAATCATTCCCCGACTGGGGTCTCATGACTTCATGGCAAAGAAAATGGCGGTATTGTAATGACACAATTTCGACATCTAACTCAGTGCAATACGGTTACATGTAAGTAACAATGTAGGTATTATGGAACTGAGATTGTCGGCATTACATCAATAGAGGACTAGTCTACATTACTTTGCAGTTACGGGCATTAAAATATCACCAGGCCCGGTACAAATAAAGTTCTTAATGGTACTCACACGTAGGTTTTCATTCTTTCAAGACATACTTCGCGTCCCCGCCTCAATCGCTTATGCTAGCCCCAGGAATCTTATTTCTGGTCACAAGAATACTGAAATTTCAGGGGTAATAGGCTTCTTGTGTCAGTGCATAACATGATCAGCGAGCCACGGTCTACGCGTCTCGCGAACTAAAACTGATTAAAAAGTGGGCTGAAAAGCGAGCTCAAACTATATTAAATATAAAATACAACCATTTACCTTAACCATTACTCAAAACCCATTTCTATTTTCTCTGTACCAATTGAACTTTGAATTGTAAAATCTCAGACTTCTCCGCACTACGGGACCCCCTCCTGAATTACTCCCACGACACGAAACTACGCGTCTGACGCGTCTTTACGTGTGGCAGCTCTGGTCGCACGCATTCCGAAAACACTTCAGGGTCAAGCGATCGTCTGGCATGCGAGTTTAACCTTAACGTGAAAGGTTGTTTTGTAAATATAACAGCAGTAACTATAGAGACTTGATCTTTTTGAATTCGAGTCCACCCACATCCTTAATCGCGTTTGTTGTTTCTTCAATCGTATACTCGCTTTCCGTGTCTATTTTGCCAGGTCGCTTTGTTTATAGAATTTCAGAATTTCACCTGCATTGACCTTTGGGCAAACTCGCATTTGTGACGACAGCCGTGTGGACATATATACACGGTCGCGGTCACGTCCTCTCTTTCACGCAACTTTCACTTGGCTTCTTCAATTCACTTTATACTTTCCTTTATAGATATATTAATCTGTTCTGTCATGGCTCCAACAGTGAGAGATCCTCTTGCCGAAGTCAGCCCAAACAAACAGTCAGCTCGCGTGGGCTCAAAGGTGTCGAAACCTTTGATTCCAAGAGCTACACTTCATACTGATGAACAGCAGCATCCGCATTTACGTCTACCTGCTAAATACACAATGATCAGCTCGTCTCCTCCGCGGCCAATGTCTCGAGAGGGAAGACTGGCGTCTCCTGTGCCGTTGATCCCCGAGTATCAACAGCCTGAGAGCGGTAAAAATGAGCCTACCAGCTGTAAATTGGCTGCTGTGAGACTGAAAGCTCGGCTACGGCTGGCATACTTCAAGGTGTTAACGAATCAAACCAATGTTTCTCTCTCTGATTTGCAAACTTCTGAGAAACGGAGGTCTTCAAAACACCAAGATGTTGACGAAGATGAAGACGAAGAGGACGAAGACGAGAAAACCATGAGACGGCCATCTACTACCAATGTCTCTATTACTCCTACAAAGTCTCACCATAATCTTTCTTCCAGCCCACTAAAAGGACCACTGCTGTCGTCTGTGGTCAAAGGAACACCCGCATCTATGGGAGCAGCCAAGAGTCTGTTGAAGCTGGGGAATTTTTAGACTAGAATGTTTTGAGAAACGAACGACATGCCCACGACTTTTTTAATCCTTCCTATTCCTTTTTTTTACGCTATATTGTTTACCATGCGTTGTTTTATTTTGCCTTTTCTTCGGACGTCATCTTTTGGACGTCTTGTCATCTTTGATTTCAACAATTATTATTATTCTTCTTCTCCACGTTTGTTTAAGACGTTACTTTGTATTATTCTTTGCTTTATTGCTTCATCCTTGTATTATATATAAAAATCTGTTATGATATATGCCAAGTACTCATTAATCTATTCATTGTGCACGACATTCTTTGTAGTCTTGAAAGATCACTCTCCCCTGATCTCCTTTATAGCTTTCTGGCGATACTCACTGTCACTGAACAAAGCTCGAATCAACCTCACTAGCTCCCCAGATGTAAAATCAACCAGAGCATCATTATTGTACAGGTACTGTATGTCAACCAAACTGCTCTGTAGAATCTCACCCAAGTACTGAAACTTGATCCACGACGAGACGTAAAAAGCAGCCAAGCTTCCAGAATTTTCATCACCAGCCCCTCCTGCCGAAAAGATGTCTTCGATTTCACATACCTCTTTTATCAAGCCAGACAGCTCTCGCGATTCGACCTCTGAAATGTCAGACAACCCTTCTATTGAAGCAATTATGCCGGAAACCAACTGCTCAATCAAAATACTAGCCATCTTGCACACTGTGGGGAACGGACTGTATTGCAGCCAGTCTTTGAAAGAGCTGCGAATTACAGACACACTTTCTCTAACAGCCTTTTGACAATTGGCCAAATTCGCATCTTCATTGCAGTCGACAAACCCATTGGATAGGTTCAGCTTATTCATTAAAGAAGCTTGCGCACGGTGAACAATGCCCGATTGATGCCGTGATGCCAACTGGCTCATGTATTCTAGATCTCGAGACTCCACTTTGGAACCGAGACGTTCTATCAATACCGTCAAGTCGTTGTACAAAACAAGCTCTGGAGCTTGACCATAGATTATAGGTGTGAGAGCCCGATAGACGGCAAGAATGTCACTCAAATGGGGTCCTGCTTTAGCATCAAGATCCACCTGATCGAGAAACATGGCTAATGCTTGTTCCACAGTTTCCACATAGCAAGATACTGTGGCTTGCTGTACTGGCACTGGGGCAGCTTTTCCAGCTGGAGCCTTCAGAGGGGCAGCCCTACGATTCGACCCTGGTGCTTTTATTTCTCGATCCTGCTGCTGTCTCTCTTCCGCCTCATCTCCCCAACCCCAATCCTCTCCATCCCCATCGTCATTGTCCTCCTCTCGTTCATGATCTTCCTCTCCTTCTTCTTCGGGATCTTCATTTCCGTCATCCCATCCCCATTCCTCTGGTTCATTTGATCGTTTAGTCTTGCTTCGGACTTCTGTTCGCTCCAACAAACTCTCTTGTGATGACGGCAGCTCTGCATACAAGGATATACCAACTTTAAGAGTACTAAACTTTGTATCAGAAAACGCCTTTCGAAGATACTCACAGCACAAAATCTTTCTGTGAGAAACCCAATGCATAGATAGTTGCTCGACCCATTGACTTAGATCGGAAAAATTACCCCAGTGAACCTGGGCCAAGAATGCTTCAAACTGGTCCACACACCTTAGTTCCCGACGGAAAATAGATAGTTCACCGAAGGACTGGGGAAACATAGATGGCAGTGACGTCGTCATCATTTTATTCACCAGCCAAGTGGGAAATCGTTTTGAAATCGCCGCTGCAAAGCCAGAAGACTCGAACGAGTAAACAAAATACTCGATTATTTGTTCCAATGTGTTTACCAGATTGGGAGGGCTCAGTTTAAACGACCCCTTGTTCCTCAGAACCAGCTTCGTGTCAACGATTTCAGCTGACCATGCTCGTCCTTCGAGTACCGGCAGGAAAATATAATTCTCAATTCGATTCAGCAACCTTTCCTTTTCGCTAGGCTTAAACTCCTCAATAGCTTCATAAATACTTTCAAACGCAACATCCTGGACACCGTCCTTTTTCACGTCAAGCGAAACATCTTGTTCTTTGTCATTTAAACCTTCCCACTTTAGAGCCTTTCCCCAAAAACTATCAATTCTGTCGTCAATGCTGCGAGCTAGATCATCGATTTCTTTCATAATAGAGATTTCAAGCCTAGTCCCCGGGAAAGAACCGGCGAAGCTCAACACTTTTGTCCGAATCTTCTCTACGGACGACTTGGACTGCACAAATTCGCCAATTTCATTTAGTACTTTAGCTTCTTCCAGCCCTGCCTGGATCACCCAGACATCGTTCAATGCGCCAATTTGTTGATGCAGCACCTCGCGCTCATCTTCCAGACCGATCTCCTCCTGAGTAGGCATATAGCTCTGCTCATCAACAGCCAATTGCTGGTCGCAGATTCGTTTGAGATCATTGACTCTCTGATTCAACGTCTCTTCTAGGCTCCTATCAAGTTCAGAAAAATGGTCACCATACCATTTGTTCCACAGAGCATCAGTTTCGAAGAAAAACGGTTTTTGCCGCTCTGCCTCAGCGGTGTTGCACACAAGGTGCACTACGTTCCTTGCTTCCATTGCCCTGACAGATGCTTACGTGGTGATGTGAGAACGGAGAGTTGGTGAACTAGGGTAGGGCAGGTTGGCAAACTGATCGGTGGATCTGAAATGATGAAGTGTGGATTAGACGATATGTGGATCTATATAGGTAACGTAGGATAGGGGACACCTAACCAATAGAGGGATATGCGTGTATTATGACTATTATGTATATTCTATGAAAATCAGATTAATCAATCTCAATTGACTCAACTGGGCGAGGCTTTTTGAAAGCGGAGCTGGCATTGTGACCAGGATCAGAGACAAAGTGGAATTTCTCTTGAAATCGGAGCGATGGTGGTCTTTGCTCATTTTCGTCGTCTCTAGGTCGCTTGGCGGAACCTGTTCCCATATTTTCGTTACTTGCAGTAGGATGCAATGGTGGAAATGATCCAGTGTTATTGACAGTAGGATGTTGATGTGATCCACTATTATTAACAGTAGGATGCATTAGTTGATATGATCCTATACTGTTAGCACTAGGATGCATTGCTTGATATGAATCCATCTGCACACCTTGGCTCTGCACATTCTGCTTTGCATCACTCTTCTTCCTCTTTTTGGCGGGAAATGCGGCAATAGAAGAAGCTGGTCGAAATCCAGTTTCTAAGGCGTTGGCTCCATCACCCACCTTACCCCCAGTTTCACTAGGGTTGTACGATCGTTTCAGAAACTCGGCCATGCCTACAAACTGTTGCTTTTTCAATGCAGGAATCGATTTTCGGATATCGAGATGCTCGTAAACCGCATGCTCGCTGAGATGAGATGACAGAGACGCATAATCACCAGCATACCCAACTTCTTCAGGATATGAGATATACAACAAAGCTTTGGCTCGTGTAATGGCAACAAAGATCGTTCGACCCATCTCATTTCGCTCCTTTTCCGACGGAAAAGACGAATTTCTCTCTGTAGAATTGACCATGTAAACCGCGGGCCACTCGAGTCCCTTTGCAGAATGGATTGTCGAAATAGTTGCGACATCACCATATTTGCTGCCGTCACTTTTAGTGTCGAGAGTAATTGATGAAAGCAAAAGGTCAAGTGTATCTTCGGTGTCTTGACCGTCGACGGCCAAGTTGTTTTCCAGTGAACTATCTAAATTAGCGACAAAATCCTTGAATGACTCGACGTTACTTTCTCTGCTTTGTCGATTGACCGAATCGGTACTTAGAGCATCGAGAAGATTCTGTTTTGTCAAGATCAGTTCGATTACTGCGAGAACGGACTCAACGTCCCCTGGTCCCTTTTCTTCATAGAGAGCTCGGCACTCGTCAATAAACTCAATGTAAGCTTTAAGTTTGTTTTTAATGGCCCCTCCGACCCCAAGTGTTTTGGCAACTTTTGTATCCTCCGAGATGGAACGGAGTTGGTCGAAAAAAGTAGTGCCTGCAGGTGGACGGACAAGGATTTTATCCAAAGAGCTCTGCCCAATGCCACGCTTCGGGGTGGTCAACGTACGAGCAATAGCCAATCTCTCATCATCAGCGTTTACTACTCGGAGGTAATCAATAAGGAGACTAATCTCCTGACGCTCCCAATACTTGAAACCGCCCAAAGTTTTATAAGGAATTTTGTGAATGTTGAACTGAAGCTCAATGTCCTTCATGTACTTGTTGGTACGACAGAGGACCGCAAAATCTTTGAAAGTGAACATTCCATTTGAATCGAGAATGGTCTTCACAATATTTGACGCTACAGCTTTAGCTTCTGCTTGCGGGTTTCGAAACGAAATGACAGGAATACGCTGGCTGTATTTCCTATAGCCAATGAGCTTTCTATCTGCTCCTAGTCTATTCTTGTCCAGCTGGATCAGCTTGGTTGCTATGTCAAGAATACTCTGAGTAGACCGATAGTTTTCTTCCAGATAGATGGTTTTGGTGTCTGGGAAGTATTCGAGCATTTTCACCAGATTCTCAGGACGAGCATGCCGGAAGGAATAAATACTCTGGTCTGGATCACCCACCACAGTAACGCTATTGCATTTTTGAGCAAACAGTTTGGACAGTTTGAGCTGCACTTTGTTACTGTCTTGAAACTCATCAATGAGTACGTGTTTGACTCGCTCGACCAGCTCTGGATGTTGTTCGAGTAGCTGCCCGCACAGATGCAGAATATCGTCAAAGTCGACTTTGCCTTCGTTTATCAACTCATCGCAGTAAAATTTATAGATGACCACGGTGAGCTCATACAAGCCGTCTGCCTCTTCCCGTTTGGGCACCCCGTCTTTAATTCCAGAGATGATAGTGCCCACAGTAGGGAGATAGACTTTGAACGGGTACCCCCCACCGGCCTTGGAGTACTTGTTTTCAGCCCAACGCGTAAACCCCGCCGCAGCTGCAGCATCTTGGAAAGTCTGCTGACGAAGGATTTCTTTAAGAATTGTCGCCTTGTCCTGCTCAGCACACACGGACAGTTTGGACGAGAGACCAATCTTGCTCCCGTATTTTTTCAAATATAGAAAGCAAATGGAGTGGAAAGTACCAATTTGGAGACCAGTAAGTGACAATTGGCTATTCACAATACTCATCACACGGCGCTTCATTTCTATTGCCGCGTTGTTGGTGAAAGTCATGATCACCAGTTCTTCCGGTTTTGCGCCATGTTGTAACAGATTGGCGATCCGGGATGTCAGCGTTTTAGTCTTGCCTGTTCCTGGGCCGGCCAGGATTTGCAGCTGAGCTGTTATTGGTTCTTGAACAGCCTGGAGCTGGGCCCGGTTTAGCCCGTCTAGGAACATGGTGGGTTGAAGAGGTTCAAGAGAGTGAAGAAAGAGTGAAGTGATCAAAAACGCGTCGCTGAACGCGTAATTTTAATATATTTATTTATGTGTGGTTGGCGACGCGAATGAGCGTTTGAGCCTTTTGAGCCTTTAGCCTTCTGGGGCTGGAGACTCACGCACAATTCGCTCATAAAATATGCTCAGCGGCGAAAAGATCGACCCGACCGATTCCTCATATGTAATCATGCATAATGTGCTCTCTCGCCAAAGGTCGGATCCGAAGTTGTCGATATTATAAATCCAACTGACCAACCTTCAGAACCTTTTTCCTTCAACACATCTGTAATTATCATTTGACAACTGTGAACGTAATTGTAATTTTCAACATGTCGGATCACGAATATCACTTCAACGTCGCCATGTCCTGTTCAGGTGCGTAGATAATTTAGTGTAGAACATCGTAGATTCAAACACTGACCAGGCTGTTCCAACGCTGTCAACAGAGTGCTTACTCGACTGGACGGTGTCAAGAACATTGACATTTCTTTAGAGAATCAGTCGGTCAAGGTCAAAACTGGACCCGAGACGTCTTACGATACTGTGTTGGAGACTATCAAGAAGACCGGCAAGGCTGTAAGAGAGGGAAAGGTAGTAGTTTAATGGTAGTAGTTTAATAGGTACAGAGTGAGTTGACTGGAGAAATTATATTGGCGACAATGATTAGTATGTATAAGAATAAATAGATTATTTATAGCTGATAGCGATATTATGTTTATTATTAATCTTGGACCTCGTAATCTTCAAGATCATCTCCACCGTAAAAGTAGTCGAGGATGTAGTCGACGGTACCGTTGTTGGCGTTGTCATAGACTTTGTCATCAGCACTCTCCTCAGAAACCTCCTCAGCACTCTCCTCAGCACTCTCATCAGCACTCTCATCAGTGCTCTCCTCAGCACTCCCCTCACTGACATCCTCCTGGCTCTCCTCAAACTTTTCACGAAGCTCATCCAACACATCACCTTCAAGCGGCCCATCATCTTCCCCAAGATCAATATCCCACACCCAATCATTTATATTGGAATAAATCTTTTCTTGGATGTCATCTCCTACCCCGGCTGCTACTCGAAGAACCAATTCATTCAACTCGGTTCTTCCCAAGATATCTACGTGCTCCGCGGTTTTGGCTCCTCCTCGAATATCCAGTCTATCAGGCTGATGCTGCATCTCAACTACTTTCACCGGGATGCCTGCAGGATTGAACTTGGAGTTGGGATCCTTCCAGCGGTGGCACATGGTGTGGGTGACTAGAGAAATAGTACCATCCCCTTGTCCCAGGATAACAGAATTTGGATCGTTCTGAGAGATTGAAACATTCAATTGGGAAACATTCTTTTCGAGTTCCTCTTGGTAGTAGTAGCTTCGCTCAGTGGGTTTGCCAACACCGTAGAAGCAGTAGATTCTCATATCAGGTGCGTACGGTAGTGCAACTTCCAAAGGATTGACCCATTTCGCCTGAACGTCGTTATTGGCCAACACCTCCTCCCGGGTTCTAGCTAAACCATTGGAATAGTGTTCCTCTGATCGTTTTTGGAACCAAGCCGGGGCCTGAGAATATAAATAGTCGATAGAGTCGGAAATCGTCAGATTCTTCGATGATAAGCTGGATAAAGCCCTTTTGAACCGAATAAAGCTGCCAAACGTGACTCCGTCATTGAGAGTCTCGGTTACCACTGCTTGATCATCTGGTGCACCCTCTTGGTTTCCCCAGATAGCGTCGCCACCTTTCGGCAGCATACTGATGATACCACCAAACGTTCGTAGCATATCTGCACGTTCTCGTCGGCTGAAAAACTGCTCCAGACCGTAGACTGCCAGGGCATTGAGCTGAACGGTGTCTTTCATTTCTCCACTCAACAACGCAACAATAGCTTTCGGAGTTCCAAGCATGGAACCACTGATGTCAACAAACGAGCCAATATAGTCGTTAACCCAGGATTTGCCTCCATTGCCATGGCCATCAGCTTCAACCCATTTGAGGAAGTAAAAGATAATCTGTGAACCCATGGAATGGCCCATGAGAACAGTCTTTTTCCCTGTCTGTGCCTTGTTCTGCTCGACGTGTAGTTTAAGTTTCGAGAAATATCCGTCTCGCTTTTCTAAATCTCCATATGCCAATCTCCAATCATAGGAAGCGACAGACATGGTGTTGACATCGTACCCAAGACTGGCCAGATTCTCCAAGATCTTATTCCAAAGCCAGTAACCGGCAACGAAAAAATCTGCAGCTTCCATTCCTTGGGCCGCTCGGATCTTGAAATTAGGAGGATCGAGTCCAGTTTCAGGATCTAGCATGATATGTTTCAACCAGCATGTTTTATCCAACAACATTGACCGCAGCATGTACCACGACCCCCAAAGACGTTTACGGAAATAAGGCAGACTAGGACATTCGTCAGTGCCTGTCAACCCCCAGGATTCAAGACCAGTCGAGATAACTCCGGGGATTAGCACAACGGGGTGGTTCACGCCCAGTCCTTCTTTCCGAAGCTGGTTGCCAACCTGGAAGGATTCAGACAGTCGGGCATGATCTTTCTCAAGGTCCGACGCTTCTTTGACGATATTGGTGGGCAGCATGTCCCTCAAATCATCAAATATCGCCAAGTCTGTCAGCATATCGAGACTCACAAGATCATTTGATTGGGCAGTGTATCCGGCCAGCAGAACACCAATAATTGCTCCGAGTGCAAACATGAACCGTTTGGACTGGATGATTCGCCATCTCCGCTTGGGTTTGTGCTTGGCCGAAGCCGAAACCCGCCGCTGAAGGGCCGGCGACGGAGCCCTAGAGGGGGTGTCTGACGACACTTCGGACGCAATTTCAGACACAGAGACTGTCGAAGAAGTCGACGACGAAGACGTTGACGATGAAGGAGTGGATGACTCTTCGATCAACGGGTCAGTCGACATCCCGGTAGTTGACATCCGGTGACGAATGTCAGACATGACAGACCAGAGCGGTTTTAGTTGTCAAAAGTTGGATAATGACACTAAATTATCAACAGGCCCGGAGACTAATCGTACAGTATATCAATAATAGATATATGTTCTACGATACGTTTATCTGTCTTTGCGGCTGCTGGTTTTAGTTGCAGCCAATCTTTTAATTGATTGTGAAACTTTTAATTGGGTGGACTACCAACGCCAAACCGGGTAGCAGAAGAATAGATGTTCCGCGTGTAATGGGTTACGAAAATTCAGAACGCCAAAAAGGAAGAGTGTTTTCTCGACAAGCTTCTACGTATAAAGTGGAGGAAGTGAAACCGTGGAATAATGGCGTCGGATGTGATCGACGAGCAAGACGATCGATCCGATGAGCCTGGTGCCTGCAGGGTGGTGTGGCTAAACGTGCGGCGACGTGAGGCTTTGGTTTTAGCTGGCAAAGATGAGCCATATAAGCAAGCCGCAGTTGCTCTGGCTGCGTTCGGCGCAGGCAAGTATAGTTATAGCAAGGACTCGATTAAGTTTAACATATATTACAGTGCTCTGGATATACAAGTTTAAACAGAAATGAGTGTTATTACCACTGTACTGTTTGTTCGATTCGTACATAGTCCTTGTACCATAAATGGGTCTTGTTGTACAGTCCAGTAGCTGAGTGTATTTGATGTATGTCATATAGCTACTGATCGGTAAACACCTACCACTGTGTTATCTATGTTCACTCTTCACAGTTGTACAGTAGTCCTAAATCAATTGAGGGAAACAAGTTCTCGACTTCCACGAACATGAAATGATCAGCAGGGATCGACAATGTACCTGCATTATCAGAAAATTAATGCAAGATTATTTTTTTAGACACAAAAACAAACGTACAATTGTGAAAGCCAACTTGGCGGGTGTGTTTTCATTAGAATTCTCTTAAAATTGTCACGCATGATTCAGTTCCGTACTCGTATCGCATTAATGAAAAAAAAGACTAATGCAGATTATTTGCTATCAATTAAATAAGTCTCAGAATAAATACTAGCGAGTTTTTGGCTCTCAGAAGCACTTTGCTTTTGAGGACCCGATTTTATTTTTCTTTTCCGGGCAAAAGGACAATATCGAAAGTCTCCTGCAGCACATCCGAAGGAATTTGAGCATCTTGTAACTTCTAGAGAGCACCATCAGCCTTCGTCCAATGAATCAATCCACCAAACTGAGTCAGGGGAAACTAACTGACGTAGATTCGCTAGTAAATCCATCTGCCTCTGAGTAGTTTATTTTAATCCTTGGCTCCGTCATCATTTCCAAGAAAGTTAACACCTCTTTCTCACTCATTGCTTCTAAAGCTTTGATAATTCCTACAGTCGGGACCTCCATTGTTCTGGTTATTATATCCACAGCCTCTAATACTTCTTCATCCAGAGGCTGGGTATCCATGGACGCAATAACTTCGAGTGGCACCGGGATAGATTTGACCAGTTCGACAATGTTGGCTAAAACATCCCTCAATGCGGGCCGGAAGTTCAACATGTTAAAATCTAATCCTTCTATGAGGGATGCAAGCTCAATCAAGTGCGTTATGTTATCTCTAAGAGTCTGAATTATCGCAGCCTTTTGACTTCTATAATAACTCTGGAAAATAACAAGGTTCATATGGCTAGGTAGTTCAAAGATTGGGCCACTAGCCAGCCAGGTACAGGTCAATTCCGTAATTCTTCTACCAAAGGCTCAATATCAGCAGTTTCAAGGTCTAGCCTAAGAACCTGCAGAAGATCATTCCCATCTCGAATAGATAAAAGAGTTTTGAGAATCAACGGTGGCAGGATTGCTCTGACTTTATCGCCAAGAGCATTTCTAGCATGACGTTTTAGAGCTGGCTCCATAAACAATTTCCGAAGCTTATTTTTCAGTTCGTCCACACTGCTATCACAAATTTGCATTTCGAGTCTCATTGATATTGAAAAGACTTTCACTGCAATAGCACCGGAATTTGAAAATGAACTCCCGAAAGACAGGACTTTGCAGTCCTTTGTGACATTAATATCGCTTTCAGAAACACCATATTCGGCCACAACCTCGCGATAGTTTATTCTGCCTTGCAACATACGCAAAACCAGAAACTAGCCTGGCCGAATGCATCCGTCTGGGAGTTTCTCCAGACAGGGTCTGATCCCTTCGAGAAGCCTGTAATGTTTCGGAATTGTGGTGTGAAATAGATCAGGGAATGAGTATAGATTTACGTTGTAAGAATCAATGTCGGCAAATATAAACGTATCAGCAAAGTCGTTGATAGAAATGATTTGTCGTAAGAGCACCTCCAGTATCCGGCGTAGCAGGTGAGCACACTTCTCATGTGCTTGAGATACCATTGTGATTCTTAGTAGCCCTGCGGAATTATACCATAAATAATTCCGGACACGGGAGCCTAACTGTTCAATAATGCGAAAGACGGATTCCTTAGCCGACGGCGTGTAACACCCAGAGATCTCAATTATCACGTCGATGGTACGATCGGCCCCATCCCAGAAGGACCTAATATTTTCTTTCAAGTTCTTTGTACTGTATTGTAACTGAATATAGGATTTAGAAGTCGAGTTAACGCCGGACGATTCGAATTGCCGTTCAACGATGGCTTGACACTGGGAACCAAATTTTTATCAGCGGGAATGCAAGAATTATCAACCTTTCTTTGTTTGGTTTTCCCCAGATTCGATTTAAGTGCCGCCTTCTTCGCGTCATGGTGTCGCTTCTTTCCGTTAGGGAGTTGAGAGGATTTCATGATGCAGCATCTAATTTGCGAGATAATTATCGATGAATTCTAGCAAAAAATAATCAGTCCTAAAAATGTATGACCAGTCTTAAACAAATGACGAAATTTCAAATGCGAACGCAATTGACGCTTGGAACGAGTAGTTTTATCCGATCAAGAGTAAAATATAGACGTATTTCACCAGTTTCTAGCTTTTGCCCCACTCCGAAAATTGCGTTAACTATATGTCCATGGTTACATTCACCTGGATCACTTTGCAGTAACAGTTACTTGTAATTACATGCGATTTTGGTGCAGTATATTTGTATTGGTGCAGTATATTTGTACAGATGTATTGGAATTACGCTACTGGGATAGAAATTTAGCTTGAGCTCCTGAGGTGTGGTTCTACACAATAGCTGTGCGAGTCGAAATATATTTTGTGAACACTGCTCGGATAAGAATATGTGGCTTTGGTTTATAGGATTTTAGAAAAAAAAAATTAAAATATGAGACTCTAATAATAATATATATGATTATATAGTTACTCTTACTACTCTCTCATGGTCCCTATCATCTCCCGGTTGTTCCGACTCTGCTGCGCTCCGAAGTCTAACCAGATTACCGCAGGCCGCTACACATAATACAATGCAAACGTAACTAACTTATTGTCGTATATAAGTCATACAGTTACATTATATACAGTTACAAATACTCTATGTATTACACTTACTGCGTATAGTACTGGTGTATCCAATTGCTCTTGAGCTCTAACCTGTAAGATATATATACGTACGTGCCCTACTGCCTTGGATTCTAGGTTGGAACCAAAAGGGTGTAGACATTAAATATACTATCAACGTTATACCACAAGAATTAATTCGACGTTACAAGTACCACCGAAAAACATCCACTGTCCCTCTTACTTGACCCCATTCCTTGACCCCTCAAATGTACCCATACTCTGTGTGTTTAATAAAATTACTGTACACCTCACCTGGCTCACTCCCATGACAACTGGTCACCGTACCATACTAATGCACTATGAACGCATATCTTATCGTTATCATATTTCTCCATCACATTTGTAACTCCAAAAACAAACCGCATCACATAATCATAGAAGACAAAACCACAAGACAATCTGTAATCGCTTATTGGTATTATACTTTGTAATCGCTCTCCACATTAACTTTTTCTTATTTATATATTTTATTTATACTCAATCTTCGTCATGCTCCGAAGTACTCTCTCTCAACTCCGCGATTGGAGAGAATATCTCACCCCGGTCAGTCACGTTTCATCGTTCAAGTCCACTGGCCAAATCACGCCTGAGGAATTTGTCATTGCTGGTGATTACCTGGCGTACAAGTTCCCTACCTGGTCGTGGGCTGGTGCTCCTAAATCAAAGCAGCGAGACTTTTTGCCTCCAGATAAACAGGTCCTGGTGACGAGGCATGTGCCTTCGCATGTTCGGGCTGCTGCGTTTGGAGGAGTGGAAGATACGATTACTGAAGAGGATGGTGATGAGTGGGTGTCGGCTGGTCGACTCAGTAGTACTTCAAAGGAAGGGAGCAGCACATTGGCAACTGGAGAAGAGACCTCTTCCCACATAGCCTCAGCTGATCCTCAGGAAATCTTAGACATTGATGAGATGGAAGAGGATTTGGAGGAAGACGATGCAGGTGTTTTCACTGGTGGGAATGCCACTAAGACGCCAGAACGTACTTATAACTTATACATCACTTACTCGACTTCGTACCGGGTGCCTAAATTCTACCTTAGCGGGTTTAATGGCGACGGAAGTCCGTTGAGTCCCCAGGAAATGTTTGAGGATATCATGGCAGACTATAAAGACAAAACAGTGACGATTGAGAAAGCTCCGTTTGAGGAGAATCTGACTTTGATATCGATTCACCCTTGCAGACATGCCACGGTCATGAAGATTCTACTAGATCGGGCAGAAGCAAGACTGCAGACCAGAGAAGATGTAGGCGATTTAAATATAGAAGGGGTAGCGAAAGCTGGATTGGCTCCAGAGACTGGTGGTGAGGATGGGAATGATGAGTGGGAGGAGATTGCCAAGAATGAAATGTCGGATCCATTGCAGACTGCATTACGAGTCGACCAGTATTTGGTGATATTCCTGAAGTTTATTGCTAGTGTGACTCCAGGAATTGAGCATGACTTTACAATGAGTGCGCTGTAGCGTGCTAACTGAATTTTCAGAGACACATTTAGGGATAACAGCTGTCCTATGTTAAACACAAGCCAGGTAGACTTTTCAACACAGGCCAGGTAGACAGATTTTTTTACGCATTATTTGTACACATAATTACAAATACTTAGGACATGTGTGCTGCAAATGTTGGTGATTAACTTTGTGCAACTGACAAATACATCGCGCACGAGTATACATTTTAGATGTGCATTCGAAATAAATAATAATATAGTACATGGTTATTTACAGACGTCACACTACCGTCTGGCTACAGCCACTCGACCTCGTCAACAGCTATGAATTCCTCCTCTCCCACAGTTCTCACTCTGGCTCTGCTGTCGAAGTAATCGTACTTGACCCAATCAGCCATCTGATCCGTACTATACGGTCCATGGATCTCGTCGCTACCATCCCATTTAAATTCCCATTGTTGTAGATCATTGGCTCCTTTATCTTGGTCCGTACTTCTCTTCCTCTTGAGTTGAGCATATGGTTCTCCAGTCTCTCTTTGATAAAGTCTGGACAGTTCTTCTCGAGTCAAATCATACACATCGGTAACACCTTGCTCAAGAAGAAGTTCACAGTATTCAGTAATGTTTTCTACTGTCCGTTTACGTTCTTGGTCTGTGGCAATATTATTACTTATGTCCTCTTCATTCTTTCGCTTCTTCTGCTTATTCTGCAACTTTCTGGGAGCTAGTCGAGCCATGGCTTCTATCGAGTTTTCACCTATTTCGAGGTGTCCTATTAAATTAGAAAGGAGATCTGACTTTGGAATAAACTCTTTGCTGTTTTCAGTTTCTCTCTCTTCTTCTAACCGATGTAAATGTGCAGCACGCGCTTTGTTTATATCTCTTTTACTAACTCCAGACAGCCACTGGTCCTGATGTGCTTCAGTGTCTTGGACATTACGTATAAATGTCCCTTCCTCATCAAACTGGCCCTCTTCTGTATCTTCTTTTACACTGAAACCTTCTATTTTAGGCTCATGTTTTTTAGCAGATACAATTTTACTAGCCCGATCAGTGTTTGTACCATCTTCCTCGTCGGGTTTCAAGAAGTATGCAACATCTACGTTTGTCTCGTTTACTTCTTCATCCTCGTCGTTGTCGCTATCAACACCGTCATCATTCATTGTTTCATCATTCTGTTCGTCTGTCTGGAGTAATCTTCGCTCCCCCGGCTCTAATTGATTGAGATTACTCTCAAACGCATTGACGTCAAGAAAACGGGCCTTCTTCTTGTCTTTTTTGCCTGAATCGTCGGCATTCGCATCTGGCTTGGTGTCCCCAAACATATCGTCATCATCGTCTTCGTCGTTTTGTGCTTTATTGGCTTTTTCCTCATCCGAATCGGAATCAAAGTCCAATTTCAAGGTATTCCTTTTCTGTTTGGGCCGCGAGCCTTCAATGTCTTGTTCGAGCAACAATTCCTCTTCATCTTTCTCTTCATCCGACCCTTCACGGACAAGCCGAGACGGATTCTTTTTGTCGAATCGCGCTTCTGACGAGAGCATGGCGATTGAACAATCAGTTATTATGTCAAGACACCAAAATCATATTGAAGTGAGCCCCGTAAAGAGATGAGGTAGGAGCCGTACATGGATCGACTGAGCACATATGCATTATGCAGTAATCAGATCGGCAGATTTGAAATCATTGAAATTTGAATGTCCTCTGACATTATTTACAAGTGAAGTGCAGTTCCAATTGAAATGGAGGAACACAATCATTCAGCTGAATCTGCTCAATCGAGCGATATCTTTGAGCCTTTGCTAAATCTAGAAAACCAGTATGTAGCCACATCAGAGCCGTAAACTGAATCTTATTGTTAACAAGATACTATGAAGAAGGATATGAAGAAGGGCGTAGAGATGGACGAGAAGCAGGGTATATAGAGGGTAAACAGTTTGGCATCCAGACTGGGTTTCAAAGGTTTGTAACTGTAGGTGTTTTACAGGGCAGAGCCAAGATATGGGACAAGGCGGTGGACGGTACAAGTAGCATTGAGGCAAGTAACAGTAAGAATAGTATAGATAGTCCTAATAGTGTAGATAGTGCTAGACCTAGTCTCAGTGCTAGTCCCAGTCCGAGTCCTGGTCTCACTCTCAGTCCTCATGAAAGTAACAAACATGACCGACTGGTAAAACACTTGAACCAACTGAACTCCACACTCGACTCAATTCCAACTACAAACAAAGACAATGACGTGGAAATCCTTGAAAGAGCATTGAAATCAGCCAAAGTCAAAGCCAAAATCATCACATCCTCCCTAAAAGACACTCACCCTCTTAACGTGTATGACGACGTCATTGATCTGAAGCCAACGGAAGAAGTCATTGAGCAATCGTAAACAACAAATATCAACATCGACATAAACACTAGCAGTGTAACTATTTATTGTATATAACACATAACCACACAAATACTGTAACTTTTGATATTTTCCATAACCCACACAATAATCTTGCTAATCCACCTTGGCAATCCCACCTTGCATCACATCCCTGCCGGAGCTTTCCCCACACAACTTCATCTCTATTCCAAAATCATATCTTCTGATAAACCCACAATATTTATTAGGAAAAACACACAGTCGAGCTATCCAAAGTTCCTGTGATTTAACCGGAAAAAAAAGGATAGGAACAACACAAAACCGTGGTGTCACCTCTGTAATCAAAAATATCCCCTATTGTTTTTGAAACATGGACTCGTCTCTGGACCCCGAGCCATCATCGTCGTCGCACCCGTGGAGCGATCTTTCCGAGTTTCTGGGCCGCCGGGAACTGGAACGAGACTACGGCCGGATGTTTCTGGATCAACGCCCGTCGTCTGCGGCGGTAAGAGATCTCATCAGACCAGCCAGTGTCCCGCTCTCTGGCGCCGGGTTATCCAGCGTGCCATTCTCCAGCTTCGGGCTGAGCCGAGTGGCCCTGTATGAAGGCTGGCTGGATGACGACGCTGCTGCGGCTGCTGGCATTGATCCGGCTGACGACGATATCAGTCTGCCAAGTGAGGCGCTGTCCCAGTTACGAATGGTTCTGGGCGAGTTTGACTTGGACGAGTATCAGGTGGAGACCGATTTCTTAAACTTCGTCTACGGCCTGAAAGTGGTAGGCGTCTTGAGCCGAGAACAATATAAACAGATCACAGATCGGGTGAGCCCACCGTTTGAGGTGAGCAGGAAATGGTTGGAAGAGAACCCGCTGTGTGATAAACAGGGCATATCGTGGATAGAGGGCGGTGTCAGTGACTTGTCAAGATCGTCGTGTTCGGTGCTGTCTTCGCTGCAAAATAGCCGGCCGGGGACTCCGTTGAGTGCGGGAGTGCCTGATCCGGAAGATAGTAGGAGTGCTCCGCGGGCCAGTATCAGCCGGTCAAATAGTCCTGGGTTTGGACCAGGCCCGCTATCAACGAGCAGCTTGTTTTCCCGTTCAATATGTGCGCCCCCTCAACTGACCACCACCAGCACGGGATTCGAAGGTGCCCGACGTTGTCGGCTCGATACGTATCGCAGCCACTTTGATGTCTGCAAGTCTTCGCGCGATGTAGCCCAGCACATCGACCCTCCCTTTGCCGTCCACGACCATTTCCAGTTCTTAACCACTTTTACCACTCCTCGTCCGCATCTCAATCACTTTCAACTCCGCAACTTGGTCCGCCCAGTTGACAAAAATTGCATTTATTACACCGAATCAGAACGAGACATGTTTCGGATAAAACGACTGAACCCGGAATTGGGCAAAATCGAAAACATCATCGTGGCAGAACATATGGACTCAAATGTATTTATGACTGCCAAGTTCAGTGCACTGGATGCCAGTGACGAGTTTATTGCTGCCGGCGGCTTCGCGGGCCAGTATATGGTCAAACGTACAGACACTTGTTGCCCGATACTAGAGTCTGACGGTGAAGAGGCAGCTTCAAAATCCACAAACGGTTTATCATGTGGAATAATAACATCCGACTCCCAAGGTATCACTAATCACGTCAGCCTTCATGGCCGAAAATCTCGAACTCCCAATCGCATTGTATTCGCCTCTAATGATTGCGCCCTCCGTACTCTCGACATAGCCACCGATACTTTTATCCATACCCACAGTTGTCCCTGGCCAGTCAACTGTACTGCATACAATCCTATGAATAGCAAAATGATGATCATGGTAGGAGACACCACTGAAAGTTTCATAGTAGACACAGAAACAAACCAAGAAATAGCTCACCTCTCTGGTCACCGAGACTACGGTTTTGCATGTGCATGGTCTCCAGATGGCAACACTATAGCCACTGGCAATCAAGACGGAACTTGTCGTATCTACGACGCTCGAAACACCTCGAAATCACTTCACGTCATATCTACCCGCCTACTGGCCGCCATCCGCTGCATGACTTTTGACTCGAGCGGCCGGTTTCTTGCATTCTCAGAACCGATAGACTATGTCACAGTGTTGGATGCCCAGTCCGATTTTCAAGAAGGCCAGATTATTGAAATGTGGGGAGATATAGCGGGGCTTGGATTTTCGAGCGGTGTAAATAACGACGGTCAGTATTTGACTATTGGGAACTGCGACAGATTTGTAGGCGGAATCCTACAGTACGAACAAAAGGATTATGAAAAGTTTATTGTCAATGACTTTTTTTGATGAGAGCATGGCACTATTACACTATTATTTTACGGATATTTACTATTATCAGAGACTTTTAAATTATTACAGACAGGTTTGTTCAATATAGCAATAAATATGGATTATAAATAATAGTATACACATGCCGCTAAGATTATAGCTGGCAAAGCAGCATGAAAAAAGGCAGTGATAGCTTCAAACCTCCTTAAATAGTCAAATGCTTGTCCACGACGTGTCTGGCCAACTTGCCATTTCCACTCAACGTATAGATCAACTGTAGATTGTATGCAGCATGATACCCATAATCAAAGGTATCATCAATCTCAGATCTAAACTCAGCCGACATCTCAAGGACTTTGTTGTAGTATGGAATAGCTAGAGAGGTAAGTCCCAGAACATGAAACGTTCTACCCATGTTGTAATTTGCTTCTTGTTCTTCACTCTTTCCGGATTTCTTTCTCACTTCAAAGTAGTCGAGCAAATAACTAAACCCTTGAATGATTTGCAAGTGTCGATTCAATGTTTGTCGCTGAAGTGCTCGCTGGATATGGACAAGCCCAGTCGATAACAAAATCATTGTGTCGTTAGGGGCCAACGAGCTTGCTTTCATTAAGTAATTCCAGCTTGGCACATAGCTTCGCCCGACCAACATAATGTGAGCATAAAGAACAAGAAGCAATGGGTTCTCTTTGTCAATGGAAACTGATGTATCAGTAACCTTTGCTTGTCCAGTAATAGACCGCTTTTGAACTAAGGAGTCCACAGCCTTCACCTGTCTCAAGAAAAACTTTTGATTGTTGCTGCCATTGAATATGTCAATCGCCTGATTCCCAGAAGGAAGCATACAAGAGTACAGGCGCAACGGATCATTGTGAAACTGATGGGTCAGAATCAGCTGTCTCGAATTGTCGTTCGCACTATTGAAATCACCAGATATGTATGAACATGCAAAATACACATAATCAGTGATTTCATCCTTCTTTTTGTCCAAATGGAAGACATTGGCTAACTTTGCTCGTCGAAGAACAGAGTACGCATCGTCACGGTCTTCATATTTAGCTAAACATAAAGCGTATTGCATGAACAGATCGAACCAATCGTTGAAAGTTATTCCTCTAAACTTGTCAACTTTCTCGAGGATCTTGTCGTCTCCGTCTTCTTCTTCATCGGACTCGAGAGCATTTTCGTCGAGCCGATTAGATAGCTGTTGCAATCGTTCGTCAATATCCAGTTTACCACTCTTTTTGTTCCGGTTGATATTCAGCCCTGTGAAAACTTTGTTTTTATCGGCTGGAAAAAACTTTTTAATGTTGGTAAACACTGTGACCAGCTCACCAGCAAGTCGCATCCACTCGTGTATTGCAGCCAGATTGCCTTTTTCCATTCCATCTTTGTATCGCAAAAGCAGTCTATACTTTTCCTCTGCTACAGTTGTAGCCACTCGCTCAGCTTCGATTTTTTGAGCTCGTGTGAGTCTTTCGTGTCGCCGAGACCTGCGTCGCTCTTGTACATTGGAAATGAACATATCACCAGTATCACCAGCAGGTTCTTCGTATTTTTTTTCCGCATTTTCAGCCATGCTCATTTGCTGCCGTAACTGATGCACAACATCAATAAGGTCTTTGGCTTCGTTGTTTCGACTTGTGGCTCCGTAGATTTCTGCCAGCGCAACCATTGCTTCAACATTGTTCTTATCCTGTTGGAGAATGTACTGGTACAATTCTTCCGCTTCTGCTGTGTCACCAAGCTCACACAAACAGCGCGCAATGTGAAGGTCATTTCCTTCGCCGTATTCGCCAGTCTGAGCTGCTTCAAGTGCTCGAAATATGGCCAATGCCTCGTTCCATAAACCGGCAGTCTCCAGAGCGCTTCCCACGAGTGCATACAAATCTTGAAGTGCCGCAGCGTCCATGGAAATGAGAATCTGTAGATGGAGACGGGCTTCTTCGAACTCAGATTGCTGGAGTCGGCATAATAGCAGTCTGACTCTCAGGTCAATAGGAAGTGCGTATTTTGACTCATCATGGTAAAACACCGACTTTTCTGCTCTTTTGATTTTCAGACGACGCTCATCGTATTCCGAGTCGTCTTTCATCTCATCCCAGAAGGTTTCATCGTGTCTACCTAGCAGCCACCGAGAAACGTTTTTTATAGTTCGTACAGCTTTAGAGTATGCTCGCTGGTTGTAGTAGAGCTGAGCTAAGACGTTTAAACTGAGAAAGTCAAACTGCACATCCGGATCCCCATAGACATTAGGCTGGAGGTTCTGTTTCAGGATATCTTCGTACATGGAGATCGCTTCACTTGAACGTCCCAGAGAGGACAGACAGTTGGCCATGTTGAAGATCACCCTATTCTTGACGTCCTCATCGTCAATGACTGAAAAGTATTGCTTTCGCACTTTTCTCAGCAACTCGTACGCTTTATGGTCTTGGTGGCTCTCCATGTACAGTGCTGCTCTTGTCAGACGCGTGACATAGTCCTTTTCATCCAGGATACAGGCGCGGCCGTAGAATTCTATTGCCTGCTGTAAATAGCCCAACGAGTGACTTATCGCTGCTACTTCTATCCAACCTTCTTTATTTTTCTTGTCTAGATGAAGCATTGCCACTTTGGCTTTCAGCACCCTTTCCGGGTCGTCCTTGTCTTGGTATACCGCGGCCAGAAGCGCGTATGCCTTTTTGGCATTGTAGTCAAGCATAATCGCTTGTTCAGCATAGTCCACCACCGCATCAAGATCATTGTCAATAAACGCCTCATTGGCTTTGGCAATAAGTTCTTCAACCTCGGGACTCAATTCTTTATCTATGGGGCCTTGTCGCGCCCGACCCTTGCCCTTGCCCTTTTTGGACCGGCCGTACACAGCATCGATGTCTTCCATGTAAGCGTCTTCATCGTCGCTCATCTCATAGAGAGACCCCTCATCAGAATACTCCAATGCCTCTTTGGCCATCAGGAGTGTTTCATCCATTTCAATCTGTTCATGTTCAAACAGATTTCCCGGGCGCACAGACATGGCTCATATATATATATATTTACAATTGTGCGGTGAATGTTCAATTGTAGACCATCAAACGCGCGCTTTATCAATTGTCGTGAGCCAGGGTAGGGCAAGGTATCAGGGCATACAACAGCCAGCGTCGATCCCTTTTGTATGGGGACCGTTTAGTAACTGACAACCGACACTTTGCCTTGATATATTCCCATCCTTTACTATGGTGAGTGCCTATTTTTTTAACGTTATATTGGGCGCTTGGTAATTGCTAACCAGTTTAACTCATTCAATGAAGGACTTTCTTATGGATTCCCCCATTTCGGCGCCCCGCAAGCCCAGCATCAGCAATTCAGACAGTATTTCAGATGCTATCCGGTGGCGATGATGCCGGGAAAGGAGCGAGAAAATGTCAATTTTGGCGGGAAAATAGTTCTGCCACCGAGTGCTTTGAATAAGCTGACGATGCTGCATATTACATACCCCATGCTGTTTGAACTGCAGAGCGAAGAAACGCAATTGAAGACCCATGCCGGTGTGCTGGAGTTCATTGCTGAAGAGGGCCGGGTTTATCTGCCTCAGTGGATGATGGAAACGCTGGCCGTACAGCCGGGATCCCTCATCCAGGTCGGATCTATCGATTTGCCGCTGGGATCATTTGTAAAGATTGAACCGCAGAGCACAAACTTCCTGGAAATAAGCGACCCAAAGGCGGTACTGGAGAACGCTTTGCGAAACTTCAGTACTCTTTCTGTCGACGACATTTTCCAGATTTCTTACAACAATCATATTTATAGCATCAGAGTCTTGGAGGTCAAGCCAACTGCCAATTCAAACAGTATATGTGTGGTGGAGACTGATTTAGAAGTAGATTTTGCTCCTCCTGTCGGCTACGTTGAGGCAGAACCTACGTATTCCTCGGGGCCTCCGTCTACGGTGCCTTCTCGGGGTCCAAATACTCCGGTCGGGACAATGGCTCAGAGAATCGATTATACCAAGTTGATTGCGCAAAAAGAGGGAGGAGTGAGTAAACAGGTTCCTTTCAGTGGCCAAGGTCAAAAGCTATCGGGAAGGAGTGAAAAGAGGGCGGCCACCGACAGTGCCCAGGGGACTCCAGGTGATTCTGGGACCTCTGGGGGTGGCATTGCTGTTGCTGCCCCGCCTCGAACTCCTTTAGATGAACTTCCAGCCACCAATGCTCCAGCTCTTAATTTGCCCTTTGGACAACTATTCTTTGGTTATCCAATAATTCCCGTAAAGCATGTTGAAGATGAACAGGAACGAGAGTCGGAGGAACAAGTCAACCCAGTAGCATTCCGGGGATTTGGGCAATCGCTACGACAGAGCAGAAAGAGGAAAGACCACGAGGATAATGCGCGACCTACAAAGAATAGGACTCAGTCGCCAGAGGTAATAGAAATAGATTGATAGATATGCATATAGATATAATATTTAATTAGCTCAAACAGAAAAGATTCACCTCCCCTTTCTGTCATTCCTTCTTTTCGTCACCACTCTCTTCAGACTCAACGGCAACTCCTCGTCTTCTCCATCCTCTTCCTCGTCAATCACAGGCTCTGGTACTGTATTCAACGACGTAGACAAGGGAATCGACTGGAGCATTGCAGTCTCGTCAGGGCTATATACCGAAAAGCTACGCTGCTTTAATCCCGGTGCCCTTTTAAACATTTCAATTGCAGAAGACTCCGAACTCTCTCCACTTTCTGTGGTCTCCATCTTTTCTTTTATCGATACGAGGTCCTCACCTCGAATCACAGCTGCGACGGTTTCGTCGTGCAGTGACCGACTGAGAAAACTGTACCGAAATCGCGTCACTCCAACCAACAGCTTCACTAAATTAGTGAGCTCTTCCACGTACTGAATAACTTCCTCGATAGCAGAACTTCCTGCACTCCACCCCATGTATTTATGTCTAACCAGTTCTTTCCTGAGAGGCAGTTCGCTGAGCTGTATTGGTTCCTCTCCGTACTCATCGGGTGTTGGATTCTCCATGACAAGGACTTCCCGCACTCGATTGACAATTCTCAATTGCGCAATCCGACCACTAGGAAGATACTGGGGCATAGGCAGTTTGGTCGCCAACGACTCGCCAGCTGCTCGAAAGACAGTGATCAAACAGCCAAACAAATCTCGTCTGTATCGGTACACAAACGGGCTCATTTCGTCTAGTACCGCACTCCCGTACTTTTTTCTCAAAAATGCAATGTTTTGAAACTTATCAATGATCTGATGCAACACAAATATAATTTCTTTGAACACTTTGCTCGCCTCTGTGAATGATCCTTTTAAACGAGGTTCCTGCTTGGCCAGTACTCGATAGTTCTCCGCCATGGCCAGAGCCACTTTTGCCTTACTCCAAGCTTTATTCAGTTCAGTATATGCCTGTTCCCTCTGTTCGAAACTTGGCACCTGTCCGTCAATTCCCAGAGATACTAGATCTTCCAGCTGCTCACAGGATCTCAAAGTAAGCACGACGTGCTTCACAAGCTCATCTCGAGCGCGCACTGGATATAGAGAGACTTGAACCAAAGTGGCTACTGCACCACCTAACAGCATCGCAATGGTTCTTTTGGCAAAGATTAGTAACACCCCATCGGGTAAAGTCGGTCTGACTGTGGACAATACGATAACCGTAGCGGACACTACGCTCACCAGACCTGCAACCACATGCGGAGAAGTCACAATAATGTAATATTGTATGACCAGACCAAACCCAATCATAACGCTCATAACAGCAAATCCAGCAGCATCACCTTGCCATCCTGCAGCGTAACTAGCGTAACCCCAGGAGCTACCAAGAACTACTCCAATCGTACGCACAAGAAAGGTGTACAAGGTACCTCCAATTGATGTCTCCAACGACAAGGCACCAACAAATCCGACCCAGTTACCACGGGCATCAGCGTACCATTTTCGAGCTTCTGGAATGAAAGCAGGGAAACTCACCAGCATTAGACATACTGTGAATTTGAGGCCGAATCGTACATGTGGTTTGTATCTAGTGGGCAGCTCGACGATATCTGCAACAAAATTGCGAAAGCGACCCATTCTAGTCTGGCGATTTAAGTTAGCGGCTGTTTCTTCCATGTCCTGAGTGGTTCGCTTCTGCTTGTCCAGTAGTTCAGATCTCGCACCAGTGCCTCTGCTGTATATACTGGCTGTTTCGATTTCATTGCTCCCTGTAGAAAGATAGGTAAATAGAGATGCTTTAGAGAACAGCGATGGCAGCCACAGTGTTCTCCCATTCCAACCTTTTTGCTGCCTGGTAGCTCTACTTTCCACCAGTTCATGACATTGGGAAAGGAGATTGCACGCTGCAGCTGCTAGCTCACGAAAGTTGAGCAAAAATGAAGACAACAAGAAGAATTCTTCTCTAGGCATCAAATCGGGGCATGTATCGTCCGGATTGGACTGATGCCATTGACTTGAGGGATCGCCAACTTGTTTTAATGAGGTCGGTATGACCGAGTCGTATGAGTGGATGGAAATGGCTACTTCCTGCATTGATTCATCGACCTTGATCAATGCGTTTTGGAGGTTCGAATGAGATGTAGAACGATTATCATTAGACACATCGTAGCACAATGCAATGGCAATTTTAATGGACTCGAAGCTCTTTGAGATTTTCTCATTCAAGTCCAAAACAGGCTCTCGCACAGTCTCTAAGAAATTGAGCAGTACCTTTTTGTCTCCGTACTCTATTTCTCGTTCAGACCTTAAGAATTCAAGGTCCACTTTATGGAGAGTTGGCAGCGAGTCATCCTCAGGGGATTTCTCAAAAGATCCATTTCCGGCGGCCCTGTCGCTTTCTTCAGCAGGATTTCCTAAAAGGCAATACTCCAGTTCGCAGGATCCTACAATAGCATTCAGGATAGAAGCTGCAGTAGTTAGATTTTCTAAGATCGGTTTCAACTCGCTGGGAGCCATGTATGAATAAGAGACCTCAAACGTAGACTCAGTCAATACTGTCTGGCAGCTTTCTAGTTTGCTACGAATGACTCGTTTCTTTGTTTGCAGAGTTGCCAAAGACAATTTACCCTCGTTTCGTCGACTGGCTGTTCCTATGAAAAACCAGACCGAATTATTAGAGTGAGCATGCAGCTCCTCTAGAGCGCTGACCACCGTAGTCCCTATGAAAGTGGAACCAAATTCGGGGAAAACAGCAATGTTAATAAATAATGTGATTCCGTAGCCCAAGAAAATGGGAGCAGCATATGAATGAGCGACGACGGACAACTTTACGCCGTACGAGGTGAGAAAATTGAAATGGGCCATCAGGAAGAACAAAAAGACAAACTGGAACAGCCTCGGAGAGTAACTTCTGATAAAACCATGCCAAAACAGCATGATTATCTCCATTACTGCCAGAAATGCTAGTGCCTGTTGCTCGGTGCCTATGGCTTCGATCCGCTGAGCAACGTACAGACCGAAAATCGCATATGCCAATCCCAAAACTGCACCTCCAATGCCAAAAATGCAATTCTCCAGCATGGCCCCGACTCGCCTACCCGGGTGACTGTTCACAGAGACCAAAGTCAGCAGAAACAGTGCCGAGCCTAAGTGGTCAGCAATGGGATCAATCAAGCAGAACACGAAACAGGTCAAAGTGCAGAGCCATGTTTTGAATATTCTGAGGCCCTGGGTCTTGTTGAGACCGTATGGAAGCAGATAGTGGGAGATCTGTTTAAGAGACGGCCTCACAGCCTTTTTCTGGGCAGTTTCGGTCATATCATGAAGGGAAAACCGAGGATTATAAGTGAAATGAGAAGTGGAATGAAAAGTCCAAGAGCGGAAAAAGCGGTGAAGTGCTTTACGTGGGGGAGATGTTCCGCGGGTTCGAGAGATACTGTGATGTTTAGCTGGTGATGTTGGTATTTGGTTACTTATGGATGGATTTGTTTTGTATTTCATTAGTATAGTCATATAGTAGTACTGAAGTGAAAATAAAAATTTGCTGAAATTGAGTAGAGACTAGTTATTTTGATTGATCGTCTTATCTTGCATTCAAAGGTGCATAATCTTGCAGGAGAATAATATTTCAGATGCTTGGGTTCCATTGTAAGCTCGTCATCTTCAGGGGTGAATTTTGGTCTCAGCTGTTCGGCTCTAAATGAAAGCATTACGTACAGATGAATGAGATGTAAGGATAAAACCCAGAAGACCCTCGGTTCGCCTGAGAGGAGTAGAGATCGGTTTTGACATGCGTCATGGGTAACAGGGACTGTAAAGTATCTGTTCACCCAGTGTTCTAATGCAATGATATGATAAATCATATAGCCCGAACACCTCGCAAAACTTCGCTGGAAATGGCATTTATCTTCGAACCGGAACATATGCCATGGATTTCATGTAATTTTCTAATTCTAGGACTTGTTACTCTACGTAAAGCCACTGGGCCCATTCGCTCGGGTCGCACTCATCCATCAGGTCAGTGAATTGCGATCCACCATTGACCCAGCCTACGATTCCTCCAGTGATTGCATAAATCCTTATCGACGACCCGCGCTCCTTCACAGCGTCCTGTAGCCAACCAGCGACACGCCATGCTCTCCCACCGTTGCTTGAACTATTACAATGTACATAAATGGCTTTTATATCAGATTTCTCCGCCAACCTCAAAATGACACCAATAGAGTGAAAAATAGACATGGCAGGACAGTTTAATGCCGTTTTAATCTTACCACCATGGAAATCATCTCTGCGCAAGTCCAAAATCAAAAAGTCCGGATCATTATTATTGACGTTTCGTAGCGCCTCTAATACCACCGGGTTCTCAATATACTCTGGTTCGCTTTGAAGATTGGGATAACTTTCCCACCATTTTGGCTGCTTTTTTCCATCCATCAGTAATTGGTGATTTCAGTTATCATGTTGCGATTATTATGAATTATCTCTGGGAAACCTGAAGCGTGCTAAACTAAGCTCTGTTGTTCAGGAAGATACTGCAGGGCAAGCTGAGATGGGAAAAATTGTGAACCTTGGCCACTACACACGTCCTAGTATCCATAATGGGGGTCGGGTTTGTGTTTGGTAAGCTGAGCTGGCTTGATAGGGGTCTACCCCTTTGGATATTCTTGGCTATGACTCTGGGTATCCTGCTGTCGGAGTTCGTCCCACAGTCAAGGACAGTGTTCACGGATGGCGCTTCTTTTGATAATGTCAATGTGCCCATAGCAGTCGGACTGATCGTGATGATGACTCCTCCTCTTTGTAAAGTGCGATGGGAAAGTATAAGAGAATTTTTGGGCCGAAAGAACCTGTGGAAGCACATCGTGTTCTCCTTGGTAATAAACTGGCTAGTTTCACCGTTCGTTATGCTGGCTATGGCCTGGGCTACTTTGCCTGATCTGCCAGAGTACCGTACTGGTGTTATCATGATAGGACTGGCTAGATGTATTGCGATGGTGCTAATATGGAACCAGATCGCTATGGGAGATCCAGACTTGTGTGCTATCCTCGTTGTTGTCAATAGTATCTTGCAGTTGATCCTATATGCACCATATGAGATCTTATTTTGCGAAGTTATATCACGCGGTGGGTCTATCTCAGTGACTGAAGAATATCTGATTGTGTTTCGCTCTGTGGCGTTCTATCTTGGTATTCCCCTGGTTGGTGGTGCTGCAATCAGACTGGGATCGCTGCGAATCTTCGGAGCCGAGATATACGAAAGAGTGATTTTGAGGTTCCTCAGCCCTTGGGCTCTTATAGGTTTGCTTTATACCGTTGTTGTAATTTTTATCCAACAGGGGTATAAAATTATCAAAGATGTGGGACCCGTGTTTCGAACTTTTGTCCCTTTGATACTGTATTTTGTTGTGATGTGGTTTGGCACAGTTTTCCTCGCCAGGTACTTTAATAACTGGCTCAATGATTTGGACGAAAGAAGGAAAACAATAAAGAGTTGCGGTTGTGAGAAACTCAAACAAGATCAGCCATCTCGCTGGAAGCAAAACTGTGGCGCTGAATACTCTGTGACGATGACACAGGCTTTTACGGCAGCGTCGAACAACTTTGAGCTGAGCATCGCCGTTGCTGTGGCGGTGTATGGAGTTAATAGTCCAGTGGTATTGGCAGCCACTGTCGGCCCTCTGTTGGAAGTACCGATCCTTTTGGGGTTGAGCTACTTTGCTTTATATCTTCGAGATCGGTGGCTCTGGAAAGACATCGGAGTGGAGTATGAACGACAGGCAACTATTGAATCCGCATGATTATTTACTAAGTAATTTATTTATCTGCTATCCATTCGAGTTCGTTGTAGCCTCGAGAATCTGTCTATTTTTATGATATGACTGAAGCAATAACCAACTTCAGCAAGTCTCCATTTGGAAAGCTTCAAAATCCTCCTGGAGACCACAAGTTATCACGTATTTAACAGGATCAGACGAGTGATAGCATATTAAATCCTATAGGATTAATGTGATGGTTAGATTTGTAAATCAATAAATAAAAATAAATAATGTCAAAGCGAGCCTTCAGTGTATGCTGGACTTGGTCTGTAAGTGTAAGTGCGAGCACCACAGCTTTGGTCGCAAACTTATACCAAACTGAGACCAAACTTAGACCAAGCTTAGACCAAACTTGCACCAAACTTGATTTCCGTCTAATCTCAACTTTGGCCGCAACTTGGCCCACCACCTAAACTCAACTCTGACCCTTTGCCATTGCCAGTTTACGTAGCCTCATCAAAGTCGCAGCCTGATATTCCTGATCCGACATTTCATTGCTAGGAGTCTCCAGTCCAGAAGGAGAACTAGGGAATGACTGTTCCTTTTCATCAAAACTGTCATCTATCTTAGCTGATTCCACTTTCACAACCGTTTCAAAAACCGGTTCTATCTGTGCCAACTTTGTATAATCTTGAGCCTTGCAAGCCAAAGCCCCGATCACCGACATAAATTCTATCAGAGCTGTCAAAACTCTCTTCCGTTCTACTAAAACAACAGTCTCTATTCTTCCAAATCTTGAGAACATGGACTCGACCTGTTGTTTAGAAGGACCAGGCAGGGAAAACTTCACCTTAACACGTCGTTTTTGAGCGTCGTCCTGCTCTTGATCTGTATGCTTATTGGCAGTTCCATGTCTAACTTTCTCCGTGGCATCTTCGCTCTTTCTATCCTCTTTCTCTTCGTGCGCTTTCCGTCTCTTTAGTCCCTCCATTTTCAAAATCTCCAGCCGTCGTTTCCCCTCATTGTCACCAGTTCCATGCCCAGTAAGCTCTTCTCGTCTTTCGAGGTCTTCCTGCAGTTTTCTACGCTGAGAGTCGAATTTTTCACGTCGTTTCCTTAGTTCAACTTGTGCTCGTCGTGTTTTGTCAAACTCTGCTCTTAAATTAGGTGTCGTGAGAACTTCCAGCGCTTTTGACAGAATATGAAACTTTTCTTCCGCCTCTTTGCTCGGATTTTTATCTGGATGGTACTTTAACGACTGCTTACGGAATGCCCTAGCGATCTCTTTTTCCGTGGCCTCATCACTGATACCAAGGATATCGTACCAGTCATTCGACATGTTGGTAATATGGCAAGTAAGAGGAAGAAATGGTTTGAAATGATGAACTCATGAAGTTGACACAGAAAAGATCGACATCGCCACTATCACTGCGGCTGGTCCGCATGCATTATGCAGGGGGACAGTTGTGAGGACAGTTATGAGAATTGATCACAAATGTGACAGAAGAAGTTTAACATCTTACTGGGTGCGACCAAAGTAGTGTACTTCTATTAATCGATATTCTACTACTCATAAATATACATTCTACTCATCCTCGTACTATATTTTTACCTTTTACCCATCCTCATATTATCTTTTAGTCTTTCTTTCCAATTCTTTTGTCATCAACTCACTCAGCTATGGTCAGCTTCGTTCTCAGGCAGTAATTACAGCTCATAATGACCACTCTTTTTCTCTCTGTCGTTAGACCAAAAACCACATCAAAACAATCTGGCAAATAAAACTGTAGAAAAACAAAAATTGAATTCGTCTTTGTCGCTGTCCAGAGTTAAACGTGCTCGCCGAACTCGAGGTACTGTCAGGTAACAAGATATATCGCAATGACCTCAGCAAGAAAAACGAATTGGACAACGCAGTATAGAAAAACACCGCCCATTTAATCGTCGAACCAGCAAACAGCGAGCTCGCCAGCATGGTCAAGGTGATTCCAATAAACTTGTAACCACTGTATGCCACAAAATCAAGCAGTTTCGAACCCGAGCTAAGCAAATAAGTCCCCAGTTTCAAAACCAACAGCTCAACTAGCATGAATGCAATGGCTTTACTGGTAATATAGCCTAGTATTTTGGGATGAAACGTTCCGTGCAAGCCAGCAAACACAGAAGTAAGTAACACGTATGTGGTAAAAGCCATGACCGGAATGTACATATCCGGGGCATTGATGTCGTCTCGGGCAGTGGCATAACCGTCTATAACTCCAGAAGCTTCACTTCGTACCATTTGCCGAGACCACGGTTTGTGTCTCCACGGAAACAGAACCACGCCTATTTTACGTAATACATATGAATTAGACACTTGGAAGTAGTATTTTAAAGCAGACACCGACACGTACTGATTGAAATTCTTGCCAATATATTCCTGGCCGTAGTTCAAAGCACTTCTGCCTACTTCAATCCCCAGCTGAGCCGACGGATCGCTCAAGAAATTCGTGTAACTGGTCCCTGCACCACTGAACATCATCCCTGCTGGCTGTGCAGCCTGAGAACTACTGCCTACATCAGAGGGAACGTACGGATTGGACGATGCTGGTTGCCTTTGCGTGGCTGTCCCTTGCGGGAATCCTTCGGGCGGGGGCGGAGATCGAAACGGAGGGATTGGATGCTGTGGTATGGGATGGTGCAACGGAGGACTGTTCGGTGTGTTTGCGTACATGTTTAAAATGTCTGCAGATTTGCTGAAAATGCGCCTGTTGTTGTTTTGATGGATGAAAAGAAGTTGGCACGTTGTTCGTTTGGGTTGATGAGATAAGCCGCGGGCTGTACGGTGTGGGGCTTGCTGTCGATCGTATGCACAAAGCAGGGGAAATAAGACATGCAGCGCGGTTATAACTAGCTAGTATAGAATTAATTAAATATAATTATCAATATGAAACACCCTACTCTACAGCGGTCTGTGTTTTCTCTGGGGCCGATGAATTTGCCAAATGCATGTTGTCAAACATCAGCGCATTGATCATTGCCAGTGCTCCCGGAGGATTGTCCCATCCCACTAAATGGCCAGCGTTGTACACTCGTAGATAAGCCAGATTCTTATACTGCTTAAGGCTCCCAGCAGGCTGGCCGTTAAATACCCATTGGTTCGAAGGAGCGCTTCGGAAACCTGCAGACCCCGTCCAGTCTAAAGACTCTGCCACCGCTTTGACTCCCATCCAGTTGTACGAAGCATCTTTGTCTCCCGCGTAGAGTAGAACTGAAATACCAGCGTCAAGTGTAGTTGTTAGGTTTCTCTCTACTGACGTTGCACCAACTCCACTAGCAAAGAATTCGTTTTCAATTGTGTTGTTACAAGCCTGGAAATTGTCCTTTTTGAGCTTCAGGAACTCAATAATCTTGGGCTGACGCATATACTCTTGATAGTAGAAATCCTGGCTATAACAGTCCTCAGTATCATTGTGACAGCCTCGACTGATGTCAAACAGATTACCGCCATAGGGTCCAAAAGCAGTGGACTCGCAGTAGTCCATGGCCGCTGAACAATTATACCCAGGTTGGTTGTTGCACCTGTCGAGTGCTTCCACACACAAGGGCATCTTAAACTCGAGTTCATCGCACTGTTCTTTTGATAAGACAGAAGTCTCGGTGCCAGAGTCTGTAGGATCACAAAACAATTGTCGCACGTATTGGTACTGCAAGACGGAATCCATTAATCCGTTTCCAATACTTATCGACGCCAAGTGGATGTTACTCTCTGGGTGACTCAAAATCTCTGTTGCAATTGCAGGCACAAAATGACCAGCATCAGATATACCCGAGATATGGAACGGCAGATTTGAGTACTGAGGAAATGCTTCAAAGAAACTATTTAAAAATTCCAGAACTTGAGCACTCAATGGGCCAAGGGTAGACACCTCTTCTCCAACAGTGGAAGCACCAGTGCCTGCAGGCTCATCCAGAAAGATCACTGTTGCATTGTTGGTCCATGAGTAGGGATTCACTTTGAATGTCAAGTCTTTTTGAATGATACCAGGTCCCATTACAAACATTGCACCTTTTAACGATGAGCAGCCAGGTCCTCCATTCAAGAACAAGATTACTGGATCAGAACTAGGATCATTTCTCGATTCAAAAGCCCAATAGAACAAAGAGTTCTTACCATTGGCAACATCGACATACCCAGCAAAAGTCTTTACACCGGGATGCAGTTCTACTCCCAGAGAGGTGGTATCTATGTGAGTTACTGCTGCCAGGCATATTCCGATAAGTTGAACCACTGTTAACCACAAAAAGAGCATCATTATCTTTTTCGTTTCTCTCAATTCAATTTGAACTTTGAAGTTCTAGAATCCTTTGTGGTTTACAAATCTTTTTGGGCACATGTCTTTTATAATTTGTCATGGGTCCAGTACAAATTTACAGTTTTGGCCATTCCTGCTAGAATTCCAGCCGTTTCAGAGTCATTAAAGGGTAATATGAGCAAAACTATTGGTTGGATCGGACGGCTGCAATTGACAACAATGACGGTAACCACACAGAGCCACGTTTAACTGAAGCTTCAAGCTTCCCAGTTTGAATATTTAAGTTCTTCGCATATTACCGCGATCGTCGATGATAACCCCATCAACTGCCATATTGGGAATTACGCTATGCAAGGTAAATTGAAAAAAGACGCGTCGCCAAAAGACGTGTCGCGGCGTTCCACAGATCACCACTACAGCGGAATCCAACTCAATTTGATTTCAAACACTTGCATACCATCCAAAAAAAGATGCCTTTTCCTGGAAGAAAGCCAAATAGTGGTTTTAACACCAGATTTATCAAACAAAAGAACACAACACGGGAAAAGACTGCCATAAACGAGGCTACGCTGAATATCGACGCGACTTCAGCTAATCGAAAGTTTGACAATGCCGCTGTAACCGACCAACTAGACAGCCAAATGGGCTTTGATAGATACGAGTCTGGTCCTAAGAAAGTTGGATGGCTAGTAAACTTTCATAGTGTAAGTTGTAACACTAGGTTGGAGGAATCAAAACTAATCAGACCACCGTCAAATCAGACGACGTCATGGGCGGATTGGCCGGCGTGAATTACTACTTTTTAGATGAAGAAGGAGGAAGTTTCAAAGCAACGGTTCAGTTTGATCCTTATTTTTTATTAGCATGCACGGTATGTCCGGGAACCGATTGAGTTTGGTGGAATTAGCTAACGAGCATGGCCATGAAACTGAAGTAGAGGAATATCTGCGGCGTAAGCTGGATGGGCTGGTTAAAGCGATACATAGACTGGAAAGGGAAGATCTGTCGTTACCGAACCACCTTATTGGAAACCGACAGAAATTGCTGCAACTCGACTTTCACAACGTCAACGATCTACTGGCAGCCCGAAAGATCCTCATGCCACTTGTGGAATCAAATAAAAGTAAACAAGAAGTCAGTGACAGTTATGCTGAGGTTTCACTGTAAGTTTACCCCTAATTTTTTTGGCTATTTGCATCACTAACCAGAAACTCTCTTTTAGGCGATAGTTTTGTCGACGGAGCTGCCAAATCTAAAGACGCAGTAGAGTATCTCCAAGATATATTTGAGTACGATGTCCCCTACCACGTTCGAGTAGCAATTGACAAAGACATTAGAGTAGGAAAGTGGTACTCAGTAGAGGCAATCAGTGGAATAGTCAAGCTCACTGAAATGCCTGAAAGAATCGCTCGAGCCGACCCCGTGGTGATGGCTTATGACATTGAAACAACCAAGGCTCCATTAAAATTTCCAGATGCCTCTATAGATAAGGTTATGATGATTTCATATATGATTGATGGAGAAGGTTTTCTGATTACCAACCGAGAAATTGTTTCAAAAGATATCGAAGACTTTGAATATACTCCGAAACCCGAATTTAAAGGTGTCTTTACTGTCTTCAATGAACCAACAGAACGAGATGTCCTCATTCGCTTTTTTGAGCATATCCGTGAAGAAAAACCGACAGTCATAGCAACATTCAACGGAGATTTTTTTGATTGGCCATTCGTAGAAGCCCGTGCTTCCTTTCATGGACTCGACATGTATCAGGAAATTGGATTCCAAAAGGACATGGAAGAAGAGTACAAATCAGCTCACTGTGCTCATATGGATTGTTTCAGATGGGTAAAGCGAGATTCATACCTGCCGCAGGGAAGTCAAGGTTTGAAAGCGGTTACTACCGCCAAATTAGGCTATAATCCTATTGAAATCGATCCTGAGATGATGACCCCCTATGCCATTGAGAAACCACAGACAATGGCAGAGTACTCGGTGTCAGACGCTGTAGCCACCTATTATCTCTACATGAAGTACGTGCATCCCTTTATCTTTTCGTTGTGCACAATCATCCCCTTGAATCCGGATGAGGTGCTTAGAAAAGGTACTGGTACATTGTGTGAAATGTTGTTGATGGTTCAAGCCTACCAAAACAATATTTTGCTCCCTCATAAGCATAAAGAACCTCTAGAGCGATTTTATAATGGTCATCTTCTCGAAGCCGAGACATATGTTGGTGGCCACGTCGAATCGCTGGAAGCTGGTGTCTTTAGAAGTGATATCCCCTGTGAATTCAAAGTCGATACCACTGCTATCGATGAACTTCTTCGAGATCTCGATTCTGCATTACATTTTACTATAACAGTTGAAGGAAACAAAAAAATGGAAAATGTTACCAACTACGAGGAAGTCAGGGCCCAGATTGCTGAGGCTCTTTTAAAGCTGAAAAACAACCCCAAATGTGAGGAGAACCCATCTATTTATCACGTCGATGTGGCTTCAATGTATCCCAACATTATGACGACCAATCGACTCCAACCTGACTCGATGATTACCGAAGAAGATTGTGCCGCATGTGACTTCAATCGTCCGGGAAAGACTTGCGATAGAAGACTGCCTTGGTCATGGCGAGGTGAGTTTTACCCCGCCAAGAAAGACGAATATCTCATGATTCGGCGAGCTCTTCAAAACGAGCAGTTTCCTGGCAGATCACCGAAACACCCAACTCGTTCTTTCGACGATTTATCCCCTACAGAACAGGCTGCCATGGTTAAGAAACGGTTATCGGAGTACTCCAAAAAGGTATACCATAAAATTCGACAAACTGAAACTGTCGAAAGAGAGGCCATCATCTGTCAACGAGAGAACCCATTCTACGTGAATACCGTGCGTGACTTTCGAGACCGACGATATGAATTCAAAGGTCTGCAAAAGGTCTGGAAGAAAAAGGTTGAAGATGTCCCAAAGGACGATATCGCATCTAGGGAAGAAGCGAAAAAAATGGTTGTGCTGTATGATTCGCTTCAATTGGCGCACAAAGTCATTCTCAACTCTTTCTATGGATATGTTATGCGTAAGGGTTCGCGATGGTACTCAATGGAGATGGCAGGCGTGACATGTTTAACCGGTGCTACCATTATTCAAATGGCACGGTCACTCGTAGAGCGCATTGGTCGTCCTCTCGAGCTGGATACTGACGGAATCTGGTGTATCCTTCCTAAAACCTTTCCGGAAGACTTCATGTTCACTTTGAAAGATGGAAAGAAGCTGCCAATATCATATCCATGTGTGATGTTGAACCATCTCGTTCATGCAAGATTCACAAACCACCAATATCAGACGCTGGTCGACGAGAAAACTCTACAATACGAGACTACGAGTGACAACAGTATTTTTTTTGAAGTCGATGGACCGTACAAGGCAATGGTGTTGCCAACATCCAAGGAGGAAGACAAGAATTTGAAGAAAAGATATGCCGTATTCAATCACGATGGAACTTTAGCTGAACTCAAAGGTTTCGAGTTAAAGAGACGGGGAGAGCTGAGACTTATCAAGGCATTTCAGAGTCAGATTTTCAACTTCTTTCTTCATGGCTCAACATTGGCAGAGTGTTATGGGGCAGTTGCAAAGGTTGCAGACAGCTGGCTAGATATTATCGAGTCCAAAGGACAAACTCTCGAAGACGAAGATCTTCTGGATTTGATTTCAGAAAACAGGAGTATGTCAAAAACTTTGGAAGAATATGGAGGACAAAAAAGTACATCAATCTGTACTGCTCGGCGGCTAGCCGAGTTTCTGGGATCACAGATGGTAAAAGATAAAGGTCTGGCTTGTAAATACGTTATATCGAAGAAACCATACGGAGCTCCGGTAACGGATCGTGCGGTTCCTGTAGCTATTTTCTCAGCAGAATTGAGCGTGAAGAGCCATTATCTCAGGCTATGGCAAAGAGACTCTTCGTTGGAGGATTTCGATCCAAGAGCTATTATTGACTGGGATTATTACCGGGAGCGATTGGCTTCCACAATCCAGAAGATAATCACAATCCCCGCTGCTCTTCAAAACGTGAAGAACCCTGTTCCTCGAATCCCTCATCCTGAATGGTTGTTCCGAAGAGTTGCAACGAAAAACGACAAGTTGAAACAGCAATCTATGTCTTCCTATTTGACAAAAGGAAAGCCAATGAGAGACGGCAGCAATAAAGCAAATATACAACCAAAAAAAGCAGTTCATGGTGCTCCTATTTCACCCATAAGTGACATTGAGGATATTGCTTTACCTGGGGCCAAAGCCGCGGTCGTGCTCTCGAAGAGAAAAAACTCGGAAGAACAAGAGAATCAGGATCAAGGGGCAATTCTTGTTGAGCAAAGAACAAATTTGTCTCCTGACGACGATTACAAAGCTTGGCTGAAAGTTCAGAAAATCAAATGGAAAGCTCAGCGACAGGCACGAGAACGAAGAAAGCACCTATTTGGAGAATCAAGTCACCGAAGCGACAACAGCTTGACGGGCATGATCCGAAATCAAACTCAGTCTGCGTACTCCAATACTTGGCACGTTCTTCAATATTGTGCTTCTGAAAAGCCTGGCGAAGTGTTAGCATTTGTGAATATCAATGGTAGACTTCAAACGGTCCGAATCAATGTCCCCAGAAATATTTACGTCAATTTCAAGCAAGACCCTCCTCTTGAAGGTCTTATCCCTGGCTGTGACGTTCAAAAAGTCAACCATGTTTTACCCAACGGGCATCAATCTTCAAATCTTTTCCGACTGAGTATGCCTGAATCCACTTTCATAGAAGAAATGTCGAGGCCCGATAGTATTTTGAAACACAGTTCCGTGGAGGGTATATACGAATCCCAGATTGACCTGAAAGATCGTGTTCTTTTGGAATTAGGGACGAAATGTGTACTTGATAGCTCGCAGCCTGGATTACTCGGGAAGGGACTCGAAAAAGGCTTTGACTTTGACTGGTTACAAAAGAACGACAAGGAATCCTACCTGAAGGGTTGCAATCACAGTTATGTTTTCCTTTACCATATAAGTGCACATGACTATCAGATATTTGCTGTTATTCCTAGTTGGAGTAACGAAGCTACAGCTTTTGTTTTGCGACCGAGCGGTAGTCAAAACTTGCCGTCTTTGAGTAAACTGTACAGGGAGCACTTTGCGGCTAGAAGTGAGAGAGTCGACAATTCAGTCTTTGAATATCAAAGTGAGGTAAAGTTTGAAGAACTTTACTTTGAAAGTAGTAAACGACTGTATCAGAGACTAGGGTCCATGCTGTCTAAGCTACACTCAGAAAAGGGCACGAAAGCGATAGTGTGTTTACAATCCCAACGTTCTGCACGCTTGAAACGACTCATTCGTCCCTTGAATGAATTCCCTGTTCTCGAGATCCGGCAGTCGGCCAGCGTACCTACTCTTGGATGGCAGATGAACGTGGCAAAGAAGATTGTTTCTAATTACTTTGGTTTGTCGTCATGGATCACACACTTGACCAGTATGGCCCAGTACAGTGACATACCTCTGGGAAATATGAAGTGTGATGATGCTAGATATTTGATTGACGTGACTTACGCTCGAAAGTTACAAACAGCTGGAGTTGTTCTTTGGTGGTCCCTCGGACCAATTCCTGATAACGGTGGCTCAGAAAAGGATAACATTCTGCCGTTAATGGATCCCTTAGATATGCCAGTGGTGAACAACGCAGGTACCTACAGTAAAATTTGTTTGGACTTGGAGATCCGAAACTTGTCTGTGAATACGATTCTTACCGCTTCAATTATTAGCGAAGCAGAGGGAACAGATATGGCAAATACAATGGTCGAAGGAGCTGGCGGTGCTGTTCCATTTGTCGAAAATGCATTTTCAACCCCTGCTTTAAGTGTGCTGAGCAATTTAGTCAAGGAATGGTGGCAGCAAGCTCTTCAGCAGAATATCAATGCTGACACAATGGTTCACAATTTCATCGGCTGGGTTTCGTCGAGTGATTCTTTGTTATACGATCGGTCACTCTACTATCATGTTCAGAACCTGTCAAAGAAAGCGTTTATTCAGCTGATCCGTGAAATCAGGCGTCTTGGCTCGCAATTGGTGTTTGCTAATCAAAATCGATTAGTCTTGGTGACCTCAAAGTCAATTATCGAAAATACGTTTGCTTATTCGAATTTTGTTGTCAAGTCTATTAGGTCGAAGCCTCTGTTCAACTACCTGGACATTTCAATCAAAGGGTATTGGGACACCCTGGTGTGGATGGACGATGTCAACTACGGTGGACAGCTTTGTCTGGAAATCAGTAGCGACAAAGAGCAGAGCATTGAAACCTTTATGAACTGGCATATCAAGAAATTCTTGCCTGAGATTCTCCAGCCGGAGTTTGAGGAGTGGGTGCTGAAGTTTATTTTGTCTTACTGGAAAGCAGCTCGAGCTAGTGAAAGTGAGACAGGAGAACGGTTGACTCAAGTGTCATCTACAGCTTTGGCACGAGCCAATAACAAAGGTGGAGAAGACGATGAGGACGACGAAGAAGAGAAACATTTTGCCCATGGGTTGTTCCGCGACATGGAGAAAATTTTGCTGAAGAGAGTTGAGCTGCTTCGACGTCGTTACACTGAAGGTGTTGCTCATAAAGAAGTCGAGCAGGAGTTTGCATTCCCTATTCGTCCTGGATCGTACCTGAACCTGACAAATCCCATTTTACAGCTGATCAAAAGCATTTGCGCCGTGTTTGCTACATGCAAGGAGCTGACGCTGGAGGTCAGACTTGTTCGACGTCATTTGCTACAGTTGGTAGATATCAAAGAGTTCAGTGACGAGGCGCAGTTTCAGAACCCTAGTTGGTCACTGGTGCTGTCAAAGGTTCTGTGTGATTCGTGTGGAAGTATTCGTGACCTGGATCTTTGCAGGAATGACGACCTTGTGCAAGAGCAGGATATTTCCAACTCGAAGGTTTTTACATGGTTGTGTGAAAGCTGTGGTAAGGAGTACAACCGAGTGGCTCTGGAGGAGTTATTGATCCAGCAGTTGCAAAGAAGCTTGACAATGTACCAGGTGCAAGATCTCAAATGTTCCAAGTGCAAGCGAATAAAGGACGACAATTTATCGGATCATTGCGAATGTTCTGGTTCGTGGACCGAAACTATCCCGAGAGAGTCTATAACAAAGATGGTAAAGAGCTACGAGCGAGTTGCTGATTATTATAATTTCCGGCTGGTCATGGACCTAATCTCCGAGATTAATGTGTGATAGTTATAAAATTACGATATACAACGATAATGAATAAATAAATGCATGAATACTTTCTCAAACTGATATTCATATAACCACCTCTTCGGTCGTGAGCCCACACAACGTACACCTTCTATTAATCGTCCCATTCGGCCCATCTGTAGGAACTCCCCAATTATGGATATGCGGACCGTCTCCCTTTCGTGTCAGAGTCTCCGCTCTTGTTTTCCTTCTCATATCTTTGAGTTTTTCCAAAAATTTCTTCTCCTTTCTTGTCTTTTTCTGCTCGACTCTTTTTTCATACTCTGCGTCCAACCCTTCTGGTCCCTTCCACTTTTTATATGCATACTCTTCTACTTGATATCGCAGATAAAGCATCATGTTTGTATATGTTGTTTTGTAGGGATTTGGCCGCTCCATGTGTGGAAGCAGTTCCTCGTCCTTGAGTTCTGGGTCAGTCAGCAAATAATCTTCGCGACACTCTGTTTTCGTAAGCAGAGAGTACTTGTCGGGGAACTTTCGCTCGCATGATTTACAGACCCGGCACTTGAATACATTGTAGAGTTTAAAGTTGAGTTCTGGTGTGTCACACTCAAAACACTTTGGTGCGTCCGGGTCTGACAGCATAGTTGGAGCCTGGAAAACTTTTTGCTTCTCTTGCCACTCTTCAAGAGTCATGCGTGTAGACGTTTCTACGGTTTCATCGTCTTCCAAATAACCACCCTTTGTGTCTGTGATCTTTGAGAAATCGTACTCAATGTAGTTTTTGAACTTTTTGGCTGGTTCTATGCGGTCCAATGGCTGGTTTGCTCGACGCAGCTGTGATGAATTCGATGTCGAGTCTGGGGCAGATCCACTCAGGTCCTTTTCTTTCCCCTTTTGTGACCGTTTCGCAATTCTTTCCTTGGCTTCTTGGAGTCTTTGTAAGGCCCGTTGACGGTTTTCTTCCCGTCGTTTGGCTGCGTCGGCCTGGTTGGAGGCGAAGCTACCAGTTGCAGTATCTGGCATGATGAGCACTTACGACTATCCTAGCAAGTCTTTGAGTTGAAGCTTTGTGCACCACCGAGATATTAGAAATGATGTTAACAATCTGAAAAACTCTGGCAGTTATCCGATATTGATCTGCAGGTGGCAAGCCAATCACTTCCTAGTTTGGCTTTGAATATGCAGGTCCATGGTCGATCATCCTGGTCGGCACGTGAATGACCGTGAACTTCTTTTCTCGATTAAACACACAATATTATAGTAGGTGATCTCGACTTGAGTTACAACCACCTTGAACAACCGTCGGCCGCTGTGCTGTACTGCGATCATGCTGTTTGACACCTCCCAATTGAAAAAGGATGTTCTCTGCCGGGATAATCAAATCGATTTATTGAATGGAATCCTGGCGCCAGCATCAGATGAATGCCCTCGGGCGATTGTAGTTCACGGTGCTCCTTCCACGGGCAAATCGTTTGTGGTGAAACAATTTTTCGGCGCGAGTGGGGCTAGGTACTCTTTTGTGTCCTGCGATCAGTGCCTCACAATTCGTATTTTGTTGCAGAGAGCGATCAGAGCGATAAAGAGCGACAGTGGAGTTCATATCAAGGAGGAGGACACCACACTGAAAGCCAGTGCTCAGGCGAATGGCCAAGCGAATGGCCCAAAGGAGGGTGACAACGGACAGGACGATACGATGGAAGTAGACGATGTTGAGGACGAAGTCAAAGGAGACACTGTTGATTCCAAGAAATCCAATTTTGACGTGGTGGCTGAAAACTTTTCTGCCTTCTACTCTACCCTCTCGTCCTTTTTCAGTCAATCTACCTATAAAGAAACCCACTTTCTGGTCCTCGATCGAATAGATCAACTTCCTGATAACCCTTCTGATCTCATGAGCTGCTTTGCCCGTTTGACAGAAATGTGCGATATAGACAATCTGGTCGTGATATTTGTGATCAACACTCTCGAACCACGGTCGTTTATCACCACCGCAATCCCTCACATACGCTTCCCACGCTACAACCGAGACGACGTGAACTCCATCTTAACACAGCATGTACTATGTCATTTTCCCAACACAGTGGAAAACTACAGTGAAGCCAAAGAACGGGTCTTCTGGAATCGATACGTTTCCGTTCTGTACGACTCTTTGGCTGCTCTTGTTAGTTCAGACCTACGTCTTCTGAAAGAAATTGCCATCAAAATATGGCCCGCATTCGTTGACCCTGTGATCAAGGGAGATATCAAAATAGACGATTTTGTGAAAGTTTACAAAGATCGAGAGCATTTATTTTCCACAGAGGTTGCTGTGACGGACTCGCTGGTAGATGTTGGAGATTTACGATCAAAAGCAGTTAAGGATCTGGTGGGTGGTACTTCTACAAACTACGACCTGCCTATTCAATCGAAGTATATTCTTTGTGCATCATACCTGGCCTCATACAATCCTCCGCGTTATGATATTCGCTTTTTCTCTCGAGCCAAGGAAGCTCGAGCCAAACGACGTGATACAGGGCGACGGAAGAAGTTGAAAATCAACCCTAGGTCTCTTGCCGCTCCTGCTTTCGACTTGGAGCGCATGTTGGCGATTCTTCAGGCCACAGCTCCTTCGGCTGGAGATTTGTATGCTGACGGATTTCCTTCAAATATTGATGTAGGTGTACAGATTGCTACGCTCACAACGTTGAAGCTTATATCCCGGACATCCAGCACGGATCCGCTAGATTCGCGAACCCGATGGAAGGTGAATGCGAATTGGACATTCATACAACAGCTCGCAAGAGACATTGATCTTCCGATTGAAGAGTATCTTATAGAATAATACCAACGACATTTTCGAATTTGTAACTGTACATAAATATAATCTATTGCTAACACACATGCTCCACTACAGTTCAATCAGCACAGCATCCTCTTTTGGGGGGGCCGGCTGAGCAGGAATAGAACCAGATTGTCCTTGTCGGTCAACTGGTGGGTAGAACAGATTCCCCGTCGGTGTGCTTTGCACTTGTTCGTTGTATGTAGGGGGTGCGCTAGGAGCGTTGGTTCCATAAGGTCCATCAGGTGCACTGGGAGCACTTGGAGCACTGGGAGCAGTCGGGGCTGCTCCATAGCTATATTGATACTGCCCAGTACCTTGTGGTTGTATAAGAGCCTGTCCATAGCTCTGTCCAGATGCTTGTGGCGAGAGTTGCGGGGTGTAATATTGCTGAGGATTTTGGTTTTGATACTGATAAGGATCTTGTGGTTGTTGGGACCATCGATACGTATGACTTAATCGATCTTCCAGTAATCTATCCCAATACCGAGCCACCGCTGTCAGTTTACCGTGTAAATCTTCCATTTTGTCGCATTTCTCCACTGTTTCTCGCAATGACCTAGCCAGTTTCGGTCGCAGCATTGACACATTTTCGTTTAATTGTTGTACCTTGATGTCGTGAAGGATTGCCCCTGGTGGAGCGTTCTGCATGTTTTCCACCATCTGGATGTATCGGTACATTATTTCTATTTCGAGGGTGGTGAGCTCCTGTGGATTAGGCGTTCCACCGACAGGAGTGGAGTCAGAGTTTCCATATGACTGGGACTGCTGGTCAGATGGCTGCTGAGATGACGGACTAGACTGATTATACGATTGAGGCGGCGGGGGATACGTAGAAGTAGATGTCGAGGTAGGAAGTTCGTAGAGGCCGCTCGTCACACCGGATGAAGTCGTATTAGTAGTGGTTGCCGCCTGTCCCATTTCTCTCAAACTAGCAGCAATGGCAGCTTTCATGTCTTCATCTTCCTCATCTGCTTCATCAGGTTTTGTCGATGCAGTGGTTGTGGACGCTGGTACAGGCATGGGCGGTTTCATGGATTTGTTGGAATCCTCCAGACTGAGGGCCAGAGCTCGTTTCAGATCTTCATCATCGTCGTCATTCAGCGGTCCAGGCCGCAGCGACTGGTTGTTGGAGTATGACTGGGTAGGTTTCAGCGCCGGAGGGGGAGCTACCTTTCTATCTGCCGCACCGGATTTCGAGCGCAATTCCTCATTGCAGTCATCGCAGACCCGTACCGGGTCGTAAATGCCGTAGTGGGGCAGAGGGAGGTAGTTGTTGCAGTGCTTTGTGTCAAAGACCCGGCCGCAGTTTCTACAATGATGCTTTCTATTAACAAACGAGAATGCGTCTCCACATTTCATACAGGTGTCTGAATCGATCCATTCAGGCGGCGCAGATGAGTCAATGAACGACGAGTTAATGACCGCCGTGGACTGAAATTCAAACCCCTCGGCTTTCAGCTGTTGATAGACTTTGTTCACGTAAGCATGCTGGATCTGGCCATCAAACGCATGCGCCCAGTTCTGGAGGTACTCCAGCATGAGCGCCTTGACCTGTGGGTTTACACCACCGGTGCTGGGTTTCAGAACCATTACAAATGAGTCCATGAATTCGCGAGACGAGATCTCCGACAGGAAATGGTTTCCGCCGTTTTTGATGCAGATATCAATGAGATGGAGGGCCAGGATCTGGACGTTTGGGTTCTTGTGCAGTAAGCGCCGTTTCAAAGAGCGCATGGCATCTTTGGGAGGCACTGTTTTCGATCGAATCATGTCACATATTTCGAGATTAAGCGCCAGGTCCTGTTGGCCGCTGGGCAGCGACTCGGACGTCGCTTGGTCGACTTTCTCGTCGATGGACGGGGCGGAAAACCAGGACATTGGTGTGGTACTGTGAGCGCTTAGATACGCCGAGAGTTTGGTTCTATTTGTATCGGTGTTTTGGGTGTTTTGGGATGTGTATTTATGTTATTCCAGTGGCGGCAACAGCGGGAACTTGGAGCTTTGGGACGCAGTGTAGAGTATGTTTGTGTGTGTTTGTGTGTGTTTGTACATGTATATGTGTGCTCAGCTGGGTGTGTAGATATGTTGGAAATATGCAGGCGCAGTAGGACAAAAATGTAACTGATCTACAATCAAGTGCAGCCGAGATATTGACATGCATGTCGCGACAACTGACATTGAAATTTCACACTCCACACATTGGTCACACTCCACACCAATGTGAGGAGATATTATAAATAGCACAAAATTGCTGCTCTCTACTTCAAAGTTGATAGTTCTGAATTCACAGAAATGAATGTCGACAACGACAACAGAGGTGTCTTCTTGTATGGACATCTCTTCCGCGATGAGCCTCCTCCCTTTCTACCCGTTACATTCGATGGATATGAATTTTCTGCCCTAGGGCACGACGCTCCAGTTCCGTTTGCCAAGTATGATGCCAATTTTTTGCCAGTATTTGCCGCCCTTTCTCCTCGAACTATGCTTCGCTGCATCTTTTCTTGGCCTCTTGTAAATATCCAACACGAGACGCTTGTTGGCTATGCCGAGCGAGTAGTTCCTCGTAATTCCAATTTTGTGGGAAATTCCCGTCCTCCGCAAAGTTACACTGGGCAATGTTGATCGAGCTATGAGCACTAATACGCTTATGCAACAAATGCCAATCATTGGCCATGCCATTGGGCAAAACTGGAGACTGAATGTCCTGCCTCTTCAAGAGAATTTAGACGCCGTTTTGAATGAGCTTCTCGGAGATGAAAATCATTCACAGGCCCTGAAAAATGCGGGAAACAAATATGCGAATGCCACATTTGATGGATATACGTTACGAAATACGGCAGTGACTTTTTACGGCGCAGCGGAACATCCGTTAAAACGGTTATTCCTCGACACAATCATGAATCCATCTGTCACATTCGTCGAGACAATAGCCGAGCTTCACTACGGTAAAGGATTTGAGCTAGGTAGGGGCCCAGGAGAGGCTGCAAGAAGATTTTTGGAATTAACCCACATTAACCAATACGTATCTGATGCAGGCATGACCATTACTATCAATGGGATAGAGAGACTTTTGTTTTTCAATGAAGTGAAGCTCTATACTAAGAAGATTGGATGGGGTTACCTATTTTATACGAACTAACGTTACTTATGTTCCTCCTGAGCTGGTGCGTTCACTGTCTCCTCGTTCTAGGCCCGACGAGTATAGGGAGTTCAGGAATGAGTGTGAAAGCGTGTACCAACAGGGGCTCAAACAAATATACATATATGCAGCTAAATTTGGCGTTAGATTCTTTGCCCTGAAAGACTACGTGTGTAGAGATTTTTTTTGAAATCGAACATGAAGATGTGGCTGCCAGTCAAGTAGGTCGGCTTAGAGTGAAGAGCAAATATACATCACACAGCGATAGTGGCGAAGAGTCCATGCGAAACATCCTCATTTCTGTGGTGTGGGCTTCACTTCCACATCAGATTCTAGCCTCGAATGAAAACCCGAATGAAAACCTGAACGCCTTACGAGAATGGAGTGAAGCGATGATTGCAAGATTACGAATCCCCCCAGATCAACTGCCTTTGCCACCGGGCCAAGAGGCACGAGCCTTGAGAGCTGCTGAGGCTAATGCTCCTGCTGGAGAGATTCGACATAGGATCACAGAGCAGTTCCAACGGCCAACATTGAGAGAACTGCTTTATAACGAGATTGAAGTTTGCGAGCAGGCCCTGAATATCTCACTCAGACCTCTAGAGTCTGGTCATTAGTTGTCCCAAATCCCCAGCCACAGGATAAAACTTTTATCTTTAAGCTTTTCGACTACATGTCCTGCGAATACTTGGAAGAATATTTTGACGCACCTCGTATGACCAGAGACGAAGTCAATGAACTCGAACAGGCTGGTCACGTTCGGGAAATCTGTATGTACTTGCTGCTTGAAAGTCTGCAGGGTCGTTGTATTCCTCGATTGATCGAATATGGATTCATGTATGATTACTCCGAGGAGCACAAGTTTAGCTCCCGACAGGGGCCGTATTTGGTTCTGCAAGATGTGGGAGATAGTGAGCCCGATTACTCTAGTTTGGAGCACTACCATCTGGCACTTTCTGTTGTCGAAAATATCCACCGGCATGGAATTTTTCATCGCGATATACGTGCTCGCAACATGAGATTGTTTCAGGATAAGGTATTTATCTTTGACTTTAATGTGTCGCGACAGGTCAGGTCAGAAGATGAATATCAGAAAGATCTGAATGATCTTCGCAAGTGCTTTTGCAAAGCATTTGAAACCGGGCATCGAGGTGAAGCTCAGAAAAGATTTGGTAGAAGACTCTATGGAAGATTTTGTGGAAGATGAATTTGTTGAAAATGGTTCTGCTGGCAACGATATTGCTGTGAACGATACTGCTGGGACCGATACTGCTGGGACCGGTACTGCTGGGAACGATACTGCTGGGAACGATACTGCTGGGAACGATACTGCTGGGAGCGATATTGCTGAGGACGTTATTGCTGAGACCAGTTTTGTTGGCAAGCGCTGTAGTGGAAATGAACGTTCTGAAAGTGCTGCTTCTGGAAAGGATTGTTATGAAAACGGAACTGTTCGGAACGGTCATATTGTAAATGGTCATACTGGAAGCGGTTCTGCTGGAAACGGGTATGCGAGAAACGGTCATGCGGGAAACTGTCATGCTGGATAGGGATTTGCTTCTTTTGGAAAAGATCTTTTTGCAAAGAACTTGGTTGGAAAGGATTCTGTTGGAATGGAACCTGCTGGAATGGAACCTGCTGGAAAGGAATCTGCTGGAAAGTTACCTGCTGGAAAGTTACCTGCTGGAAAGTTACCTGCTGGAAAGTTACCTGCTGGAAAGTTACCTGCTGGAAAGTTACCTGCTGGAAAGTTACCTGCTGGAGATGTTATCGTCTATAAATGAAAGTGATATGCCACCGCTGGTGATAAGAATTTAATCTAAAAGTTATAATAGATACTACATGGTATGTCTCTAGTTCAGATATTGATTGTTCAGATGAAGCTCTAGAGCGTTATCTCGTTATGGTCTTCACATTGAGATTTTCAATCGTTAACATAGAAGATACTGTAATGAGGAGGAAAATATATGATAGAAATGGTCTACATAGATTAATACAACTACTAGTCTCCACCACGATTCTTCTACATAGATCAATACAATTACTTGTCTCCATCACAATTCCCATATTTAATATGTCTACATACATTACTACAACTACTTGTCTCCATCACGATTCTGATGATCCTCTAGCTTTTGACATTGTCAATGGTGATAATGGGGGTAAGATGAACTACTCCACACAATTAATAAACTCCACATACTGCAGTAATATTGTTAATTAACCCATATACCAAGTGACCCGCCAGCAAACCAGCAAGTCGCTTAAACACGATCAAGACAATAACCGTAGAACCAAATAGTTTGTAAAATAATTCGCATAGCCCACACCGCAAGCACCACACTGTAACCGCGCCACCACCACTACCACCAAAACAGTTCGCACCACCACCACCACCACCAACACAATGGCCCCTCCAAATCAACTGCAATCGCGGTTTAAAGCCCAGCTGAAAATGGCCATCAACCGGCTCCGCTTGATCCAGCAGAAAGAAACCGCACTGGCCAAACAGCAGCGCCGCGGGATCGCCCAACTGCTGGAACAAGGCAAAGAGCAGAGCGCTCGGATCAGAGTGGAAAACATTATCCGCGAAGATATCAATGTGGAGCTGCTGGAAATTCTAGAACTGTACTGCGAGCTGCTGCTGGCCCGAATTGGGCTGCTGGACGCTAAAGAATGCGATCCGGGCCTCGAAGAAGCGGTGAAAGCCGTCATCCATGCGTCTCCTCGCACAGAGGTGAAGGAATTGCATCAGATAAGAGACATCTTAGTACATAAATATGGAAAAGAATTTGTCCAAGATGCGCTAGATAACACTACGGGCAGGGTTCCTGAAAAAGTCACCAAGAGACTGTCGGTTGAGCCTCCCAGTGAGACGTTGGTGAGTTTATATCTGGTGGAAATCGCCAGAGCGTATCAAGTACCGTTTTCGGGAACCCCGCATGAAGAAGAACTGAATAGGAAAGGCGGAGATGACGGTAGTGGGGTAGACGATGAAGACGGTCCTCCTTCGGGACGAGTTCCTATAGCTGAAGCAGTTGACCCAGCCACAAATGACCTTGCTGAGAAGCAGAAACGGTTATCACAAGTTGCCAACCTCCCAGACCCAGATGCTCCTCCAAAGTCACCTATTTCTGTGGTGAAACCGCTGCCTACAACTGATAATCCTCGGCCAGCATTGAAAATTGTGCCGCCTGTGCCAACTCCCTTGACTAAGCCAAAGAGCAAAGAGGAGAAGGAGTTGGATGATTTGAGAGCTAGATTTGAAGCTCTACGGAAGAGGTAGGCACAGAGTGGGATAGCAGAAACTCAGTAGGTAAGCTGCTTTCGTAGTACCTTGTGTACATTTGAGTTGAACCAACAATAACGACAGTCGACAGTCGACAGTCGACAGAGATGCTACAATGTAATCTACTGTGATATTGAGTCAACACGGACATTCAGTCAACACGGACAATCCTTGCTGTAGATTAATTTATGTCCAACTTGAGACATGATGCATTAATGAATTTACATAGTTGATGATAATTTGAATATTGTTAGTGATGTCATTTCAACTCGCTTTGATTTGGAAATGTCACTGTTTGTGTTTTTACGATCCGTGCTGTACTACTTCTGAGTCTTTTTCCCAAAATAATACTTGCCCAACTTCTCGGCTGAATACTTTACGCTCCGCACCAGGCCCGCCGTGGCAATCCCTTTTGCACTTTGAGTCACACTAGGCCAAGCTACTGTATGTCGAATTGCCCGAGAGATCTCTTTGGGAAGATTCTCATCATCAGCAATTCTTTTGTCAAAGGCAGTGCATCTTTTGGTGTCCTCTTCTATATTATCCTCTCTAATAGCTCGAAGCTGGTCTTGGTCGTTGAACTTGTGTGCGTAGCGAGAATACAACTTGTCCCTGAACTCTCTTGGCAAACGAATAACCATGTTTCCCCGACGAACAGGGCTCATATCTTGTTGGAGGCTGGCCATGGAAATTTCTTTACCGTCGACCTTGAGTTTAGACTCAGATGAATCTACTAGCTCCAAATTAGGCAGCGAGTCCATCAGCGGTGCGTACAGGTTTCGAAAGTTCAAAAACTGGTTCTCAACAATGTTGGAAACTTTGTTGGGGTTCTCACCAAACGTCATTCGAAAGTCACCCATGTACGAAATCCCGGCTATCATTTTGTACAGTTCGAGTTCGCTGAACTTTTCCGGGAGGAGTAAAAGGGATGTTCGCAAAACACTAATCAGGTTCGATTGATTCATGAACCGGATTTGTGGCTCATCTCGTAGAATTTTGACTGGCTTGTGCAGCCGGCCAGCGAGGTACAGAGTGTTCCAGTCTTTTAAATCTTCTCGCAGAGTCGCCATATTGACTACGCCATATTTCACCTTTAACCCGTTGATCTCGACATACGGGTTGAAGTAGAGTCCTGCCCCGAGATTGTCTTGTACGTAACTGACTGCTCCTGAGCCTAGATAACGCAATGCAGAGTAATGATGCGGATTTTGTTTGAGGTTTAATGAGTGCCAGTGTTCGGTGTATGTAACGGCAAAGATCATGTCTATTTGCGGGCGAGAGTCTGGAGAGCCCGCCAGCGAGCCTTGACTGAAGACCCCGGATCCGTAGGCGAAGGCGTACCGGATGGGGGCATTGAATTTCCATAGGATTTGGCGCATCTGTTCTCGGATCTCCTTGTCTATAGCAATGTGTTGATTGTAGCCAAAAGTTTGGGGGAGGTCGGAGAAGTGTTTGATGTTGTGGTAGGAGGAGATGTTGAGGTTGAGGTAGTCGGAAAAGCCTGAAGAGTCTCCAGGGAATTTTGACTCAGACTTGGATTCTGGCTTTGAAGGCTCAGACTTTTGGGATTCATGCTTGGAAGAAGCTGATGATTTTGATTTTGAGGACTCTTTTGAGTCGGATTTCTTTGAGTCAACAGATCCGGCTGTCTCTGAGTCACCAGATCCGGACCTCTTAGAACTCTTGGTCTCAGAACTCTTGGTCTCAGAACTCTTGGTCTCGGAACTCTTGGACGACTGATGCTTTGATTGTTCATGCTGTATATGTTCAGCCGGTTGTTCCCTTGAGCCTTTGGGATGCCCCTCAGGGATCGGACTGGATCCATCTGAGTTGGCTGACTTGGGTGAACTCTCGGACTTGGTAGTCTTTGCCGGCTTCGATGGAGAACAGTCCTGTGACCTTGTAGTCCCTGGCTGTGAGTTCCCCGGCTGTGTGCTACCCCCAAAATGCTCACCTTCCACAACCCTCGGCCTCTCTTCTTGCAATTGGCTCATCCAGCGACGGCCCAAACCACCACCACGCTGAACACGACAACTGTGGTCATAGCAGCGCGATATCCGCAACGCCGTCAACCGAGTTGCGATTACAAACGGACGATTTCGTGCCGGCATGGTAAATGACTTTAATTGGAAGAATTTAAATATACGAAATATGATGCATGGAATTGCAGCTATATAAAGTGAGAATTGAAGAAAAGAAATTAGGTAAAAGGACAGTTGCGTTGGTTGTCGTTTGAATAAATTTAAAGTGTTTTGATAGTTAGGACGGAGAAATCGGTTTCGGTGTTGATCTCTTCGGTTTTAGCGGCTGGCCGATGTAAGAGACCAGGTGTGCTGGAATACAGGAGAGTTTGCGAGAAAGTTGTCGAGAAAAAGGGTGTACTACATAAAGAATTGATAGTTTAGTAGTCTGACAAATTTTGACATTGTTTGGACGTGTATTTGAGGTTTTACATGTGGTTGGCTTTCTGCACCTTGTACGACAGTTAAATTGAACTTGTATGAAAGATAGACTAAGGACTAAGGACAAAGGACAGAATGACAAGGAAACAGAGGAGCTTCAACATCTTTGTTGCAATTTACTGTTAACAATCAACGAAAGAGGTACAGGTACTATAGAAATGATATATACAAGTATTAGTATAGATAAACCACTGAAAATCCAGGCTCCCAGTTGTGGAATTTCTCCAGTCATCTCAAATTGGTGGCTTGAAATTGTATGTCTTTACGTGCACACTAAGGAGTGTGGCAGTTAACATGTTACGTAACTTCTACTATGGTAGAATCTTTGGCGACTGAAATTGGTGGCTAAAATTCAGTATACACTAGTCGTAATGACATATTACGATTGTAAAGTCAGCAGCTACTGGATAAACAAACAAACGAGCCGAGGTAGGCCTATTCAGGTCGAGCGGCCAGCTCTGAGAAATCCGTGCCCCTGTCGATCATTTAAGTCCTCAGATCATAGCTCGGCATATATGACTCTCGGTGACTATGAAGGGCTCGGTTTGGTCAATTGGAAAGTGGTTACTGCAATAATACTTGTAATCTTCTTATAGAACAATAACTGCATGACTCGTCTGTTACTCCCCTCTGTTCATCCTGACCAAATGAACGAACGTACAAACCATTCATCACTTCCCTCTTCTCTCCTGGACTTTATAACTCACGCTCTTGGCCAAGATCATTTGGTACACCAAGATACCATTGGCAACAACTCGTATGTTCATATATTTCAAACTAAAAAGCTGTCTGATGATGACACAGCCGTCAAAGGCATTGTGGTAAAGACAGCTAAGACACATGTCGGAAACGAAACATTGAAGCGAGAGTCTGAGATTTTGAAACTTCTGACAGGCCTGTTTCCGCCTCAGATTCATGCTCATACAGCTGGAGCTTCACAGCATCTACGCATTCCAAAAGTAATCCCTTTTGAATCTTCAGACGACATTCACCTGACAGAGCTTTTGGCAGGCCGAAACGCTGCTGAGCAGTTCTCTGAATTGACGTTCCCTGGAAAAAAGCATCTTGTCTGCTTACTGGCTCAGGGTTTAGTGACTCTACATTCTGTTAAAATACCCAAAGACGTTGCTCGAGAACTGCAATGTCGAGTTCTAAATACTAATGAGACTACTCAAACGTGTGACGGATCTCACGAATGGCTCCGCCGAGTACTGGATAGCGACATACGGTCTACTGGAGAAATGTCTAGTGGAAACCGAGAAGTTCTAGCTTTAAATGAAATTATCAAATCTTACGCCGACAAACCCGACACAGATCAACTTGTATTAACCCATGGTGATTACATGTTGCCTAATATCATGTTGGTCTGTGATAAACCGAGCAGTCTAACAAAAATAAATGGTACTACTACTCCACCTTTCAATCTACAAATCTCTGGTTTGGTGGATTGGGGAGACTGTGGTATCAGAGACCGCTGTTTTGATCTAGCTGATTGCGTATGGAGTATAAAATTCAATTCCAGTCTATGTGGATTAAGTACGGATCAAGGGCAAGAACTCGCAGTGGAGTTCTTGAATTGCTACAGTAAAGGTTCCTCGAGTGTCTGATATAACATTTGAAGGTCAGGAGTTAGAAACGTGATTTGTGTTAGTAAGGGACTTCTGTTCGTAGCGTAACGTTAGTAATGCAACTTGTGTACGCGACTTAGAGGTCACCAATCGCACCAACTGAGTTTCGGATCATCTTACAATTGTCCACCAATCAAATCAAATGCATTACGCCCCCAGCCACTCCCATTCCGACCAATCATATGCACTCGTTATCATTCCAGCCAATCACAAATCAGCTGATATTATTCCTTTTGCACTGATGCACGTCGATCAGGCCGATCATAGCCCATCGTCCTGGATCACCTTAAATATATAAACACGATTGGTTCTCTGACTTTTTAAAAACTTATCAAACAAACTCTTTAAGAAAAACACATTTACATCACAGATATAAAAATGACTTGCTGCCAACAACGAGGATCAAGCTGCGTTTGCGCCAAAGAAGCTACCTGCTCTTGCGGGAAACGAGCAGCCCAGCACTGCGACTGCAACAGAGCCCCAGTAGAGAACAAGGTTGCAGGCACGACTTGCTCGTGCGGGATGCGAAGTGCCAATACTTGTACTTGCTCGCGTGCTGGAGTTGAAAATGCTCTGAGACCGGGCGAGGTTGATTATACGAACTTGAAATAAGCTTCTAGTGTATTACGTCATCTCATCTTAAGTCAACATGGCAAGAGGGTAACCTGTCAGAGAGGGCTATAGAGGTGGACGCTGCGATTATTTATTGTCCGGTATGCTCAGCTGGTTGAGCTGATGTGTCTGGATCTTCAAATGGCCGAATGATGAGAGGCAAGTGAGGTTGCAACAGGCTCCCACTATTAATTCCCACTATTGGCCAAACTGTGTACAAGCGCATTGGAGCCTTTCTCTGGTCTTAGCACACCTAGATTGGTTGTAGGTCGACGAGTTCTTGTCGATATATATAGCGAAATATATAATGAAAATTGTACAAGTGTAAATTAACAAGGAGAGAAAAGAATCGACATGCCTCGTAGACATTGATTTCCATTGTGGGGTGCAAGAATACTGCAATCTTCCTTTAGTAGCTGTGTTTGTCTAAGTACATTGTGCAAGAATTGTACAACAACCAAAGTCCAGACCACGAATATTCATCTGGGAATACATGTAGTCACCCTTTCGTCTTTTAAAACTGCAATTATTGAATGGCACTGAGGAAAGTACCATGTGGTCCAGCAAGGCTCAGTTCCTAGGTGCGAAAAACTATTGGCATTCTTAGGTTGATTCCTATAGACTTGGCAGACTATTGCTTGAGACCCTGTGCTAATTGTATCAACTGCATGTACAAATATTATTTGTCATCAATAAAACAAGTCAGATAGCCGAGCTACATAACGGCACTAGCTGTAAATCTCCGACTCCATTTTCGAACCCCCCTGCAGCAAGCACGGTTGACTGATCTAACTCCGCAAACTCCGTTAATGCCATCGCCGTCGATTGGATCCGTTGTTGCTTCATCCAACAATAGCGCACGCAATAATTAACCCATCCCCACGAGTGTAACATCGAATTGACCATTAGTCAGAAAAGACCCTGAGCTCCAATAATCTTTCCCAGGGATCAACCTTATCATCTATCATTCTCCAATCTTTCCGTGGACATAACGTAACTTTGATCCTCAACGGACTTAGGCTTAATTTATCGGCTACCCGTCTAGTCTATAAAACATAACTCGAACCTAATTTCACTTGTCTATAACAACAATTGTCATATCATCAACTGCTATATCCACTTCTAAATGTCTAAAATACTTGTCGTCTTCGGGGCCACTGGCCAACAAGGAGGTTCCATTGTCAACGTGGTCGTCAATGACTCGGAGCTTTCCAAGGTCTTCAAGATCAGAGGAATCACTCGAAACGCGTCTTCGCAATCTGCTGAAAAGCTCCGATCAAAGGGAGTTGAAGTCGTGCAGGCTGACCTTGACGATGAGGCCTCGGTGGTTGCTGCTGTCAAAGGTGCGCACGCTGTGGTTTGCATCACATCGACCGTCTACGATGAGAAACTCTATGAGCGAGAGTACAAACAAGGCAAGACCGTGGCTGATGCTGCCGTAGCTGCTGGAGCAGAAGCCATCATCTTTAGCTCTTTGTCCAGCGCTGTTGAGGTCTCCAAGGGCCAGTACAAAACTGTGTTGCACTTTGATGTCAAGAAAGACATTGAGGACTACATCAGGTCTCTCCCCAAGATCAAAAAACACTTCATTGCTCCTGGATCGTTTATGCAGAACTTCAAGACAATCATGAAGCCTCAACCATTGGGCGATGGTGGATACGCCACTTTCAACGTGGTAACTCCCGAAACTCTGATTCCTTTGATTGACGTGGAGGCCGATTTTGGGAAATGGGTCACTGCTGTCCTGGCTGAGCCCGAAAAGTACGACGGTAAGACTTTTGCTGCTGCCACTAGGCTCTATAGCTTCAAGGAGATTGCTGAAATTTTGAGCAAATTCACTGGCAAGAGCGTCAACTATATTCAACTTCCAGTTGAACAGTTTATGCAGGCTCTGCCTCAGGAGCTGGCCAAGGAGATCACTGACATGTTTTTGTATATTCAGGATTACGGCTACTATGGTTCTGATGGCAAGAGATTGGTGGAATGGGCTGCTGCTCAGGCTCGAGGAAAACTGAACTCATTTGAGGAGTATCTCACCGAGCATCCACTGAACTTCGGAGCTTAGATAAGGCTTTCATCCCAGGGAAGGTTGATACAAATGTATTGATATATAAGTAAGAAAATATTGAATAAATTTATCAAGTATTACATGTAAATGTGAGGCTCTACGAGTATAGTTGTATCACTCAAGGGGAAATGTCTTACCATGCTTCAATCATTCTTGAGAATAGTGGAAAGGTACCCCATTATTTATGTTTGATCAAAAAGAAAAGCAGATAAGTGAGACAATTTGATCTTAATTTCTTTTTTTGTTATAATCTAGACGCATAATGTTTACATTGTAGCATCAGATATATAATGGTGTCTTCCATTTCGAACCTATGACGCAATTTACGTACTATATACTCAACTTGCTAGACTAAAATAAGCAATATATATCTATACATGTCAACTGACTGACCAGCCAAGTCTGTCGAAAACCAGTTAAAAACTCATCTGTATGGGAACTAAATTCTGAAAGCGGTCGCAGCCTGTATAGTTCGTGTCCTATAGATAGTCATTACATTTCGATTACTTTCAAGATGAACGATAAAGTTTAAGATTCTAGAGAGCAGCTGGTCTCGAAAGAGGAATCGGAAGCATATTGGAGTTCAGGCTCCAGAGGTTTGCCGTTTAGGATGAAATCGTGCCATTATTGGAAGAAGATTCAAACGTTCCGAGATAAGCTTCAACAGCTACCTGAGAAGGAAATTCTGAAAGAAATGGTTCGAAACCATTATGGAGATTTATGAAAACCTTAGATTGTTCAATCACTGGAGGCGGAGCCCTTGCAAAGATGATCAGACACACAAGGGGTGTAGAGAGTTAATAAAAAGGGCAGCTCTTGGGATGACATAATTTAGACCGTGCTATATGCGTCCCCCGTCTTGGCTCTGGTGTATTTTTTTCGACACTGCACCTAAAGCGCAAAAAAGTGGCTAGGGCCACAAATACTTATTAAGAGCGTACTAGATAGATAGACAATCGAATTTAGAGTCATATGCGCCACGTACAATAATATAATAGAATTGAACCACATCACCATATCACACTAGTAGGACTGACACTTATTGGCCCCTTCCAGCCTTATCTGCGTACTGTTTTCTCCAAAAAACCGACTGTTGTTACTCAAATTCCACAATAAGTGGCCAGATCTTTTTGATTTTGTAATATACTATAGTGCTAGCTATCAAGTCCGTATTTTGGGTGCAAAGTCTAACTTTATCGCTCAATTGAGGAAAAAATCAGTTGAAATTTGCAAAACAAAATTCTCATTTTTCTCCACTAGCACATAGACAGAAAAAAATCATTTTCAAGATTCGCGGACTTAGCTCAGTTGGGAGAGCGTCAGACTGAAGTTGTACTTCGGTCTCAGTTAATCTGAAGGTCCTGTGTTCGATCCACAGAGTTCGCATTCTTTTTTTTCCTTTTGGGAAGATCTACAACAATGAAGCTTAGCTTGAATTGCAACGTATGCGACAATAACAGTAACTAGCTAATGTGCGGCCATATGGCTGAGAGACAATAAAGCTATGATGATTTTTTTGTGTGGACAGCCTAGTTACTTTAGGGTACTGTCACAGCGATATCGAGATTATATACGAATAGTACTCTTAGTATTAGCTTTATCTACAACAGCCGTAACTATTTTCAGCTGTAATTATTGAAATTGATGACGTCAAAATAATTTTATCTCTTTTTACACACTATACATTTATATACTTGTATCTAGTAGTGCTTAAATTATTTCTTAGCCGCCATGCTCAAAGCAATCTCCATGGCTTTCTTGTCTCCTCCATGCTCGTCAAAGATATCGTATCCCCAATCAATAGGGTCATTATATCGAGTGTTGGTGTTAAGAGCACTCAATTTCTCAATGACGTCTTCCGACAAATGGCTGACTTTGAAATTGTCGACAATTCGAGCAGGAGTGACACTCTTAGGAACCACGACAAACCCCTTTTGCAGCAAAAAGTTGATCAACAAATTAGCCACAGGGATGCCGACCTGCTTGGCGATCTCAATAACCTTGGGATCATCCATGACTCGCTGTTTGCCATAGATGTTATTACCGAGCGGAGAGTAAGCAGTGGGCACAATGTTGTTTTTTCGGTGGAACTCTTGCAGCTCGGGCTGCAACAAGTAGGGGTGGGCCTCGATCTGGTTGACAGCAGGCTTGATCTTGGCAAACGACAAAACTTCTTCCAGTCGTCGCACGTTGAAGTTGGAAACTCCAATGCTTCGCACCTTACCACTCTCGACAAGCTTCTCCATAGCCTGCCAGGTCTCCTTGACAGGAATATCATCGTGCTGGACAACACCAGTGGCAGGGTCAGTGGGGAAGTAGTCAGAGCTTCCGACTGTCTTGAAAGTAGCGGGCCAGTGGATCAAGTACAGGTCCAAGTAGTCCAATTGCAAGTCGCTCAACGTCTTCTCCAGGGCCTTGGGGACCTCGGCAGCACTTTTGCAAGAATTCCACACCTTGGATGTGACAAAGATCTGATCTCGAGGAACACCAGAGGCCTTGATGCCTCGGCCGACCTCTTCTTCGTTTCGGTAAATGGCAGCCGCATCAATGTGTCGGTATCCGTTTTCCAGAGCCACTTTGACTGCGGTTTCGACCTGATTGGGCTCGGCCAGCCAAGTTCCCAGACCCAGGGCGGGGATCTCGTGCCCGGAGGAGAGTTTGATGAGAGGAACAGATTGATGGCTCATTACGGTATTGAATGAAAATTTTCAATTAAATGTCAAGACTGTAACGGAGTATTGAAACAAGAACTGGCACCGCTTTTATATTAGGCCGACCAAGCTTGCGTGGGGTGGTTTGCGCGGGAGTGTGGGGGTGGGATTACGTAAAGTGGGGTGTTTATATTTGGCGGAGCGGCGGAAGGGGATCCGGGCGGCGGGGGGGGGAGGAAGAAATGGAAAATTGAGGAAGAAAAGGATGAGAGAGAGAGAGAGAGAGAGAGAGAGAGAGAGAGAGAGAGAGAGAGAGAGAGAGAGAGAAGAGAGAGAGAGGTGTTTTAGGCTGCGGGTATTCTCATTCATTCACACGACGAAAAAATGGTACTTCATGGCGCCTATGGCGCCCACTTCTCTGAGAGAAAACACCAATAAACTGATTTTCTCCATCCACCAGTACACTTTATTTTGTATCAGTTTCTTTATGACTGTCGAATATATTTGCCTTAGTTCAGGTCCTTGGATTTCTTGTCACCTGTCAGGTGAGCCGCATCTCTTGCCCCTTGCATAATCTTGCATGGACCTGTCATCGTGTCGATGAGTATATTCAGTGATAACATAAGATTTCAACACTGGAAAGTGTAATTATTCATAGTATGCATCTCATGCCAACGTAGCAATCCAAAAGTTTCAATCTTTCAAATGCTTTTGTGTTCCAACAGTCAGTAGTTATTATGATCGTGTAGAATTGTCTTTCATCTCTGCGAACAATTATATCAACTAGCTTGACAAAATGGTATACCAAGTGGTAGGTTTTGGGATGATTACATCAAATTACATCTCCCGTCCTAGCAGATGGCTTTAAATATCAACAGATGTTCAATGAGCGTAGCACAACAGTCTGACTACTTCTGCTTACTATGATTAACCATTTCTCGTACGACCGACATATATGATCCATACAACGAATCACAACCAATCAATCCACTGTACAATACTGTTACCAATGTTTCAACAAGTTGTGAAAATTTGCCTTGAAAAGAATAATTTTAGTAGAGTAGCTACAATGTTTCAAACTATTCTAGTACACTAGGGTCACATGCTCTATCTAATTAAGTCATTCTTGCCGGTCCAATGTTTTGCCCAGGTCCCAGTGCAAGACCATTAACAGCATCTGCATCTTCTGAAGCATACTCATCTCAGGTGGAGACCAACGTAAGTTTAGCATTCAACTTCACGCTAATTTATAACTCTGATTCCACTCTAACTGAACTCTAATATTCCCAGTACCACATCCGACCACGATCCGATCTGCACCGAGCTATCTCCGAGATGGGTACTTTTGCTGTGGAACTCTTGGTACAGCAAATAGCCAAAGCAACTTGACCACGCACCTGATACCAACTTTACCCGCCCACCCGTAATTTGCCGATTTACTGTTTTCAATACTCCAGGTTTTCTAGTATAATTTCTCTATCCGGCCGGACCGTCGAGCATGGGCCTGAAGAGATAATCTTTGCCGATCTTTTTCATTTAGCTTGCAAATACTTACCTATTTGGCCCAATCGGATCGACAATCATCTTGCTTGATCGGCATCGGTAGTTAACTATCACCGATTTTTTTTTTGACACTTTCTATATAACACGAGCTTAAAACCATGAGTCGTACTAATACTAAATACTGTCTACAACTTTTAAAGACTACAAATGGACGAGGAAAAATCATCGTACCCAAGCTCGGCAAATCAATCATTAGATCAAGTGTCCAACAATGACAATCATGGATCACCGTACACTCAAAGCACTACCAACAAAGACCTATCTGTAAATGAAAAGGATCCATGGAAATATACCGTAGATCCCGTCACTGGCCTACGACTTGTCACATATCTTGAAGGAGAAGCAGAAAACCCTAAGAACTGGTCCACCACCAAAAAATGGATAATAACTCTGGGCCTAGGATTGATCTGCTTCATGGTAGCCTTTAATTCTTCAGTGGTAACTGGAGACATGGGAGGTATCGTGAAGGCATTTGACGTCTCCATGGAAGTATCTATTCTCACAGTCACTCTTTTTGTTGTTGGTTTCGGAGTCGGACCATTGGTGTTTGCCCCAATCTCTGAAGAATGGGGTCGAAAAATCATTTTTAACAGCACCCTTTTGGTTGCAGTAATTTTTATTATCCCCTGTGCGGTGGCTCAGAACATTGGCACTCTACTTGTCTGTCGACTCATCGACGGAATTGCCTTCAGTGCTCCCATGACAGTCATTGGAGGATGTCTGGCTGATATGTGGACTCACGACCAGCGAGGTCTGGCTATGGCCGTCTTTAGTGCTGCTCCCTTCATGGGCCCAGTAGTTGGTCCCTTGGTAGGAGGTTTCATTGGAGACTTTTCGTCCTCGTGGAGATGGATTTATTATGTCATGCTCATCTTTAGCGGATGTTGCTACATTGTGTGTCTTATCATCCCAGAGACTCACACTCCGACCCGACTGAGAAAAAGAGCCAAGAAATTGCGAAAACTGACAGGCGACGACCGATACAAATGCAAACAAGATATTCTGATGGTTCCCTTGCCGCAAATGCTGAAAACCAGTTTGACCAAACCATTCGTTCTGTTGAAGGAACCCATTGTCTTCCTGTTCACCCTGTTCATGTCATACGTCTACGGACTCTTGTACATGTTTTTCTTTGCATACCCCGTGGTTTTCGGAGAAGGAAAGAACTGGCCAGACCACAAAGTCGGTCTTGCTTTCATTCCTATTTTAATCGGTATCCTCATTGGATCCGTGTTCTGCCCATATGTCAACAATGACTACAATCGACGAGCCCAACAATACATTGAACGAGGTGAGCTTCCTCCACCCGAGCTTCGACTTATTCCCATGCTCGTTGCATGCCCATTTCTGCCCATTGGCATGTTTATCTTTGCCTGGACTTCGTTCCCTCATGTATCATGGTGGGGACCGGCCATGGCTGGTCTGCCTTGTGGGTTTGCATTTATTGCCATTTACAATGCTGGAAACAACTACATTGTAGACGCTTACCAGCACTCTGCTGCATCTGCCTTGGCAGCTAAAACATTTGTCCGATCGATCTGGGGTGCTTCAGTGGTGTTGTTCACTATTCAGATGTACCATCGACTGGGCTATGAATGGGCTGGCTCCCTGTTGGCATTTTTATCGTTGGCATGTTGCATCATTCCATTTTTCTTTTTCAAGTTTGGAGCTTCTGTTAGAAAGAGATCAAAGTATGCTTTCAGTGTGGAGAAGATGAATGATTAGTTTATGTAAATAATATGAAATAGTAGCATTTAATTAAAAAAATGAGAAATACTTTTAATAAACAAAAGAAACTTCTAAATCTGCTATCATAAATATCTACTTCAGTTCTTCACCTCTTTCGCTTTACAGCCTTCCAGTATTCTCCAGTCTATAGTTCACAGCCTTTAACATCATATAAATCAGTTTCAAGTTAGGCACCTCTACTCCCAGTCTGTCTGCGGCCCGGACAACATTTCCAGTTAGGGCCTCAAATTCAATTGGTTTGCCCTTTCTAACGTCTTGAAGTGTACTGGGTAAGAATCCCGCGAAAGCCTTGAGCTTAGTATAAGCAATAGCCTTCTCGACACTATTGGAAGCACACATTCTGTCCTGGCCAATAGCCTTGACTCCAACGCTGTAAATCTCATCTCCGACAAGTCGAGCAGCCTCTTCAAGACCAGCATCAATCATTTCTGTGGTATTTAGGTTAGAGATCGCGGCCAGAGAATTGAATGAACCGTTCCACAAAATTTTCTCCCATCTGGAAGCCACCACATCATCAACCACTTTTGCCTCTGCAAACCCAGCATCTTCACTGATCTTCAAAAGCTGCTTGAGTTTATCCAAAACGGGCTCGCCTTCTTTCTGTTCAGGTCGAACCAAGCCAACCGAGAGAGAGATGAATCCACCATAGTCACTAGAAGAAGTTGGAGTCTCTTGAGACAAAGCACATCTTACAACAGCAGAGGCAACGTTGAGATTAGGGTAGTGCCGTAGATATGGCTCCTCAATGTCTACACCGTTCTGGGCTAGAAGCAAAAGAGTATCAGGTTTTGCGTATTTTTCAAGCCCAGTCACCGCCTTGGTAGCCAGAGATTTGGTGGTTACAATGATGTAGTCAAACTTCTCAGTTTCACCGTGGAAACTATCAAACGGGTAAAGCACGTCTGGCTTGAAAACGTCTGGTTTCCGGTCCGGTGCGTTAGGATGGTTGATAGTGGCATGGCCCTGGTCTTTCAGGGCCTGAAAATTGGACCGAGCCAACAATCCTACTCGGATGGCGGAACCCAGAGTCTTCAACTTGAAGCCATAGTTGAGTCCGATTGCGCCCGCTCCTACAATCAAGGCAGAGGTCATGATATGAGTGAGAGTGAAATTAATGAGAAGAAGTGAAGATGAAGAAGAGAGCTGAGTAGACGACTTGAGTCAAGACATAATCCACGGAATAGCATAGCCGATTCGGGCCGGGATCGGCTTCCCGTCTGTTAAGAGCATTGGTCAAACAACTGAGAGCATTGATTTTCACATGAAAAAACCAGTCAGACGGATAAAGGTGCTTGTTTTGTACTTGTCATTACAGTGTCAATTGACTTTTGCACCCACAGCTCGTCTCAGTTCGCTTCGCTAAAGTCCCTAGTTCTGCATCAAACTTGCAGAGATCAGCCTTTTATGCGTGGATCGGCGTGCTGATCTTTCAATGTCATAGGCTTTGAAATCAATCACCACTCATCACACTCTTCACCTTATATCCTCATTATGGCTGACATCCCTTCATTAAATCAAGTAAAACACATACTGCTTGTCCTCTCTGGCAAAGGAGGGGTCGGCAAATCATCCGTCACCACACAGCTTGCTCTGTCATTGGCCAATCAAGGCAAAAAAGTTGGTGTGCTTGATATCGACCTGACTGGACCATCTCTGCCTCGGATGTTTGGGCTAGAAGGCAAGCAGGTCCACCAGAGCAGTGCAGGATGGATTCCAGTTTACACAGACTCGACAAAACGGCTTTGTGTCATGAGTATAGGCTTCTTACTCAGCGACCGAGGTGACAGTGTCGTCTGGCGGGGGCCTCGTAAAACTGCCATGGTGCGACAGTTCTTAAAAGACGTAGTTTGGGGAGAGTTGGACTATCTGATAATAGACACTCCTCCTGGTACTTCGGACGAACACATCAGTGTGGCTGAAGAGCTGAAAACTGCATCACCAGACGGTGCCATTCTCGTCACTACCCCTCAAGAAGTAGCCACTGCAGATGTAAGAAAAGAGCTGAGTTTCTGTAGAAAGGTCGGGTTTAAAGTCCTGGGGGTTGTGGAGAACATGAGTGGGTATGTCTGTCCACATTGCTCAGAATGCACCAACGTTTTTTCCAGTGGAGGAGGCAAGACTCTGGCCGATCAATATCAGGTCCCGTTCTTAGGATCAGTGCCCATAGATCCACAGTTTGTGCTGATGATAGAGAAACAGCATGAGAATTTGGTGGATCTCTACAAAGAGAGCGCGTTGTTCCCTATATTTAAGGAGATTACAGACCATGTTCTCAGTCAAGACTTGCCGTCGAGGGTGTAACAAATGCGATTACCGAGTGTGGCTACCACTAACATGCTTGTATAGCTATAAAATAGATTGCATATATTTATAATGTCGTTATGTCGTAATATTCATCAACTCGTAACTAATAACTGTACAGCGTTTCACTCTATCGCGCGTCATTACCACGACTGATAATCCGCTGTAGTCGCTGCTGAGCAGACTCTTCACTGATTGGCCTCGACCAAACGTTTACAATGTTCTGAAAACTAAATGACCTTGACACGCTCGTGATCGTGCTGGCCGACTCAGCTTCTGACATGGGCAGCGCATCACTCGAAGACGACAGTCTCTTGGGGGACTGAGGCTGTGGACTGAGAGTCCTGTAACTCAGCAATGCTCGAGGATATCCTTCGGGAACCCTTGAACTGAGAAGTATACGTTGTTCACCAGCAGCTCCCTCGCCAGAAGACTCTCCAACCGTAGGAGGAGCTCGGTTGACCACAAACCCCTCCAGCGCTCGACCCAACACCACCGACGACTCACGGCGATGTCTTTTAGGTCCGGGGACAGGGCTCGGCAGAGCTAACGCTGACATTGACGCCGATTTTCGCGGGGTCCGTCGAACGTTAACTGTCCGCGAATTTCGCAATAGTCTGTGCAAATTAGGGTAGTGTGTCATATGCAGAGAGTTTGGAACCGTGAGCCGGTCAGCAGCCGGTAGAACGGCCTCGATCTCATGGAGCATGCTGACAATGTTTGAGACGCTTTCATAGACGGTTTCGGCCCTGTGCGCGAGTTCCTCTACGCCTTGCAAATCCCTGTAAGCAAATTGAGCTTTAGAGGTACGCGCATGACTGTTGTGGAGCGTCTTCACCGCCAGTTTGTCAATTTTAGCCATCTGTTCAGTAATTTGAGCTTGCATCAAGGCTGCTGAGGTGATTTCCTCGCTTACATTGTTTCTATACAGATCCATGGCCGCCGAATACGCATCCATAAATGCATTTACTTCAGGGTCGACAGAACTTAGTATAGAGTAAAACGAAAACTCGTCTACGGATAATAATGGAATTTCTTCTATGGACTTTGGATCTATGGACTCGGCCAATGGTGGGCCAGCCGAGTCGTTGGGATCATATACTACAACAGGGACATATGGGTGTTCATCAGATGTCCCCAATGACGCGACTCTGTCTGCTAAGAACTGGAATATTGACGAGTTCCGCTTGTGCCTGGACATTTGTCGCGTAGATGTTGTGAGGCAATGAAGCAGATCGTCAAATTAGTGACCATATTGGATGTAAAGCTACTGTAGCTTCCCGAGGGTGTATGCAAGGGCGACACAGGACTAGAACTATAAATTGACAGCATGCTGACACGCTGTACGATTGTTTGTGTACTACTAGTATCTTTGGATTAAAACTACTCAAGTACGGTATATCTCTCAGGGATCAAGGTTGGAGGTGGAATGGATTCAGAACTGGTACACTCCACTTTTGACGTGGGCGATATATTGAACTGCCTTGACTCTATACATGCAGTGAATAAATGTATAGCGGTAAGCATCATTTCAACGTATGATAGTAACTGCCTAGTTCAACTCTCACAGTGTCGTCACTCCACTGTCATTGGTCCTCAATGTCCTTCTGCACGTAGTGTGCTCGATAACACTACATATCCCAACACACCATTTTGTTTTGTCCCGAACTTCATGCACCCCCCACTGCCCCCACCACTCCCGGAGTAATGACCATTGCGTGATTGAGTCTTTTCTGACATGAAACATTTCACTTTAATTGTCGTATCCAAGGGGAAGTGGGCCCTTAATGGAGTTGAGAAGTAGGGCGAAAAAGGAGTTCATAGAGGGAAGCGACCGGGACAAGAATGACACTTCCAAGAGCCACAAAGGAAGGAAAAGTAAATCCTCCAAGCTCAGTGAACCTTCTGGCTCCGTTAGACTTTCTGTTGGAATAACTCAAATCTTTGGCAGTCAATGGATATGGATCTTGGGACTCATTTTTGGCGGCTGCTGCTCTAATGTCTTTGTGCTAGAAGGAATTGTGTCCGAACACCCAAGTGCCGGCACCTTGGTGACCTTTTGCCAGTTTCTGCTGGTCAGCATCGAAGGGTACATTCACTTTTTTGACTGGCAGTCTCCTTTTCTACTGAAAAAGCCACACATTCCATGGTACAGATGGATTTTGCCAGTGTCGCTGTTCTTTGCAGTTTCAGTCCTCAACAATCATGTGTGGGCCTATAATATCTCGGTGCCCGTGCATATCATATTTAGGTCCGGGGGAACGGTGACTACCATGATTATGGGATATTTTGTGGGCAAAAGATATACGGTGCAACAGATTTTGGGCGTTGCTACGTTGACTGTTGGTATTTGCATTGCAACGTTGTACGGCAAATCTCCGGGCCTGCTAGAAGAGGACGTTGAAAGTAGTGACGCAGACACCGGGTTGCTTGGCTCTTTTTCGTTGTCTGGTGAAAACATAAAGTTCTGGACCGGGATAGCCGAGTTGACTCTAGCAGCCATCCTGACTTCGTTTCAAGGACTGGCAGCCGAGTCTCTTTACTCCAAATACGGCCGGCACTGGAGAGAAAGTCTGTTCTACACCCACTTTTTCAGTCTCTTATTCTTCATCCCGGTGAAAAACGACCTTGTCCGGGAATTTAGAGCATTGGCTGCCTCGGAGCCCAAGAACGACATTTTGGGTGTCGAGGTGTCGAACCAGTTGGTTAATCTGGTTCTCAATGCTCTTACTCAATACGTCTGCGTCAGGGGAGTGAATAACCTGGCCGGTCAGGTGTCTGCCTTGACGGTGACCATTGTTCTGAACATAAGAAAGTTTATTAGTCTAATGATCTCGGTGTACTTGTTTGGCAATGAGCTGTCCGAGGGGATGATAGTTGGCACAGTTTTGGTGTTTTTGGGAGCATTTTTTTATTCATGGAAGTGATACATACACTAGATAGAGCAAATACAAAACATGCTTCTCCGTTCCTACACTGACTCACCCAATGTCTTGAATATTTAGGTCTCACTCATAGATCATTTAGATCAGCAGGGCCCACTTCCTATTCCAGCCCCACCGTACACCCTTATATTTCGTCATCACAAACAATAAATATTCCGAACATCCGTCGAGATTCAATTTTTAAAGGTCCCGCAACCAGGACCGCCTTAACCCAAAAACGCCTCAGCTGAACGGAGTAACATACTTTCTGTGCAATCGTTCGCACCCTAAACATCTACCTCCTTCTCCACATTACGTTTGGTACCTGCATTTCCAAATTTAGTTCCACTTGTCTTTATCTCCTTGATGTTCATATAGCCTATCGTTAAAACCATTCTAAAATAATCTGTAAAAAATGTCATGGGAAATAATAAACTGGAATGCAATCATAGGGTTGTTTCTGGTCACTTCGCCCGTGACGTCGTATCTAGACACAGTGCTCAGTATTTATAGAAGTAAGTCGTCGATTGGGTTTTCGCTGGATATCTGTGGCATAATGCTGATATCCAGTATATTGAAAGTGTTTTTCTACTTTGGAAGACCTTATGAGATGTCACTATTTATACAGGCCTGGATCATGATTGCAGTACAGATTGTTCTGCTCAAAATTGCCCTCCAATATCGTCCCCGAAAGTGGATAGGTGGCCCACTAGATAAGGACCCAAATGGAGGGAAGAACACTTGGAGGACAGAACTAGAAACAGAGTATACATTTCTTAAGCCAGTTTTGCAGTTTTTGTACGGGGATGTGGCGAACTCGAGTACCCGGCCATTTGCATTCTGGGAGTGGGAGTCTTCTCAGATGTATTGGACTTTTTTGCTTCGGTTCTCTCTGCTTTTGGCTATCCTACAGCTATTTGTAGGTAGATACGAAACCTATGCTGAGGGTATTGGCTTGATTGGGCTTTTGATTGAAGCTATTCTCCCTCTGCCCCAGATCCTGACCAACGCAAGCCGAGGGTCGGTCGAGGGCTTTCGGCCTACATTGATGATCTCTTGGCTTGGAGGAGATGTAGCCAAGATCTTTTTCTTTGTGTATACTAGAAGCTCTGGGTCTGACAGCGTTGCACCACAGTTTTTGGTCTGTGCTGTAGTCCAGGGTCTGTTGGACTTGTTCATTGGGGTGCAGTTTTATATGTACAGTAGTGGACAGTGGGTCGCGACCAAGAAGTCGAGTGTGGTGGCCTCCCGGCAGCGAGCTCAAAGTTTGAAGCTGCGAAAGGTTCCTGAGATTGATTTACATCCGTGAGGAACGACTGTATAGCCATTATTTGGCGGACATTGCATGAATAGACGTATATATAATATATAATATATGACAGCATAAAATATAAAATAATAAAATAATAATAGAGTGCAAAACACTTTTACTAGGAGTGGACGTTTTGTACAAACCGTCCACATCAAACCTAGGTGTGAACTTCTTTACGAACCTCCAGTGTCCGTTTCCGCTTTGTCTGCACAGAGTCAACGGGAGGTATGCTTTGAGTGATTTCGACTGCTGTCACAATTGTTTCCTTTTCACTTCCTTTAGCAGCTACTCCGCTATTCGCTGCTGCCGTGTCTTCCTCTCTTTCCAAGTCTCCGTCCTTGGTGTCCTTCATCTCACTGTCTTTTTCGTACAACGTCACGGCATCAAACTCACCAGAGTCTCTGCCTTCACCAATAGTAGACGAGCCGCCCACTAACGGCCGTCCTAATCGATCACACCACATTTCTGCTTTGTCGAGTGTGTCTCCAACAATAGTCATGATGTGCTGTAACATATCAAGACTCTCTTTTGCAAGAGAAAGCACGCGTGATCCAACTTCAATGTCAGTGTTTATGCAACGGCCTCCTCTCACGCCATTAGAACCTGGCGTACTTCCATTTCCAATCGGTTCTCCTTCCATAGGACTCATACTACCACTGTGCACAGCGGTTGCAACTGCTGTAGTAGCGACTGTACTGGACCGAGACCGTCCTCCGGCTGGCGTGTCCAACGACAGAGCCCACCGGTTTGGTAACTGAAGAATGTAGTTTCGTATGTGTGATCTGGCTGGCTCTGGCAGTGAGTTCCCTGCAAAAGTCGATATAACGGTAACTGCCTTGCGCACAGTCATCACAATCTCTTTTTTCAGTTTACCTAATGTATCAGTTGACGTTTTTCGTGGAGTTGGATTGTTTTCCGAAGGAACGTGGTTCGCTGCTATTTGTTGGGCCATGTCAACAGCTTCCTGCTCTGCTATTAAGTCTTGGAGAGAGGTAACTTTTGATGCAAGATGGTCGTTGGCTAGCCGTAACAGATGCAAGCAGTAGCGTAGTCGCTGCCGTGAGTCTTTTGATAACGATGCTAGGGAGGTTGCAGTGACAATCACACTGTGCCACTTTGTTCTCTTTTTGACATAGTCGTCGGGAGATGAAGTCGAGCCGGTTGGGAGATGATTGGGATCGGATGTCGACTGTTGAGGTTTTTCTGGCGGTGCTGTTTCTTCTTCTAAAGACGCGTGTGTTCGTTTTCTAGGCTGAACCGATTCTTTTGTGATTTTATTCAAAAACGATGTCCCTTTGAGAGACTCGAGAGCCTGGGCTGCTATTTGGACGTCCAGGGTTTCGTCTTCTGTGGGGACATGCTGAGAGGGTGTTGATGCAGAGCCCATGGTGGAGCTAACGATTGAATACAGTCACGACAGTAAACGACAGACGTTAAAGACAAATGTGAAAACGATAGATGTCAAATGACAGACAATTTGTTATTCAACGCAAATGATGATGTTTGTCGATGTTATCAATATATGATAGATCGATATCAAAGATCAACACACGATGTCTGAAAAACGTAACCGACAACAGTCTAGTGGACACAAAGACTGCAGTCAACGTAGTAGAATACTACCGTTCAATACGAGTGAAAAAACTTTTTGATTTCAACCAAAAATTCACCGATTCTTAAAACCGCGTATATCCGACTGGATCGTCAAAAAGGTTCAAACCGCTCAAAAATTGTCGTCTTCTGCTTCAAAAAGTAGGGGGTTTCAACACTCTAATACCACACGTATCAACACAGTCGGTGCCCTCTTATAATATAACTTCGAAACTCGTCTTTTCCCGCTGTCTCCGCGTTTTTCCAATGTCTCGCTTCCCCTCAGATTATGTCAGCCGAGGCTGGTTGGTCACTGTGTTACGATACGGATTAAAGAGGTTTGATCACAAACAAGATCCACAGTAGATGAGAGTCCTCGTTCAGCTGAGAGCACTGCTCAATATTTTGCTAAACACTTTGTTCTCGTGGAAGCAAAAATTCAAATCAAAAGTTCGACTCAATAGTGCGCTGAACTAACAAAATGGGGAATATGGCAGCATGCGGACGATATTTGGGCCGCAGGGTGAGGGTTGCAAAACGCATGTGAAAGCATGTGAAGGTGGCAGATGGAGATATAAGGGGATAGGAGATATGTACTATGTAGATATATGGAGTTGGTGACGGAGGAAAAGAGTGAAAAGAAACTGAATAGCGAAAATTGTTCTTTCGAGATATTTTGTGGTTGACTAGTTTACTGGCTGGTTGGCTGGTTGACTGGTTGACTGGCTGACTGGCTGACTGGTACAGCTAAAGTATGATCGGAACTTGTCGGCTACTTGCCCTTATATTTCCGATCTACTGCATATTAGGGACTTCGAAAATGATATCAGATTTGATGATAATAATAGGCGGTGAAGATGCTTGAATTAGGCTTACCGACTCTGCCGAGGCTACAGTACTGTAAGGAATAGATTTCTGTAGTTGGTTTGAGTCAAAAATACCGAGAATCGCGTAATAGATGCCCAAATACTAAATTGACTTGATTTAGCATGTGATTTCGACATGAATGGATAGGAAAGGACCACGATTTCAATGGAATAAGAAATCACATGGGTTACTTACTGTCAGACTGTTTAAATTTCAAGTAAAACTATACGTATGGCTCCCTCCTTATGTTTTGTACAAATACTTATGGGATCAGTGAACTCAGTAGTGATATCTGAACTAGCAGTACCACTACTCTTCTGCACCGCTGCACAAGTGAAAACCATAACTATATAGCTTGGGTCTCTCACTCCGATACCACTTTTTATATTGAAATATATTGAAATCAATTGTACATCAGTCTACTCAAGCGTGCTTTAACGACTGCCATTAACCAGTATTATTGTTATTACTTGCAGCCTGCAACATATTGGGTAACGTCCCTGACAATCCATGCGTCTGAGAATGAGCGATAAGGAGAAGACTTCGTGATTGTTTACCAGTAATGGGCCGAATAGATAAAAAAGTCAACAGTGTGAAGCTAAGTTTCATTTTAAACGCTGCTGTTTAAATAGATACAGTGGTTTGATCATTTATAAGTACATGTTTCATTCAGGCTAGCTAGTTAATTTGGGGTTAGTTTGGCACCTTGGAAAGCACTTGCCCCTTGGAAAGCAACGGTTTGACCTGGAACGTGGTAAAGTTCGGTGTCATGAAGCCAAGTAGATGTATAATGTAGAGAGATTTTTATATTTTCGCCGAATAGGTTTTTCAGCTGACTTGGTTTTCGTAATAGTGGCTCTTGTCATAGTACTATTTCTTGGTCATTCCTCAGAACATAACGCGAACCACGTGTTTTTAACGGTTGAAGGAATGTAGTTCATGAACGGTGCTTCTTGAATTAACCAGTAAATAGAGTTCTTGGTTCCTTTATCATATATTTACAGAATAATGTTTGAAATTCTACGGTAGCACTCTCCTCCTTACGGCGCTTCCCTATCAGCTAATAACACCACTACATTCACGATACGAACCACCTTTAATCTCGCTTGGAACTTGAATCCCTGGACTACGATTGAATTTCTGACGACTGAATTTCTGACCAGAAAAATTTAAATCTACACTTAACCAGACAAAGCAATCATCCAGCTGACACCAGACGATTTTGTCCTTTTATTAGCATTTAAATAACTTAACCTATAACCATTACACATTCAATAAAAAAGCAATCTTTAGTATAGTTCAACTTTAAACTCGCTCTCCTCGTAATCGTCGAGCAAGCTGGATATCCTTCTTTTGAATGGTGACTCGCTTAGCATGAATAGCACACAAGTTGGTGTCCTCAAACAGAGACACAAGGTAAGCCTCAACAGACTCCTGCAAAGCACCAATAGCAGAAGATTGGAATCGCAAGTCAGTCTTGAAGTCCTGAGCAATTTCTCGGACCAATCGCTGGAAAGGAAGCTTTCGGATAAGCAACTCAGTACTCTTCTGGTATCGTCGAATTTCTCGCAAAGCGACGGTACCAGGCTTGTATCTGTGGGGCTTCTTGACTCCACCGGGAGCAGTGGCAGAGGGAGCAGACTTTCTGGCAGCCTTGGAAGCAATTTGCTTTCGAGGAGCTTTTCCACCAGTGGATTTTCTAGCTCCGACAGTAGACTTAGTTCTGGCCATTATTATTTATTGAGGTTGTTGTTGTTGTGGTGTTGTGTTGAGAAAGTAATATAAAACACTTGTGAGGGAATAAGAAAAAAAGTGGCAAAGCGGAAAACCCCCAATATTTATAATAAATGGGGACAAATGCCGAGCATATTTGCATCAACAAATTTTTAGTGTGTGTGGCATTATTATTGGTTGCGGTGTGGTTTTGTGTTTTGAGGCGCACAAACTCCTAAAATTCCGGCCGGTTTGTTTTGGCTGCTGATTTGGCGCTGAAAACTGGATTATGCTGGGAATGTGGCCAAAAATTGCGCCGCACGGTCCCAGACTGTGATGTGCGTGGGGTGCGTGTTGTGTTGAACATCAGGGAATGACCCCATCGAAATCTCCCATCAAACAGCAACTACAAACTGATGAGTTAGGGTAACTGGCACAGCCCTGATAGGAAAGTGATAGGCCGCGGTGCCTGGTTGATGAGACTTCGTTCCGGATTACTATTAAACCTGTTAGTCCGTCAACTCCAAGTGTTTTTGTATTCACACTCATCAAACACTTTTATAAACAATAATACAACATGTCTGGAAGAGGAAAAGGTGGCAAAGGACTGGGAAAGGGCGGTGCTAAGCGACACCGAAAGATCTTGCGAGATAACATTCAGGGAATCACCAAGCCCGCTATCCGACGTCTTGCCCGAAGAGGTGGTGTGAAGCGAATTTCCGCCATGATTTACGAAGAGACTCGAGTTGTGTTGAAATCCTTCTTGGAGTCTGTCATCCGAGATGCCGTGACTTATACTGAGCACGCCAAGAGAAAGACTGTTACATCGTTGGATGTGGTTTATGCTTTGAAGCGACAGGGACGAACCTTGTATGGTTTCGGTGGTTAAATGTTATGATAAGTTATTTATGTATTGTATTGTATGGTTAATTAAAACATGTCGTTGCAGAGCTTGTTCTGTGATGCTCTGGTCCAGCTATTTTTCTGTTCAGATTTGGTTGATCCGTAAAACAATTCACAAGTATGTGTAGAGAGAGCTTGGGTTAGTGTTACTTTTGTGTGTACTACTTCGTGTGTACTACTTTTGTGTATACTTGTATACTAGTTGTGAGTGCTTCTTGCGGTTGTATACACGCACTTCATTTGAGTGTGCCCTATCTGCCTGTACGCGTGGAATGTTGTGCTCTACGGGGCCGAGTTCGGTGTAATGTAGGAGAAGAACGGAATGGGAGGAAATCGAATGGAAAATATCGGAAAGATACAAGTACATGACCTCACTGTACTGGTTACTGCATGCTGACGATGTGTTCCAATTGTGATTTGTTCATCTTTTGTCCGTGTTGACTATTTTTTATTTTCTCCGTTTATTTAAAGTATCTTGCCCATTGTTCTAAGCCCACTGTTCTATCGCCACAAGTACAACGGCCTGCATGTATTATGCATATTCCGTGCATGATATGCAGGGGTACTTTCAGCAGCCCCTATATTTGGTTCTAACAAAACAAAGTAGTAAGTTATAGTATGGTAGTGTCAAAAATTGGGTATACCGTACCAGGTCTATAGTATTATTATCTTGTATGTACTATCTGTTTCCGTATATCATAGTGTACTTATGCATAGATAACTACAATCTAGGGCCTCCTACGGTCTTTTACCTCTGTAACCCCGTATTAAACCAGGATGCGCGTCGCTGCGCATTCTAATCCTGGAATCGAATACATAAACATATACACGATTGCAGGCATTGCAGATTTGCCACTTCTACAGTAGTTACTCAGTAAGAACCACCTGTATACAACTCTAATCGTTGTAGAGTACCAGTACATGCACACCCTCTGGTTCCACTAAGCAACTGTCCACTGTAATGACTCAAACTCTGTCCAAAACCACAGGTTAAACACCGAGAAACCTAGTAAACTGACCAGAGTGTACTCTTCTGTGCCTGTCTGCAGTGTACGCAGCCACCTAGGTTGAGTCACGCCTACGTAGAATCTAATTCAACCCCAGCAAAAATCTTCTCGTATTACATAACACGGAACCTAGCGGATCTCCGACGGGTGCCGGGATTCAGCTATAGTGTCGATCCCTTTATCAGATCATTGCGCTATCATGTGAAACTTCACCAGCAGAAGACCAGAGGAGCAAAGAACAATTACTGCTATTTCCAAAGCAGTAACTATATCTCAAAATCAGATAAAATCTTGTACACCTGTAGCTTCAATACATCGTTATCTAACGAGTACTCATTGTTAAAACTCTATCAAGGCAGTGCCGTGTCGACAAACAGCCGTGCCAAGTCGAGTCATCATCGTGGGTCATAATCACATGACAGATCCCGCCCATCCTTGCCGTTACCAGACGACCCCTCCCTTAAACTAGGGTGGTATGACCTAAGCAGAGGTGCAGGGTTGCATCAAACTGCGCTTAAACTCCATACATATACATTGCAGTTATCTCCTCTCATATTTATAGTCCGCGTTTCTTAAAAAGTTCTGCTATCTTCTATTTGCTACATTTTAGATCTGAAGAGTATTTAAGTGGCAGACCTAGAGGTAACTAAGTGGCAACTGTAACTCCAATTACACACCACAAAACAACTACAAAACACCTACACCTACAAAACACAACCCATTACCCGGATCGCTATTCCTCTTATCCCCCCATTACAAATACTTAATCCATAAATTTCCACCAGCAGTTTCTCACATTTGCCACCATCGGAGATAACGGTGAGGGAACAAACAGCGGAATAAACAACAACACAACCGACGTTGGGTGTAGAGTTTTAAAGGGAAACTACGCTCAAGCCATTATATTAACGGAAAAGGGTTTTTTTTGTCTTCAAAAAGAGAAAACCCCCCCCCAATCTTCCTAATACTCCAAAGCTGAACCGCAAACCGGAACACAGCTCAGAGCCGAACTTGTCCAAAAGTTCGACTTCATCTTTTACACTTATAATGAACAACGAAGTGGCTGTTGCTCAGCTTCACACACAAATGCTCGCCCAGGACGAACCACTCTACCCGTTGGAGCGAGTTCCGTCGGCCGACTCAACGGCGTCGTCGTTCTCAAATTCCATGAGCGGCGACTTTTGGGCCCCAGAGCCGTCCGGCCTGCAGGTCAACGCTTTAAACGCAAATTTTCACAACGGGTTTGCGCCCGAGTTCATGGACATGGACGAGTCGTCTGAACAAAACGCATTTAAAGTAAACTCACCGTACTACTCGGCACCAATAAGGTCGCTGGGCCAAGTAAACTTCATGCCATTGACGGTTTCGCCGCGAGACGCAATGATTAAAAGTCCTCAGGACGACTATTACAGCCGATATGACCGCATGCCGTCGCTGTTTGGCCCCTCTGGGTTCGACGAGGGCCAGCAGATCTATGTGCATCCCAGTGAAATCCAAAGTAATCTCCAACTTCTAGACACGCCTGAAGCGATGCTGGACGACGACGATGATGACGATGGAGAAGAAGATGATGACGATGATACATTTGACTATGACGATGACATGATGTCTGAGGACGATGACTATCTTAGAGATACTCCTAGCACTAGCATTTCTCCACCTATATTCCATGCCAAGAATCTGCCGGTTGAACATAATTTTGAAGTCAAAAAGCAAGATTTTGAACGACACCACCAGACGGTCAACATCTTTTCGCCATCGTCATCTGTATCTGCATCTCCTCTTGGCTCAACAGACAGCCAGGAAGCTGCGCAACAACAGGCGAAACTGAAAAAGAAAGTCCCCTCGAGCGCAGGACCTCATCGATGTGACGTGATCAGTCAACAGACAGGAAAGCAGTGTGGAAAAGTGTTCTCTAGGCCATACGATTTAATAAGGCATCAAGATACGATCCACGCGACCGTCCGAAAGACATTTAAATGTGATTTATGTGGGGATGCCTCCAAGACATTCAGCAGAATGGATGCTCTAAGTAGGCACATTCGCATCAAGCATGCCAAGGTGTAATCCAGGCTCACATGATACTACATAAGGTATGGTTATAGAGGCTGCGACTTTACATGTTTTCAAGGTTAGACACACTGCCAGGAGCAGACTTTGGATTTTTATTTTGATATTTATTTTCACATGAGTTTGGAGTTCCAAACCATTGTTATTTCTCCTCTCCAGGATTTTGCATATAACATTATAAACCAAAAAAATGATAATATTATTAATGACAAAAAAATTGATTAGGTTCGTACACATAAAGTGAAATAAGGGTCGGGTCGTACGCACCAGTGAAATCGTACTTACAAGTGCATAGGCATACGCACATTTGGATCATTATCAGCTAGTTAAATATATAGTAACAATAAATTAACACAGTAAAACACTACACCTTACTCTTCACACATTCGTAAACCGTAGATTTCTCGTAACTACTTTACACTCATTAACTACATGCAACAAAGGTCACTGAAGGTCATCAGAGCAGCACATTAGGTGACCCTACGTCTCGAGGTAGAGATGGTTAGGAATTGTCGACGTCAGCCGACTGAGCAGCTTTAAACTCACCCTCCTAGCAGCTTTAAACCCACCCTCCTACCAACTCAACCCATTCATTCAAACAACTTCCATCCTTACCCTCTACCTCAACAATATCCTTGTCACATCTACATCGACATCCAACCCCGTTGGTCACTGGATCATCGAAATTGGCCCAATAGCTGTCGTCCTCAACATCGTCTCTATTCTTGGGGTCGACAATATACGGGATATGTGGTCTTTGACGGAGAGGTGCGTTTCCAGGACAGTGCTGAATAGTGGTATGACGGTATCCAATGTCTCGGAAATAGTGAATCTGCTCGGGCTGCAAAAACAACCCAGCAGCCAACGAATGAACAGGAGCATCTCCCCATCGCTCACTCCAGAACCCTCCTGATCGATCCAGTGCGTCAAAGTAATCATTGTACTCTTTTGATCGGAAAAAATCCAGTCGGGCGATTTCAAAATTAGACCAGAAATGGCACATATTATATGTCTCGCCGTTCATGGCATTGGGCTGGACCGGCTCCAGTTCTAATTTACTGCTGTCCAGAAGTGCCTCCGGGGGCAGATGCTCTGCCAACTCAGCTTTGAGTCGCTCTTGCTTGGCCGCTTCCTCCTTCTTGTTCTTCTTTTTCTGTTTCCTAACCGACCCCGAGTCCTTTTTCACGTCCTTGTCCAGCTCCTCATCTGCTTCATGCTCCAAAAACAATTCCCAGGTTCTTGTTGAGTTGAGACCCATTCGATTCTTGTACCCCACCGTGTGTCTGAACAAATTGGGCACTGTTTCCACCAGTTCCTTGATGATAATGGTGAATCCATAAACCTTATTCTTCTCCTTCATATACACAAAGGGATCGTAGGTAAGGTCGCAAAAGTACTTAATATCAGGTTCCACTCGCCAGTACCAATCATAAGGCAGTAGCAGCGGATGGTTGTAAAACTTGCCAGAGTAAAACCGGCACATTCTATGATATGATTCTTTGGCTCCGTACATTATAGCTCGGTCTCCTTGCCGAGCAATCGCCTCTTCCACCTCTTCGCTGTCGGCCCATTCAGGGAAGTTCCAGTCCTCAGCTGGGATGGTGCCAAACTGGACCGTCGACTCGGTCACATTTTTGACTGCCTCCATAAAAGTAGAGTTAAACGGTTCGTCGTTGAGAAACACATATGGATAATGGAACCACCGATTGAAATGTCTTTCCATGGATTTCATACTTTCTGTGATACCCTCGATCTCCGAGTTTCGAGCAAGGACCACCAGGACAGCGTTTTCTCTTGGTTTATCCACCTGAGTCTGAGGATCCACGCACCCTATGACAAACGGCTGATCGTACTGTTGACTGATTTCTCGTAATTGCGGGGGGCCCCGAGAACCAGGCAGTAGATTATTCCCATTTGAGCCAGAGGTCAGCACGATTATAACAATGCAAATGACCAATACTGGCAGTAGAATTAATGCAAACAGCGGAGTGGAGATATTATGGCTTATCCGCACTCGAATTCGCGACAGCAAGCTGACCCTTCTATATAACCGGGTGACGAGCTGCAAGCTCCACGATCTATGATGTTGCAGCTGCTGCTGCTGTTGGTTCATCGGGTGCGATTTCTCATTTTCAATAGGATATATGACCCTACTGTTGATTTGTCTGGCCAGTTTGGACAGCATCGTGTCGGGGGAAAGAGCCTTAGTCGAGTGTGTCCACCAAGTATTTATGCAGACAGACCAAGTTACAAGCTCACGAACAGAATCTACCCAATCTCACACAGCCTAAGCGAATGTATCGTACCTTCAATACGCCACGTGGATCTGGTGATCTGGGATCAGGGCTAATTTCACACGATCAAAGAAATTAAAGAGAAAATAAAATGAAACCTCAACAAAGTCGAAACACGTGAGACACCGTACACCACGTAGAAACTGCCACAACACGAAATCAGGACGACAACTCCAAAATCACGACTGAGCTGTCAAATTTTTGATTTGTTTGGATATTGAGATATTTACAAACGATAGGAGATTTTTAATTAGTCTGTATTTAGAAACGAGGGAGGGATAATGGAGGAGATATTACGAGGATGATCTATCGAGTAGACGCGACCTGACTAACAGTAGAACGGGACTTGTCCTTTTTGTGGTGGAAAGGAAAAAAATTAAGGAACCAGGGAAATTTCCAAAGTAGGCGTTTCTCGCTTATTTGAAAAAAAGTTTGTTGGTGTAAAGCTGCTTTCCAGGGGCCATCAGAGCAGGGCAAGGGTTGTTTGCAAAAGGATAGAGGCTAAATTAGTAGATAAGATAAAGGAATATGGGAGACTAATAACATGATACTATTAGGTACTATGATACTATTAGGTACTAATTCATATGGACCTATTGAATTATCTGTCTTTTTTTATTTATTTCGGTCTTGTGAAATGACTAAAAGTAGACTTTTAAATTGATGCCATAATAATGTCATATTAGGAACTCGGAATGTAATGTATGCATAGGTCGATCAATGCAAGACTGCGAAGCTTAAATTGAAGTTAATAATAAATAAGGAGAGCGAAATCCAGACGGGTTGTCCAACAACTGGTGACGAGCCAGCCTGTAATCTGGATTGGCGATCTCAGTGTCTATATCGCAAGTCCAGAGTGTCCAAAAGTACTCGACGATATCCCGTAGCCATGTCCCGGTGTAGCTTTAACCCATGGCTATGTCCCAGTGTGGCTATACCCGGTGTAGCTGTAACCCAGCGTAGCTATATCCCATTGTGGCTATAACCCAGTGTGGTTATGTGCCAGTGTGGCTGTCCCAGTGTAGCTATGTCCCCGTGTAGCTATGTCTGCTGGTATGCAGTCAGGAGCATTCGTGTAAAATGACATGCTGTACTGCCGTACAGCCTGTGTCACTTCACTCTACCCTCTTCCTCTTGACTGCCCCTCGTATCAGATTCAAATCCTCCAACGCTTCCTCAGGTTTCAATGCCGCCACGCCCTGATACGACTTGGAAGTATGCCGTGTATTTGGTGCATCTCTATCCTTGCCCCAAAGAGCTTCGAGATCGCGATCACTCAGCACCTCTTGATCACTTGCTCCTGTGCGAACATCGCCGTTGAACCGACGCCTGCTCGATGCAAAACCTGACCCCTTCCCCTCTCCGCCGGACAACCCCGAGAAGTCATCAGCAACAAACTCCCTGCGCCTCAAGCTTCTCCTATCAATGCCACTAGCATTACCAGAAGGAGAACCCGGGATCTGTAGACTACTACTGGGAGATAAAGCACTCAAAAAGAACGAGTGGTCGTTGGCAATGTCTAGCAAAGCTTTGTCCTCAGACAGCTTTTTCCGCTGACTCTCCAACCGCTGCATTAATTTGTCTTTCACAAAAGCAGTCATGTTGGCATGCTCCTGGTTGGCTGCCTCGACGTCTTTCAGATATTCATGTTCGGCTCGTTCGTTGTGGTACTTCTGCCATAAATACAACCCAACGAGCCCTTCGTCGCAACTCTCCTCCATGTCTGTCAGTTCTTCCAGATAGTCCAAGTTCTCCCCGACATGCAACGAGTACAATGTGCTTTGTAGGTTGTGCAGCATGTTTCTATAATGAAGGTCTCGTTCGGCTTCAAACATGTCAGAGATTCGATACAGCCGTGCCGACATGTTTTGCCGCTTTTTCTCCCGTTTGCTCAAAGGAGCGTTGTCGTACATGTCGTCCATCACGGTTACGATAATATAATAATAGTGGAATAAATAAGTTGTCTGGTTTGAGATCAAAGATATAAAATCAATAACAGTCGTAAGAGGTTTATCGGTAGATGGCGGAGTTACCCGGGGGCCGGAGACGGGTGAGTGTGAGTGTGCAATTCTGTGGTTGTGGTGTTCGAGGACTTGATGGCACGTAAGCTTACATAAGACTACATAGTGCGAGAGCAAAGGCAGTCCAACCGCAGCTTTGCCCTTTCCTCCCCAGCCTAAGGGAGTATTTTCAACCTGAGTTACTGGTATCGTTCTGAATAGCCAGTAACTTGTTATTTGTGCTTTCCAAATGATCGCGCACAGAAATATACTAGTCAGGTAGTAACTGAAAGATGTGAATTTCAGGGGCTAGCTACCTGCAAGCACCCACGGCATCTGCAGGGGTATTCCCAAAAGAGCTTAGTTGGAAAACATTAGAAATGCGAAATTGAGATTCAAACATTCTACAGATTGCTAGCGCAGGGTCTAAACCTCTAATCATTAGTCGTACCAATATCATTGATGTACACGTAGATAATGCAGTATGACTCGCAACTTTTCCCCTACGAACAGCGACCCTGAACTCTATTACAATGCGTCAGTATCCTGGATATAGTAGCATCATTGTGTCTACGTTTTGCAGCTATAGATAGAATGATTATTGTCATGTATTCTGCATTATTTTATTGCCTTACTCGTTTGTTATGTACATTATCAACCTGTCCGGCTAGTTTGGTCAGCACCAGATCTCGCATATTCGTGTACTGAGTCCGCAGATTGCCGAGATCCGTCGGGGATGAAATAAACTTTGGCAAAAGTCTAAAGAGGAACCAGCCTCCTGGTTGGTATAAAAAGTAGAATGGTGTGTGACTGTACTACAGTTTAGTTTACCATATAACGTTTTGTACATATTTTTGTCTAGTGACTATTAGTCAATTGTGTCTTTTCGACTGTGTTTAGTCCCCGCAAATCGGAATCTCATATTAGCTGCACTGTAAGTAATGCAGGCCTGCAATTGATCAGGACAATAAACAAGATGATGGTAATTAGTGCAGGCCGGATGTTCCAATTGTTTGGGGACGGTATTGATAGTAAATCAGTTACTGCGGTACCGTATATGTAAAGCTGGGTCGAGGTACGACTGGACAGCTGAACAGCCAAAGACAGGATACTGGCTATAGATCACGAGACTGGAGACTGGAGACTGGAGTCTGCCATCTGTGCTCAGCAGATGTAGAACATCTCCAGATACCTGATAGTACCTACCTCCACACCCGCGTACCTTGCACCACTTTCACTACTGACCAACCACATTCAGCCCTGCAAGTTCAGCTTGATCGAAGAATTTTCACATTTCTACCCCTGTCTACAAAATTTTCCGCAACAAAAAACTAACCAGTGATCGATTAAAATATTTAAGGACCACTGTGTGCGTTTCTAGAATTCTAAACTACAAAACCAAGTTAATCTAATTTTTATTATACACCGTGCCGTTTTTTTCCAACACGTAACTCTTCGAGTCAAAACAAACTCACCGCCGTGGTCGACCGACAACTGCAACCGCAACACGTTGTTACTTACCTGCAGATTACTTTTTTAATAATAATCTCCACTGGTACACTCTGACAGCTCCCTCCTGAAACTTGACAGCAGCCTCTGGAATTATCAATTGTCAACACACTTCTGCAGAGAGCGATGGACCACCACCACTCCTCCGATCATCGTCCATATTCAGTCGACGATCTACAGCACTTCGTTTCAGCTCCGTCGTCTCCTTTCTCGACGACGTCATCTTTTTCTTCTTCGGGTAGTACCGAAATTAGCTGTCATTCTCCTCCAGAAATATCAGACTGGCAACCTCCTCAGCGAATTCCTACTCCCGGTCTCCTGACCACTCAGCTGGTTGTCACTACTCCAAGTCACAGTACCTCTGCAACTTACTGTGACACACCTACAGCCTACTACAGGTGCTGTGACATTTCCACTGCTGCTGCTGCTGCTGGCCCCACCGATCCTCCTTGTCCCCCTACAGCAGCCCCTGTCGCTGCTGAAACCACTGCAGAGCCTCTACTACCCCTGAATCATATTTCACCCGCAGAAAATAATAAAAATAATAATCCTGCTGCTGCTGACTGCGACCACAGCTGGGTCAAAAAAAATAATATCATCCCAACAACCACTACATCTACAACCAGGGTCCCGATTGCATTGGGAAAAGGCAAATTTCTGCTGGTCAAAGCTCGCCATCGCCCTACCATTTCTCAGTTGTCTATTCCTCCTCGCAGCCCGAGTCGAAGGTTAGTTACAACATCTACTACTGCAGCAAATAGAAGACCGTACAGTGAATACGTGGGACGTTTGTCTTTGACTAATACTGCTTTGCATCATCATTACCACACTACCGGGGAATCTCGTGAATCTTGTCGTGGAGAAGAAATCGATCTCTATTCAGGCTCAATTGATAGCAGCGAGTGCGAGTCTACATCTACAAACAACTCGTCTCCCTGCGTTCAGTTCTCCCCCTTGCTTCCTTTGCCGGTTGACGTTCTCGTTGTCCCATCAGCATCCCACCAGCATATCATTAAACTTAAAAACATGCCTGATCAGACCGTAGAGGACATCGTGCAGAGCTTCATCGAAAAGGATCTCAGCATCCTCGATGCGTTTGGCGTTGTCAGTGAAAGCAAAGACGTGCGTCCTCCTCGAGAACTGGCCCCGTCTCCATTAGCCAAATCTCCATTCGAGGACGGTGCTGGAGGCAACCTCAGCAGTGGGTTCTTATCCCACCAGTACTCATCAGACTCACCCAACTCGTCAAAACTATCCCAACTGTCTCCGTCCATTGACACCAGTGACCGAGTAGAGAAAACCACTGAGAAGTTCTCAAGTGAGACTTCTTCCCTTATGTCTCCAGTCAGCACCTCTGCTGGAGACGAGCATTTCATTATCTCTAACAAAAAAGTTAGAGGCTACCCGAGCAGTATAAATGCAGGGTCACCAAAATCTATGAGAAAGTCTTCAGGATTTGGAGATCGGTTCAGGAGTCTTGGCAAAAGAATCACATCAGGAGGAGATCAACAAATGAGGTCTTCCTCGTCGAGGGCTGTACTAGATGTTCCGGACAGGGGACTGAGCAGGACTCCTACGATTACAATGAAGTTTGGTACAGAGCGTTGAGTCTGCACAAGTAAACTAGAATGTGAAACAGCGCTAACTGGACGGTAAACGCGGACGATGTATTCCAAACTGGTGCTCTAATATTGTACCAACTAATACCGAAAAAAAATCTTCGGGCTCTTTTTATTACTACACTCAATTTACAGGATTCAAACTGTATATTTCATGAATTAGATATGGCAAGGTACTAATGGTAGATGAATTGCATGATATTAATAGTGACCCAACTGTACACATATTTGATTTTCAAAGTACAACAGATATGACCCCTATACCGTACTCTCTTGCTGATCTGTAACTTTACATCAATTTTACAACTACAAACTCAATTACAAACTGGCCGCCATGTCATATCCACTACATCGACGGACTATATTGAGTTTATTCCGTTGGACCAACGGCTTTAAGCCTCTCTATTGCGGAGCTAGCGTGTTACAGCCAAGTTAGAGACAAACTTTCAGTTACAGTACATGTACACTGCGGAGTTACACAAGATCTCATCTCCGATGTGGCCGAGATATTTGTCAGATTGCAAACCTTAATCCACCCTCTAGAGGAAGTCATGCAATAAATGACGAAATGGACAGTGGGGCGGTATATCGGTCCAAAACAGTATAAAACGGAGCAAGATTCAATGAAACAAGTACTCAGCTCGTGCAAAAATACCTTGAATATCATTATCATGTCCTTTGAAGCCAAAACCACCGCTGAAGAAGTCGCAGCCAAGTTCGCCGACCAGATTAAGGGTAAAACCGTTACTGTAACGGGTGCAACCCTTGGAGGAATTGGCGCAGAAACAGCTCGTAATCTCGCTGCCAATGGTGCAAAGCTGGTGGTGATTCTGGGTCGAAAGCAGAGTGACTTGGACGACACCATTGCTGACATCAAAAAGACAGCCGGCGACGCCAGCAATGTCAAACCAGTGGTTCTCGATTTGCAAAGCATTGAGTCGAGTAAAAACGCTGCTACCGAAGTGCTCAAACTCACAGACAGGATCGACGTTATCATTAACAATGCTGGAATTATGGCCACTCCTTACTACAAGACAGCTGATGGATTGGAAAGTCAGTTTGAAACCAATCACATTGGCCATTTTGTGTTCACCGAGCTTATTCGACCGAAGCTTGCCAAGGACGGACGTATTATCAACCTTACCAGTAACGGTCACCTTTTAGCTCCTTTCTTTGCCGAGGATCCCGGATTCTCCAATGGAGAAAACTACAATCCTTGGTTTGCCTATGGGCAGTCCAAGACTTCCAACATTTTGTACACCACTGAGCTTGCTCGTAAAGGCGTGCAGTCCTTTGCCGTTCATCCTGGATTCGTTCAGACCAAGCTTAGCCGACACATTGATCTCGGTGAATTGCTCAACAATGCACCAGTTTCATGGTGGGGAAAACCTCTTTTCGGCGACGGAGCTGCTCTGAAGGATCTGTTTTTCAAGAACCCATCTCAGGGAACCTCTACCACTTTGGTGGCAGCATTGGATCCTGAGTTAACTAAACACACTGGAGCATACATGGAGGATTGTGTGGTTAGTGAGGCCGCGTCTCATGCCACTGACCCAGCCATTGCTCAGAAGTTGTGGGCTTTCAGCGAGAAGGCTGCTGGTTTTTGATGTCCCAATCTCGTATATGAGAGCATTCGTACCTGAGAGGATTCGTATTTGAGAGCATTATATAGCTTATAATAAATGTTTTGATGGATAGTATCAATTAACATTAAGAGGACGATTGACGGTAGGCATTGAGATCAGTTCATAAAATTATAAAGAGGAGCTAAGCTGCTTTGCTTTGATTAAAAGCTTTATGTTCGAGTGAGTCAAGCTTGAAAGCCGCAGAAATCAAAATGCCATGTGGCTATTTAGGTCAACTGAATAAATCGACGTCATCATGAACAATGCCGGAGTAATGGCGCTCCTCACTACAAGATGTTGACGGGGAGACCTACAGCCATGATTTGCTGAAGGACAGCCGGTCGCAGGATTAGATGCCCAATTGGCCGACCAGTCAGCGCATATCTCGCCGACTGTTGTGTGCAGTCAGACACTTGGTATTCAGCGAGAAGTTTGTAGACTCATTGATACTATATTCTAATCTTATAAATGTTCCAATTCTCAAATGGAACACACTCTTGAATCAACACCTATATCACCTTACTGCTCAACAACTACCAGTAACCTCTCAACTCTTCATCATTACATCTCCGAGCAAACACCTTTTCATGTGCGTCGTACTGTACATAATTACGTCTGCATCTAATTAACTGCTAACTAATGCAACTTTAATCTTTTCTTTCCCCAAATCATCCCAAACTTACCCTCCCTCACATGTTATGATTTTCGCCCAACTCCAGGAAACAATTCACCCCCCCCCCCCCAATCTTTTATAACATTGCCCTAAGAACAAGCGGAGGTAGGAATAGCTAAGAGCCTATAAACGCGTGCTCCCCCCCTGCTGCGTTTTGTTTGTCCTATCTTAATTTTTTTTCAAGTTCAGTATTGGCATCAAGAAATAAAAATACAATTCGTCCCAAACAGGAAAAGTGGAAATTCTCATATTGTATTTTCCCACACGGATAAATTCACACGACGCGTTTCTGCACTTCAATAATTTGGAAATTCTCAATGGACCGAGTAGATTTTCTGGAGCCCGGGTTCGACCCAACCTCGCTCAAAGTGGCTGAATTGAGAGGAATTCTTCACAGCCACGACATAGATTTTGCTTCCAATGCCAAAAAATCAGAATTGGTCCAAATCTTTAATGAAGAATTGGCCCCGAAAGCCGCAGCCCTGCTACGCGACAAGTCCGCCGTAGAGCCACGTGGTTCAGGCATTGTCGATGCTCCGAGAAAACGGACTCGCTCGGTGTCTCCGGCTAAGGCGTCCCCTTCCAAGAAGGAACCGCCGGCTTCTCCTAAAAAAACCACGCGTAAGGCTGCCAAGGCTGAAGATGTCCAGCTAGAAGATGCGCCATTGCTTCGACCGCCGCACGCTGCTGAAGATGACTCCAAGGATGCTGCTGCCAGTAGTCCTTCTGGAGCCACAGAGCCTCCTCCTTCTCCTCGCAAAGGACGGAAGAAGCTGTCTACCAAGCCAATTGTAGATCCTAATATCAAAGAGCTGAACGAGGAGCAGCACAATGCAGGTCCTGTCACCGTGATTGGGTCTCCTAGGAAGAGAACAAAGAAGTCTGATGTAGAGAAGGGAGAGGCGAAAGAGGAGAAGAAGAAGGACGAACACAAGAAAGCCGAGAAGAAGAAGGAGGAGCACAAGAAGGAGGAGCAAAAGAAGGAGGAGAAAAAGAAAGACGAGCAAAAGGACAAACACAAGGAAAAAGACACCAAGAAAGACGAAGGCTCTGTTGCAAAGTCAAAGAACAAGGGCAAAGACATCAAAGCGGAGCAAATTGAGCCCGACTCGAGCCCTTTTTCCAAGAAAAACATCTTTCAACAGAGCAGTAGCCCCGAGTCCTCTCGGCATACTCCCGACCTATCTCCCAAAGTCGAGAAAACTTCTCCTAAATCTTCGAAAAAGAGATCGCTTGCCGATGATGGTGATACCTTGTCTCCAGCCAAGAAACGAGCTTCCAAGAAAAAGGAAGAATTGTCCAAGCCTCCTCAAAATTTATCTCCTAAAATCGAAGTCACCAGTCCCAAGAGCCCAATACGACACTTTTCGAACTTCCCTTCTAGCCCCGATGAGCAACGACATCAATCGCAACCGCAGTCGCAAATCCAGACCCCAGAGACCCACCACCAACAACAACAACAGCAGCAACCACAGACATCTGACCATACCTTCACTGGCAAACGGCTTAGTTTCATGCCCAGTCTAAATAATCTCAGACTCTCCAATCAATTCCTGGAACAACTGCAACAGGAAGCGGCCGAGAACAAGCATCACTATGAAATGCCTCCTATTGACCCTAATGCCCCTGCAGCCTTGGTGGAAGAAACCGAAATCACTGAAGAGGAGGAACTCAAGAAACTGGAAGATGAAGTTGAAAATGAGAAGAATCGGATAAAGGTGTCGAATAAGAAACGCCGCAAGGCAGCTGAGCAATCCGACGCGGGTGGCGTCTCTTGGACCAACTTGTTTGTGGTTTTACTGCTCACCCTATTCACTGCTTACTCTGTATGGTGGTGCAAAGAACGATTTGAGATTGGCTACTGCGATGTCAACTTTGTGCCTCATTCTAGAACAGAAAAAGGCGAGAAGCCTGCATTTGAACAGTACTTGGACTACATCAAACCTTCTTGTGTCCCTTGTCCCAACCATGCTACTTGTTATCCCAACTTCAAAGCAGTTTGTGACGAGGATTTCCTTTATAGACCCAATCTTTTCTCACTGGGTGGCCGGCTTCCGTTTGCTCCTGCCTGTCTTCCCGACACTGAAAAGCAACGACGAATTCAGGCTCTTGCCAAACACGCACGACTTGTTTTGCGAGAGCAAAATGCCAAGTCCGAATGTGGAGAGAGCGTGCCGGCTGGTCTCGAAGAAAATGAACTGCACACCATCTTGAAAAACCTCAAGAGCCCTTACCTTTCGGATGAGGAATTTGAGGAACTATGGAAACATGCCATTAAAGATATTGAAAATGACGAAGAAGTGATTGTAAGGCACGAATAATTTTTTACCCAAGCTATAAACATGAATTTGTTATAACTAACAAGGTCCGACGAATTCGTCTCACTGAAAAGGGATACTCACCCACCAATAGCGGCCCCGACATCGTCATCGCGAAGAAAATACTACAGTCGACGTCCTTGGCCAACATCTCGTTTGAATGTCGAGTCCGTAAAGCCATTGGAGGACTCGTGGTCCGATATCGTAGAGAAGCTTCGCTTTTAGGGTCATTGGTTCTGTCGATTCTTGGGGCAAAATGGTACTTAAATAGTCGAAAGTCGTACAAGGCACGAATCGCAAAGCTTGCGAAGCAGTCTTTGCTTCAATTGAGTGCCCAGCAACAGTTGGCTGACGAAGATACTACCGGAAAGACGGTGCGTTACATTGCTGTCAGCTCACTGAGAGATTCCATTCTTCCGGGAGTTAAATCTACCGACAAGTTGTGGAACGACGTGGCTACCAACGTCGAAGAACATGCCAATGTTCGTTCGCGAAACACCGAGATCCATGGCGAAATCATGAAGATATGGGAATGGATTGGAGGGGAGGTTAACTAAGTCCCATACGAAGTCAACTTGGCGTGGAGTCAGTCCACTGACTTTTTACTCTACTGACACTCGGTTATATATACAGATACGATTGCTAATACTAATACATTGCTACTTAATTGTTCTTATCAACTTTTGACTCGAGGGCAACTACATGATCCTCAAGCTGTCGAATCGAGTGCTGCAATTGAATGACGTCCGTCAGTACAGCAGAGTTGGCAGCTCTGTATTCATCGAATAGATAGTAATAGGCACCGGCACCGGTCAATGTGACACCGACCAGGAATCCGAAAAAACTCGTTAACTTACGCGTCTCTTTTTCTCATCAAACTAAAAAAGCTCTACGTACCCTCCTCGGAATGCTCCAACTTTTCGTCTAGGGGCAACTGGCACAGCAGTGACTGGAATTTCAGCAGCTCGAATGGACGATGTACTCAACAGTCGGCGAGTGAATTGCTGAGCTACGATTCTAGAAGACATTATTGGTTATAGTGAAGATAGCAGGTTGGACTTGATTAACGTCCTGTGATTAGTTAAGTGACAGATTGGGAAGGCTACTTGTAGATCGGTTGTTTAAGTACGGCTGAACTTTTCACTCATTCCACTCATTGAGGATTGGCTCAAAATTAGTGTATATAGTCCAATTGAGTAGTGAATGTTTTAGATTATATTATTTAGTAGAGCCCTGTCCTGTGAGACAGTATCTTCAGGTACTACAAGCACTTCAAAAATCCTGATATTGCGATTTTCAACTTATTCTTGATGTTGATTCTGAGTAGAGCCAGAGTACTCTTATCTCGAGAGCAATTGCCGAGCGAAAAGTAGAGAGACAAAGAACAGTAAGTTCAAGATGTCTGCCTTTCTATTGAGCTATTGGGAGGTACTCCAAGGTTGATGTTGTGTATGGTTCGAGCTGGATATTCTTAGTCAGTGCCTGCAGTTGGTGCGAGATCAACCTTGGCTCATTTTGCTGTTTGATACTATTATTTATCATCGTCATTTCACCAAAGGTGCTCAACTTTCTTTGCATTTTTCATCATATCTGTTCATATCCCAAATCTTCTTATGTTCCTCTTTGATCATGCAATATTCAATCTACCAACGGGTTCCACCTCCAATCAATCCAATGTCGAAACGGGAGTGATAAACTTTAGTAGAGGGCTAAGTGGAACCTCAAGAGACGGGGTCTCTGACGGATCGTTTAACAGAGGCTCATCTGAGCCGACGATGCCACCAGAGTGACAACGACCAAGGTTTACGTGTGCAATATCGGACTTTAGCTTCAGTATTCCCGGATTGCAACATTTCTTGGTCCAAGCTGTTTCAATAAAGATTCTTCGTTTTAGATTCGGCTGACACAATATATTTATAGTCGGTTAACTTTCTGGGTTTGTAAATATTTAGGGCCTTAGAATATCCATCAAAGCGCTTTGATCCGTATTCAAACAAATGGACAGTTCGAGACTTGTCTCATATGGGCCGTACCGCTGAGATGATCCGTAAAGGAGTGATTTTTTCCAAGTCGCGGAACCCGTGAGGGTCATTATCCTTGGGGAAATACAGGAACTTCGTCCAAGAAAAGGTTGAGTGGAATAAACTGAGGTTCGTGCAACTTTGGCGCGATCGGAACTTCAGGGAACTTGCAGATTGAGAGGGGAACCCGCACAAGAACTGACTTGGATGGGTTTTGGGGATTATATGCCATTAGAGAAACATCTCACGTGTATGGGGGGTCTTATGCGGTACAATATTCAACACATTTTACCGGTCTCATAGAAAGGATTCTGGCTCGAATGCGCATTCTGTTTCATTTCTTCAAATATCATTCATTGAGACAGAATTGCAAAAGTTTGATGCACTGAATATCTATAACCGATCGAATCCTAGCAATTCAGCTTTGATCTACTGCCCTCCGTGTTTACTCATTTAGATTTCAACCAAGAGAAGAGAACCAAAGAGAACAAATGGAGGTCAGCCAGAAGTATGGAAGTTTAAAAACAGTACATTCCGCAGAAAGTCAACATAAGTGACTGCAACTGAACCACCGATAACCCTCAGGCTCTGAGTAGCCAGCTAGTCCTTCTTCGACAATAGAATCCTGGATAAAAGTCCATCTACTCTTTCACCATGTACAGTTCAGGTTATGATCTCCGTGCATAAATGCAGGTACCGATGCCTGATCCCGAACTGATCTCCGCCGCTAAGTATGTCCATGTGTAACTTACCCTCTGTTGGCCTCGTAATCGAACTTCTATGCAGCAAGCGGAACTGCACGTAATCTAAATCCCATCATGCTGCAGCGTAATATCTATGTACCTTCAGACAACGACGACGGTATGGATTCATATGTCGAAACATCAAACGAATTATGCTGAGTCTTGCTTATTTCCGTTAGAGCCATGTATCTGGCATATTGGCCATATATATGAAAACTGTGAGGTGTAGTATACTATAAGTTGTACAATATTTCTACCGAAGATATGTGTATTGGATCCAGTTGGATTCGCTCTGGTGTTCAGTGAACTAAATAGTCAAGCGATTGAGTAGAAGAGTATCTCAAGGAAACCTTTCAATCTCCATGGTCATACACCTCGTACATCCTACGTCTAGGATGCTGGCTGATGTCCAATCTCTATGAGCTGGCTTGTGCGGTAATGTACGTGTCTTGAATGAGAAGTTCCATACTGATGCTCTTAGACGACAGCACGACAAATCGTTAATACTGCAGAAATGAGATAATTTTACGACAACCTAAAGAAAAAAGAAAACTATAATGTACTCCACGCCGTTGGTTATTGACCCATAACTCTGGTTTCGCCTATTTTTACCCGTTGTTGTATTGATTCCCGAACCCCTTCCCCCACTGGAAAGCGTCGGCTTTTAACTGTGCATCTGTTTGGAAGCCTCTCTGCATTGCAGCAGGTAGAGAAGCTGAATCATAATATTATTATAGGCAGGGATCTCTGGTGACTCGGAATCATAGCGACATATCAAAAACACTTGATGTACATATCCACTGTTATACGGTCACTTGGTGAGAATGAGCATTGACAGAATGAAAAAAGGAGCAAGGAGCATTTAATTGAGTTTCACAGTTGGTATGTTATCAAGATCATTCAACTATCTAACGTTATAAATCTGTGCAACCGATCTGCAGTCTTGCCGGCCATGCATACTAATCTACGGATCGGCGATTTATAGTTGCAGATCTTTCCTAATTCGACCTTCCAAAGGACAGTTGGAAAGAATTTTTTCTTAATCACTGTGCAATAATAGCTGCTTTCGGCTGTCGTTCCCAGAAATTATAGTCCAGTCCAAATCTAATTGACTGCACGGTTGGGTGATTCAATATACGGCTTTATTTCTCAATGCTCACACGAATTGTCACAGATTTTGTGTCGAGCCACCGCTTCATGTATACAAACAACATCAAGCGGTAAAGAATTGTTTCGAAAACGCAGGAGAGGTCGGTAGTACGTTTCATATCTCCTATTATTGCTTCGAGCCAACCCCTGAAATACAAAATTTGATTCGCGTTCAGATCCGCTCTGTTGTCGAATCTTTCTTCAACTTGAACTGGGGTATCCAAACACAGGGGGTTTGGGGGATAGTTCCCCTCCGCCCCAACGGGGTTCCCTGCACATTGCTGCCCATAAAACTAGCCAAACGCCCCGGTTTTCTGCAAGCGGAGAAGCACAGCTCTTAAATGTTTACTGCATCGGCTCATTCCGCCGCTAGCTTTTTCATATCCTATGGCTGATCCTATGGCTGATCCTATGGTTGATCCACGCATCGTTCCGTCGCCAAAAATATCGAGATACGGAATGAGAACGACAAGTTGCTTGACATAAAAGGAGAGCATAGGGCCGCCAAAAATGAAAGCCAAGGCTGTTGTACATACAGATTAAAAACTTTGAATACACACGCAAATGTCAGATAGTGCGAGCATAAAACCTGACGAAGATCTCGAGCTTCAGTCATGTGAGTCCAAGCATTCATCCCCAAACGACCAGACTGGTCTGCTGGCAGAGAATGTCCGGATCCCAAGCAGCATATGCGATGAAAAGCTGTATCTGGTCGACTTCATCAGTGCCGAAGACCCTCTAAATCCTAAAAACTGGCCTGGCCGGAGACTATTAATAAACGTGCTGGTCAATTCCTATGTGTTGACCGTCATCAGTTTTGGGTCTGCCATCTTCGCACCAACAACTCCTTACATTGCGCAGGAGTTTGGTGTCAGTAACGAGTTGGCCATTCTAGGCATCACTCTTTACGTTATTGGTTTTGCAACTGGTCCTATCTTGTGGGGTCCTATGTCTGACTTTTATGGGCGCAGACCGATTATATTATTTTCAGTGTTTGGTCTCATGGTCTTTGCTTTTGGTGTTGCCAGTGCCAAAGACATTCAGACTATTCTGATCTGCCGGTTTTTCGCAGGAGCCGTAGGATCTGCACCGTTGGCAGTTGTCCCCGCTTCTCTCGGTGAATCCTTAAGCTTCAAGTTTTTAGGTTTTTCACTGTCGTTCTTTATTGCAACCGTGTTTGCCGGACCGACCATTGCTCCTTCGATTGGAGCATTCATTACTATTAACCCTCACATGGGCTGGAGATGGACACATTATATTCTGGGGATAATGGCTGGTTTGGGACTGGCTCTGGAATTCTTCTATTGCAAGGAAACCATGCATCTGAAAATTCTCAGTGAAAAGGCTGCTTCACTGCGACAAAAAACCGGAAACTGGGCAATCCACTCCAAGCTTGATACAATGGACCTGTCATTGCCTACAGTCTCTATGGCAGCACTTCGACGGACTATGGTACTGCTTACGACCGAGCCTATTATTATTTTGGTCGGTCTTTACATGTCATTCGTGTACAGCATGCTGTATTTATGCTTGGAGGCTTTCCCGTTGGTTTACGTGGAAAGATACAAAATGAGCTACGCAGTTGGCCAGCTGCCTTATTTATCTGTCACGCTGGGACTTGTTGTGTCCTCAGTAGTGTTTGCATTCCTGGAGGTCAAATATCTAAAGGAGCTTGTGGTCACCAGAACCCTCAATCCCAATCGACGATTGGAGAACATGATCTATCCTTCTGTTGCTCTACCAATTGGAATTTTCTGGTTTTTCTGGACTGCAAACTATCACGAACATGTGCACTGGGTTGTGCCTACAATTGGTGCTGTGCTGATAGGATTTGGACTGATTGGTGTTTTCTTGGCTTCAGTCCTTTACCTTATCGAGACTTACCTACCCATTGCCGCAGCTGCTACTGCTTCGAATACGTTTATGCGATCCATAGCTGCTGGGCCATTTCCTTTATTTGCCAGACAACTGTTTGACAATATGGGCTTACAATGGGGAGGAACACTCTTGGGACTAGTGGCTGTTGCTATGATCCCTATTCCGGTGTTGTTTCGAATTTACTCAAAGGGGTTGAATCAGAGAAAGAGGACCAGTTTTTAGAGATTATTGGTTATGAGAATTATAGAATATAGAGTGGTATCAATGGAGTCTGTTGAATTATAGTTATTAAGAAAAGACTAGGTAACAGCGCGGTTACATCAATTTGTTCTAACACCAGCATTGGACATTATTACTGGTGGCTGTGAGAATATTCATTGTCGGTTACCCAGTTACGGTTACATACCTTCTGAAACATATCTAACACATATATAGGAAGAAACTTGTTTCCACTCGTTTCAACTTTGGAGTCAATAATATAACTAAACCAGTTCATTTTTACAAATGATCATATAAATAAAAAAAAGTACATAACTGTACATAATGCAACTACGTCAGGTAGACCTACGCGGTCTCGACGATTTGAACCAATTGAATTTCGTCATCCATTTGGCTGTGGAACGAGTTGATGACGACTCCTTGAGTGCAGAACCTTTATGTGGTTCAGGCGCACTTTTGCTGATAGTAAGACGGACATTATGAGGAGACAGAGCCGGGGAGATTGTGCTGGGACTGGGATCGGGAGACAGTAGCTTTTCCGGTTCCTTCTCTTGGTCGCGTTTCTCTGCCGAATCAATCGAATCTACAATCACCATTTCGTCGTCAGCTTCCTCGTATTCGGTGTCGACTCTTGTCAAAGACAAAAGTTTCGGGTTATCTCTGGCAGATTTATCTTCGATCATCATGGCTACTGAGGACAAGTAAGGGTTGTTGCTGGTAAAGTCATAAGAGTCGGAAAGAGTTCGAGAGATGGTTGGGCGAGCGGAATCTGACACCCCGCTTCGATTACTGTCCTCACTCTTCTTTCGAGTAGGATGCTGGACCTGTCCTGCCATCCATGGAGTGACCATGACCACCGGCACTTGTGATTTGGCAATCAGATAGCTGGGTACACTTTTCTTGTATCGCATCCGTGACAAGTTGCTAAACGATTTTTGATTGGCACCTACTACCACAATGGAGGGTTGATAAAGTAGCAAGGACTTGTTCACCACAGTCTTGACTTTGCCTACACCCAGTTCGACAATTATGTTGATTTTCAGATCAGGACCAATGAGCTCGAGGATTCTTTCCAATAGTAACTCAGCCTCCTTTTGATAAATCACTGGTCTCCTATCTTCTGCGTTCCCACTTGCTCCATGATGTTTAATACACACGAGCTCATCTCCGTCTTGGATCAGATTCTGAACCAACCATTGCAATGCTGTTATGCTATATTCTTTTTGCGAGTACGCAAACAGAAAAGTTCTTGTATTTTGCGACCAGCGCAAATCTTGGTGTCTCGAGGACACAAAGTACGAAGTCAGCCCGTTCGTGGCCATCAGCGATTCCAGAGGTGGAGTCACATTGTTATTGTTGGAAGACGAAGAGTTCGACGTGAATAGCGGCGTGCGAAAGAAAAAAGATGCTGGAGTGGTGGTGCTGGTCATGGTGCTGGATATCTGATGCGATCCAACCACCGACGAGCCACCCTCTTCCTGTGCTGTTGCTGTCGCTGCTGTGCCACTACCACCAGGTACCAGACTACTCGGCGATAGCGGCGCAGGCGGTGATACAGGTGTAATCGTGTCAAACGAAACCCGCCGCAGAAACGGCCCGTTGGCTTTGCGTCTCTTGGCAGAAGACGACGACCCTGTGCTCAAGCACGAGGATTCCGAGATCCTTCTGGGTATGGCCTGCATGTCCACGGGACCAGCACTGAAATAAGGCACATCAAGACTCATTGGACTGGTTGACTCACCAGCACCGTACTGTCCCGCGAAATCCGGGGATCCTTCGTCGTCAACATTGCTGCCGAGAGCAGCTTTGTGCTGGGCTCTTAGAGCGGCAAAGTCGGGCTCGATAAACGACACTGACATTGGCAAGCAAGATCAAAGAGTGTGTGCCCGACCAGTTTGTTCCTTCTGCAGTTTTCAAAAACACTTCGTTCCGCCCAGAGGTCTGTGGCGCTGAGAAGGCTGATTTCCCAAAAGAATTGAAAGCAATTTTATGCGAATGGTGCACAGTATTGTCAGGTTGAATACAGGTACTAGCGCACTTCAAAATGTTGTCGAGTTGTTGAACGATTTGACCGGTCAGCCAGAATAGCAATCTCTATGGGCAGTGAAATTATTAGAGTTTAGTTTTGATATACATTTCGATCGCTGGTTTAACTAGGCGGTGTGTCGCGCTGATGTAAGCAGTTAGCGCGAGGTTGACTCACATGCAGGACATCGCATAGGATTGAAATGCGGGGAAATAAGGCCGGGGAGGGATGCTGCTTATTACTGTGGTTCAAGTGCAGGACTGCTGTTGTCAAAAATGATCTGTGTAAAGTGATGAAATGTTATCTTTTGAATTGCTGATTTAACTTTGTTAACTTTGTTGTCAACCTGTTGGTGCAACGAGCCGAGGAACTTTAAAAATCATGGGCAGTGTGCGCATCACTAAATTAGTGCACTGTACACTGTATGGAATTCCATTATGATGGCACCATAAACATTGTAGAGTCAGTAACTATCATTATCTTATTAATGGTTAAATTCTGAACTACACAGTCTAGTTATTGTGATCTGTAGTATATCTAACATTATCTTATTAAAGGTTGACCTCAGAACTAGTCTGTCTAGCATTATCTTATAATGGTTGATTTCACTGGACTACACAGTCTTGCTACTTAGTCTGTACTCTTCTTAAAGGTTGCTACAGTAGTCTCTAGTCTGTCTAGCATTATCTTATTAAAGTTGACCTCTGAACTTCACAGTCTTGCTACTGTAGTCTCTAGTCTGTCTAGCATAGATATATACATGTTACGCTTCTTCTCATCTGCACAGTCGCCTGTAGGTTCACTCGTACACTTTACGTCTATTTCTCCTTCTTTTCGCTCCACTCTAGCGCCTTCAATCGTTCAGGCAGAGTAGGATGCGATCTATGATAACTGCTATACAGCCAATCAACATCGACAGCACTGAGATTCTCCTTGTGGATTCCAATCAGTGCAGTGCCCAGCTCATGGGCATAATCAAGCTTGACAGCATAAGCATCAGCTTCATATTCAAACTTTCGAGAAACCAAGTTCATGAAAAACGTCATGATGCTGTCAAGAGGCTGCAGCAGGTCATTGAACAGAATAAACCCAACCAAGATAGGATACGAGTCGTAGAACCCGAAAGAGTTGTACATTGACTTGTTCTTGATAAAAGCAGAGAAAAGCGCAAAGATCGAAAACAAATGAGCTTGAGTGGTGCCCAACAACTTGGGAATGTGCCACAAGTACCAGTGTCCAATTTCATGGGCAAGAACAGCAGTGACTTCTTCAACAGTACTCTTTTCAATCAAGGTGTCGTACAAAACAATCTGCTTGCTCCATGGTAGGCCCATAAAGTAAGCATTGGAGTGGGAAGATCGCTTGGAACCGTCAATCACATACAGTTTGGTCAGAGGGAAGTTGACTCGTTTAGCAAGGTTTTCAATGCTGGTTTTCAATTCACCTTCTTCGAGTGGCTGCAACTTGTTGAACAGAGGTTGAATCAATGTCGGGTAGATGGCCATCAGAAGCACTTGATAGGTGAGAACCAGCAGCGACAAGTAGAAAAAGAACTTGTCGCCAAAGTAGTCAATCAGTTTCAAAGCACCCACAGTCATGGGTGCGCCAAGCAAGATGGACAGCAACTGCTGCTTGATCAAGTCCGTCACAAACAACGAAGGAGTCTGTTTGTTGAACCCAAACTTCTCCTCCAGCACAAACGTCTGGTAGATAGACAGAGGCAACGACACAATGGTGCCAATGAAATTCAAGGCAAACATAAACACAATACTCTGAGACATGAGTCCAGACGCCCACTGAGGAGCAAACCGGCTGACCACATTACCGGCAAACCCGAAAACTTTGGGCAAAAGGTCAAACTTGTAGATGGCGAGATTCTCAATCAGCCCGTACAGCGACGAAACAAACGAAAACTGGCTTTTGGCCTTGCCGTAATTTTGCGTTTTATTAAAAGTCTCGTCGTCAATAACCTCCTTCAGCTCCACAGGAGGTTGGGGTTTGGAGAATACTCGATATTGGCGGTATTCCAAATAATTGCTGAACAAATATTGGCCCACGGTGAATCCTACCACCAGTCCTTTCCAGTTGGTTCCCGGTCTATCTGCCGCAGCAGCCAGTTTCTTGTTAGTATGTGGGTGCAATATGTCTATAGGTGTTGATTGGATTAGTTACATACCGCTAGATACTCCATCTGTTTGTGTTTCGAGGAAGTCTTCGTGTACGTGTTAGAAAGCTGAGAGCATGTCGGGGTTGGGTTTGCATAATGAAGGCTTGAAAGGGCAGGAGATATGGTGATCGAAATTAGCCGGCTGAACTGGATGACTGGAAGAGATGTCTGAATGAGATGACTGGGAAAGCGGGTCAGTAAAAGGAGAATAAAGACAAAAACTAAGAAGAAGAAAACGAGCTGAAAGCATGAGTTGGATGAGAATGTTGAGAGGAAGCAACAGTTATTGTGGTTGGCACGTCAGCAGTATGAGTTAGTTCAAGTGCACCGTCTAGTAACATATTGGAGCTAGAAGACAATTCTCAATGTAGGAAATTACAATAACTTCTAATTCAAAGGAAAGAATTCAGACCCCATGATTGAAAAGGACTTTAATTCTAGCTTTCAAATGTTACTTTCAACAGGAGTGTTGGACACACTATCGTTCCATCAAGACTGTATAGATATACGTCGGCTACTTGCAACGCACATACTGCCATTGTGTCCAACAGACAACACATCTTTTATGTACTTAACAAATCCACTCAACGTACATACTATGGTAACCACTATGATAACAAGCGTACATTCTCACTTACATATTCAATCACCCTTATTATCTACTATATCTTCTATCTTGTCGCCCTTGCTTTATACTTGTTTCCATGAACTGCTGTACTATAGTGCCACGGCCCGATGGTGTGAATTAAGCGTTACGAAACTCACTAGAATTTCTTTGTTCATCAAACCACACTTTCAAACCAAACACACTTCCACCGATTTACTTCCGCTACACACAGTCATACTTGAAAATAGTCAACAATCTACACCATCATATATCCTAATATCATCTTATCATATGCAAGATAACGTGCGGCACCAGTCCAACCAGACACCCGGGTAACTGACTCACTATACCGGCTAATTTCCAACCTTTCATGAACTTCACCCATTCCTGCTGAGCTTTCACAAAACCTGTAACTTTGGAATGACTGCCTTCTAACTGACATGTCCCTTCAGAAGATAGCACCCGCTGTTAGACCAGCCGAACACATCTCCCCGGTCAACTCCCCGTCTCCCGCCGCCTCCGCCGCCGCCTCCGCCGTCCCTATAAAATCCAAGAACCCGCCAGAGGAAAAGATTTCCAGCGTCGGGGTTTCGAAGCAATGGGTCCTTCCACCACGCCCGAAACCAGGCCGGAAACCAGGCCAGCTGCCATCCAATACTGCGAAATCCGAAAATGTCACAGCCGAGCTGAGAACTGCGTTGGAACGCTCGAGAAAGGAAAATGAAAAGCTGCATACGAGAATACGCGAGCTGGAAGCAACGTTTTTGCATGTCCACGAGCATAAAGAGTCAAACACGAATAGTAACGTGAAGCTGGCGACCCCCACTAGTGAAGTAGATGACAACTGCGGGTTCTGCGACTCGGAGTCAAACTGTGTTTGCGCTGCATTGCAGGTCAAGATGCCTCCACAACCACTAAAACTGGAAAGTCCTGAACAGCTGATGGCACAGTACGAGAATTTCACGCCGCAAAAGGCTGTCCCACTGAAACGTAAACAGACAGGCCCGTCTAGTCCGCTGAAACGGTTCAAAAAGTTGCCCAGTCGGGAAATTGACATGAATGAACAACTCAGTGGTCGCAGTGGTGAGCGCGATACTCGAGAGAGCACCAAAAGTTCCATATACTCGCTGGAACCGTCCACGCCCGGTCACCTCGACCCATGTGGGTTTTGTTCCGACGACACTCCATGTTTATGTGCTGATACTAAGAGTAAACATGATTATCATACGCATTCTCGGAGTACTTCGTTTGGGTCTTCGATCGACAGTTTTAATGTGCCGGTCAAATCGCCTGCTGCAAAAGTCGTTGGAAAGAGAGACGTAAATGCGTCATCCTCACATCTCGCATCAACCTCACATTTCACATCTACCTCACATCTCACATCAACCTCACATCTCACACCAACCTCACATCTCACATCAACCTCACATCTCACATCAACTGATAAGCCCCCTCGGCCCGTTCAAAAGCATATCCCCGGTTCATGTGAGCAGTGTCAGAAAGACCCGTTGAGTACTCTGTTTTGCACCTCTCTATCGAGTCGACCACAAACCTCAACCCGGCAAAACACCATGTCTGTCAGCTGCACTCATGCTTATCAAGCACTGTCGCGGCATGACAAGTTTGCCAAAACCGATCTGGGGTACATTATCAATAGTTTGTCGTCCGAAGAGGGCCAGGTCGAAGTTGACTCTATTTCAAAAACTTTGCGGCAAATGAATGAGATGTGATACTACAGTGTTACTACAAGTTATCTATTTATTATATACGCCCACCATAATCTACTTATAATAGTGGTAGCAGATCATCCCTATATTTATATAATGTACAACAACGATTTACGATCACTGCTCAGCACCATAGTAGCTACTTTACTCATAAAACGTTATCATTTGTCCTACATACCCTATATATGCCTATATATACCCCGTGAAAGTGTACGACCCTTATATACCTTGTATCTAAAGAACGCTCTTGGTGATCTCAACCCCTTCTACTGCAGGATTGTTCACGAACCATGCAACTGGGTTTTTAGCAAGCTCATTCACCTGACTAGAAGGTAATTCGTCCTCCGGATGCTCAAACACCCTTTTCAATACTGGAGCCTTGCCAGCCCCCTCGGCTACAAATGCAATCGACCCAGCAGCAGCCAGAACCGGCTTGGTTATAGTTATTCGACGAGGAGGCGGCTTGGGCGAATCATCAATCCCCGCTACCAGTTTGGTGGTCTCGTTTAAAAGTTTATGTCCCGGGAACAGCGAACAAGTATGACCGTCGGGCCCGCAGCCCAAAAGGATCAGATCAAGTTCGGCAGATTCACCCAGAATCGACACAAGAACTTCCTGATACTTGGAAGCAAAGTCATCTGGCTCAGCGTCATCCAGCTCAATTGATTCATCTAATGTGAAAGTTTCGGGAGCACCGTGGATCCGAGGATTCAGGTGATTGAGTAGTTCCCGCTTGAGCAGCCCGTAATTGCTATCTTCGTGATCCAGGGGAACAATTCTCTCATCGGAAAAGAAGATCCGCCATTTAGACCATTTGACGTCCAGTCGTCTTAGTAGCCCATTTCGCAGCACTTTGACCAGACTTCCCCCCGAAACGGCCACATCAAAAGTTTCCTTTTTAGTCAGGGCCTCGTTCTGGCGCCTGACGATATATTCAGCGACTGAGTCGGCTACTTGGGATTTTTCAGCGTAAGCGTAGATTAATGGGGTTGGCATTACTTGAATAAAAAAGTCAGTTTGTGGTTTGGTTTGAGTGTGATATCAGAAAAGACGGTGAACTAGAGTCCCGGTAGATAGATATGGATGGATGATTGTGTGCGGCGATTACAGTGAAAAACCTGAGACTGAAAAGCTGAGACTTTTTCAGGGGTAGAATTTACAGGGCATGGCACTAAAGGGGTTGGTGATGACGTGAACACACAGACTGAAGAGCAGAAGCAGTAATTTAAGGAGTGCAGTCGTAGTTATATATATTTTTTATGTAAATAATGTTTTTTAGTCATTGACAAATGCAGTATTACTGTATCAATCGTAGTCAAAGGTTTTACTACTTTAATATATTACAAGTAATTAATCGTACAGGGATCGGAGCCTTCTAATATTAATCACATTTTTTCCTGCGCCAATTAATTTTCTAGTCGCTCTCTGATGCAGCCCCAGTATAACGGTTCATAAGGCCAATTTCATGCAGGTAGGTCTCGTGCCGGTACGACAGTCGCACGTCGGGAACATTGGTCTTCTCCATCACATTGCCAGCCGGACCTCGAGTCAGGTAGTTTTTGCCAATCCAGTGTTTCTTCATGGCTGCTTCAAACCCGCTTTGGAGAACAGAGTTTCGGGCCAGCTCACACATGTCCACATTGGAGAGTTTGTAGATCTGAGCTGCCACCGAATACTCTTCAATTAGAGGTTCTCGGGTGTATGAGAACTGTAATGGATCATCTGTAGACAACGAGACATTCAGCCCTCGTTTGAAATAGTTGTAAAAGGGGTTCTTGTTGTAGGTCAAGAACAATGCGTTGTTACTCAATGGCGACATGGCAACTCCAATTTGATCAAGGTAGTACAGATACTGGATAAACGGCACTTTTCGTAACAGAATTCCATGACTGATACCAAACGACGTCAAGTACGCAGAAATGAGATGCTCGGGATCTCCTGCTTCACCAGCATGCGGCCGCAAAACAAATGTGTTGTATCCTTGTCGCTTTCGCCAGTGGTTGAGTGACGTCATGTTTGCAAACAAATAATACAGATAGTACGAGTATGGAGGATTCTCCTGAAAGTTCCACTGAGTGGCTGCAGGAAACTTCCTGTGCACCCGTCTGTCTGCCTTGGACTCGTCGTCCACAGAATCAAAACCAACCACTCGTTGCAAGAAAATATGAAGTTTCGGATGAGAGCTGGGGTCTCGAGTCACTTCAAACAACGGCTCAAACAGGTTTCGAATCATATCTGCAAAGTTATCAACCAGCCCACTGCTCTTGTAAACGTTGAACAGTCGCGGGACCTGGATCAACCATCGGACATTTGGTGAAAACAACTTGTTGTCCACGATCCAAGCAGCCAGCTTATCCCACTCATCTGTAGACCTTCCATAGATAGAAATTCGGTACTCTGCCATCTGGTATTTGCTCTGTTCCAAATCCTCCATCACTTCTTTGGTAATGTCGGCCAGATACCGCCCGTGGACGTAGTTGTCGGTCTTCAAGAAGATTTCTCGGAGTCGCGATTCTCCAATGGGATTATATTTCAGGTTGAACTTGTCGAATCGATGGAAAGTATCTTTGTGTGCATGCATATCGAGAGTATCAATTGACAAATCGTAAGCCTTTAGACCCAAAGTCTGAAACACTTCAGACAGAGTCAGCAGCTGGTTATCTCGAAAGATCACCACCTCGTTGGGTGACTTTTTCATCTTGTATTTGATAAATCGCAATAAGTGCTTTTGATTCATAGAAGCCGAGTGGTGAACGTGAGTATCGACTTTACGAACATTGTAAAAATCCCTATGTGGGGTTCGTTTCGAGTCGGCTGTTTCTTGGTATTCATTCAAAAGCGAGTACAGATCCCATTTTGCTTCCAGATACTGAAGTCTTCGGAAAGCAAAGCTTTTCACTGGGCCGTCACTGCTGTGGTTGGTGATCTCCTCCATGTCAACGTAGTAGTCTCGCATGGTAGGAACATTGACAATGGGGATACCCTTTTCAGCGGCCTCTTTGGTCTCGTACACCTGAAACACACCTTGGTCGTCCATCTGGAACACCCGTTCGCACTCTCCCGGGATCTCGCACTCCTCGAAACTGAAATCAGCTCCAATTTCTTTGATCGGTCTCCTGCCCGTACCCTCTTCATGGAACTCCTTTGTGTCATCTTTCCACGCCGGTTTGGGAGGAGTGGGATAGATTTTCCACTCGGGCTGGTTTTTCGGGTTGTCGTTCTCCCTCTGCAAGGACAAAGCCATGTACTTTTGTCTAATCTCTAAGCACCGCTGGACATTGCTATACATCATCGTCAGCTCTGTAGCAATGATCGGGTCTTCTTCCTGACCCTGATGGTGATAAGTGCCCTTGACAGACTGCTTATGGAAAGCGAGCGCACTGAGCCGAGAATGATCCTCCTCGACGCCGTCCTGCTCCTGCTGCATCGGCGGCGGAGGGGGCCGTATCATCTCCGGCGACGACGGCCCCGAGCGAGGCAGAGAACTCATGTTCATATTGAGCGCGTGCAGCTTGGCATGGATGTCCTGCAACGACTTCTCATCCGCGTATGAGTGCGAAGCGCGGTGATTCATCGCGGTATCGTAGAACCCGTCATCCGCATCGAGCTCATCGGCTGCTTCCTCTTTGTCGAAGTCGTCAAACGTGACTTCGTCTTCAAACACGCGGCTCCTGCCCGGAATGGCTTTTGGGGAAGAAGATGCAATGCTCATGTTCTGTTCTTTCAAATCAAATAAAACGATTGTTTGTGATTTGAACGGAGATATGAAAATCTGTCACTAGCGCGGCAATGGAGGAACCGCCAACCGCTCAGATGGTTTTTTACGAATAAGGCGGTAAAATCTGCAAGCAGCGGGTAAGGGTGTGGGATTTCGGATAAACTATAAAAGTGGGGAAGCGGAACAATCGTGCGTCATGTTCTACAGCTGTACGTATACGTAGTTTTAATATAATCTCGTCTCTCTGGACAGTTGATCTAGAGTTGGCCAGTCAGTACTACAGTATACTTAAGTAATTTAATCTTTACTCTACAATGACACTAAGAATTATAGAATCTCATCGTTTAACCCATAATGTACTATAGTCTGTTACTCTAACCTACTGCCAAGTGCTGATAATAGAAGGCAAAACACCCTTTCGGCCAGCACCGATACACTTCAAGTCGGGAGCAGGAATAGGAATGCTCTCGTCATTGAAATAGCCCGGTGCGCTGACATTTCTAGGGTTTCCTCCTTGCACAGCAGTGTTCCTGTATCCGACTCGGTCGGCAACAATGTTGAACACATTGGCTCCGCAGTCATTTCGGCCCAAGTTGTGCAAGTCCCAGTTGGCTTCCGTAGTAGCGATCAGAGAGTAGTGGTCGTAAAAAGTATCATCAGTGCTGCCCTTCAAGTAAGCGGGGATGTCTCCGAGCAAAATGGTAAACACATTATTGGGGATGGTGTAGTCCTCGGTTTCGTCAAAGGTCACCACCACCAAAGTTCGCTTGGTGAAGTACTCATCCTTCAACAGCTTAGTCAAAAAGTTGTAAGTCCAGGTACCAGCAACGACAATGGTGGAATCGTGGCCATCGTTGGTCATGTTAGGGGTGATGAAGGCCCATTGAGGCAGAGCTTGCTCCTTGAGCTGGTGGTGGAACTCGGTAAAGTTCTGGATTCGAGCCAAGCTTTCGGGCTTGTTGATCAGTGATTCATAAGTGATAGCAGGATTGTGCTTTCGAACGTAGTCGTTGGCTCCAGTTTTTTGGTTCAACCATTGGTATCCCTGGTAACCAGAGTAGGGAATATGCTGCTGATACTCAGCCCAAGATACTCCGGCACCGTCAAGAAGATCATAGATAGTGGAAACATTTTCAGGGACCTGAACAAAGTTGTCACTGTTAAGACCAAAGTTGTCACCACCAGCCAGCGCCAAGTAGTTTGGCTGCGAAGGATGGGTCAATGCATAGTAGTTGGTCAAGGTGATACCTTCTTTGGCCAACTCAGCGAGATGAGACTCACCAGCAGCTTTGGGATAGTCAGTATTTTCCAGATAGACAACGTAAATTCTGTCAAACACATTTCCAGGAACATATCGCTCGTTTTTATAGTTAGCAGAGCTGGCAGTGGCAGCTGCAGCTGCTACCTGAGAAGCATCGGGCAGGTATGTGCTAAAGCTTGGAGCGACTTGGGCAGCAACAGAACCGCCAAGTGCCAAGACACTAGCAGCTGCAATAGGGAGAAGGGAACCAGTTTTCATTTTGCGTCCGTTGATTTTGACAGCTTTTTAGCCAAGACAAGGGCAGCAGACCACGACAATTTTATAGAGTTCCACTTTGGAATGGGATTGGCACTTCGGTTCTATTATTCGCCGACGGCTTTCAACGAATATCATATTAACATATTGCTAACAAGGGAATAAATTAACACAATGTGCTGTAGTGTTTTTTTTTATTTTATCGTGAATTTTGTAAATAGGGATGGAACTGACCTACCACAGCCCTTAGATTTGTCACGATGATATGCGAAACGAAGATCATTCAGGTCCGTGCCGTGTATGAATCAAATTACAATGAGGCTCTCTACGCGATGGTGGGGATTTTTACTACAATGTCCTTTACAGCTGCAGTGCATATGCTTGAAAATAAATAAGTATGTAGCAACAGCGATGGTGGATAAAAGAGACATCTGGGAAATCCACCGTGAGCAGCTGCATTAGTGTGTCAGGAACGTTTTATTGTGCATGCAGATATGCACCCAATCCGGTCGTTGCGGAGATCCATCAAACCAAGGCATCAAAAGGGGAAAGCAAGCGACAAAAGATTATTACACAATATTTGAAAGTTTTGGACGAATGAAATGAAAATGTGCACTTAACTGCTGATTATAGAGTGAATAAAAAATCAAAATGAAAATTGCGTGTTCGCAATTTCCTTTTGTTTTCGTAGATTTATGGTCTATTTTGTTTTCGTATAAAGAGTGAAGCAGAGTATATACGCTTTTAGTTGTATAGATTTTAGTAGACAAAAATAGTAAAAAACGTTTTAACAATAGTCTATAAAAAAAGAACACTAAACATTTCACGGAATTAAAGAGAAAAAAAAAGAATCAAACCTCAGAGTATTTTCATTTGTCCTTAAATTACTTCAGTACTTTACAAGAAGAAAGACAAAGCAGCAATTACACCGGCAACAGCAACACCAGCTCCAACAGTCTTGCCATTGGCACCGTTGGTGCTGGCAGTTGGCTTACCAGTGGTGGTGGTGTTAGAAACAGAAGTGCTGTTGGAAGAAGAAGAAGAAGATCCAGAGGTGGAGTTGGAAGTAGAGTTGCTGCCCCAGTTGTCAATAATGGATTGCAAAACACCCTGACCACCAGCACCAACACAGGTCAAGTTAGGAGTGTCAATAGGTAAGTTGGAGTCAGAAAGGTATCCAATGGTGGACTCATTGAAGTAAGACCCGTTGGGGAAAGTAGCAGTGTTGGTGTATCCGATCTGTTGAGCAACAAAGTCCAAGACGTTAGCACCACAGTCTCCTCGTCCCAAGTTAGGCAATCCCCAGTTGGCCTCAACGGTGGAGATCAAAGAGTAATGGGTGTAGAAAGTATCATCGCTGGTTCCTCGGAGGTTGTCAGGAATGTCACCCAAAACGATGGCCAACACATTGTTAGCGATAGTGTAAGTCTCGTTTTCATCAAAGGTCAAAACAACAATAGTTCGGTTAGTGAAATAAGTGTTGTTAAGCAAAGGTGTGAGCCATCGGGTACTCCACTCACCAGCAACCTGGATGGTGGAATCATGACCATCATCAGTCATGTTGGGTGTAACGAAAGACCATTGAGGAAGAGCCTGATTGCTGAGGTCTTCGTCGAAAAGGGTGAAATTCTTGATGTTAGCAAGTCGGCTAGGGCTGTTAGTGATGGATTGCATAAACATAAGAGGGTTATGCTTTCTAACGTAGTCGTTGGCTTGAGTTTGTTGGTTGAGCCACTCGTACCCCTGGTATCCAGTGTAAGGCATGTCCTCCTGGTACTCAGCCCAAGAAATTCCCTTGGATTCCAATAAGTCAACAATGGTAGCAACATTAGGAGGCAGGGAAATGAAGTCATCATTATCCAAACCAAAGTAGCTACCAGCAGAAGAAGCAAGGTAGTTGGGGAGAGAAGTATGAGTAAGGCCAAAGTAGTTGGTCAATGTAATACCTTGCTTGGCCAAAGCGGCGAGGTCAGATTGTCCAAAAGCCTTGTCGTAATCGGTGTTCTCGAGCCAGACGTTAACGATTCGGTCGAAAACAGCACCGGGAACGTAGGGGGAATCTTCAACAGCAGCGGTTGCGGTGGCAGCGGCGGCAGCGACTTCAGCAGCATCAGGCTGGATAGTGCTAAACACTGGAGCGGTGTAAGGAGTAGCGATAGACTCTCCAGCGGGGATGGTGATGGTCTGGGCAGCGGCAGCGGCAGCCAGAGCCAAAGCAGCGTATTTGTACATTTTTTTGGTTTTGTGTGTGAAAAAACGAGGGTTTCGGAATCAAAGACTGGAACACCAAAAGCTCAGGCGAATGCCCTCTACTATTTATAACATCCCAGTATGCTTTCTAGAATGTTGCCTTGGAGCACAAATTCAGCCTATCAAGTATTAGATGATTTAACCAAGCTCGCTATTTAGGACATTAAAACGAGAATCATGCAGTCCAGGTGCATAACGTTCTGCAACTTTAAATTGACCTCAGAGATCCAATCATTAATTAGTCCCGGAACATGTGGAGAGCCGTTGGCAACTGAGTTCCAGGGACCCGGGGAAAAGTAGCACTTAATCGGGGGGACAAAAAGAGGTCAATTTGTAATAATAACTAGAGATCAGGTTTTTACAAATGAGAATTCTAATGGTCGGAATTTAGGAGATGGAGACCTCTTTCATATGTTAGACAGTAGCCAAAAAACTCTCTAAGTGCCTATAGATTTGATAAATCCATGTGTTTTCTTAGTCAGACTATCTGTTGAAGCAAAAGTCCGACCAAGACGGACTTCCCGAGCGCCAGTGCTGGATCGACCCAATTGTTACAATATTAGGAAGCTGATATGCAGAGATGCATGAAAAAAATCGACTGGCGGCTGGTAAGGTTCTACCTAGCTGAATTAGGAAAATGATCTGTATGGCAGGGCTGTTTCATCCGACGGACATTGTGGAGGAGAAGGAGCAGTATATTGGAACTGTCGAATTCAGTGTAGACATTGTAGTTTAAAAGAGGATTTCTTTGTGTCCAAAAGTTCAAGAAGAAAAAGTATCAGAATACAGGAAGCAACTACAAAAGTGGTTTCTCTTACTCAAAGCTTTTTCTGTGTCCAACTCTCAGTCTCCAATTCACGGTCTCTCATTACTCCATCAACCGTTTGCTTTCCACGTGGGCCGTATACGCCATATAGTGATATGTAGCAGTAAGGTCCAAGTGATCAACGTTCGCTTAAAACAGACTTTGCATTACCAGAGTTAACTCGTAGATTTGTTTTTTCTATGGCCGATAGCCAATCAATCAAATATCAGTAACAATGTGGGTTTGGCGCATCGACAGACTTACAGCCAGGCACATGAATTGAGCGTATAGTGGCCAAAAGAAATAACCTGTGTAAGGGTGTGGCGGAAGTGTATACAGTACTTTATATCGATCTAGACATGCTCTTTACGGATGTTTGCACTGTTCTGTACGGAATCCAATACATTACGGTGAAATAAAGTGGTGAAACAATTTCCTTAGCATAATTTCCCGCATGGATCTGGTCCGTAATTGCAATACCCTTGGTGCCATACATATTTATATATATTATTGTCCGTCACCTACCGAACAAAATCCTCCTTTGCCTGTCTAAGAACTTTCAATACCATTTCTACGAAAATGTCTATACAGTAGACGAATTATTAATATTCTGCCTCTGTTGAAATGGAAGGAATACGGTCAGGTCTGCTGACTAAGGCTGATGCGATGTGACCTCCCATTCCACCTGAACCGATGTAATGTATATAACTACAGTTGTATATCTCCCTCATTTAGTCAAGGGATGGCTAACAGAAATTTTGGAGAGGGCTACGTGACATATTTATGAAGACAGATGTCCTACTGTGAGTTGGTTAGGTAGTCTGCAAGGAAGGTGGACGTACAGTGTATTCAACATGACGGATCCAGTGCAATGAATTTGAAATATATATCGTAGTATGTGTTGTGACGAGGATCTGACTATTATTCAACTACCTAGTTATTTCATATACGATATGGATCAAGACAAAATGTCTAAAACTAGGAGATGTCCTTAAGGAACTGTTCACTCACGACTGGCGTACATCTCATACCAAGGAAACCCCTATCCTGAATATTTTACCCCTGAATTGAAAATTTTCAACTTTTCCTCTTCCAATTGTATCTTAATTAACGATACCAGACTCAATTCTCTACCATACTATTCAATTCATAGATAATTCATAATAGACTACTGTAGCTCTCTTCACAATCACTGTAGGCATCCGGGACTATATCATCGAGGGTATGCCAATTGTTAGGTATCTTCGGTAAACGAACCCCGAATAATAAAAAAGAGCGGCAGATGTTTTGAGGTTTAAATACTACTTCAATTACTTTTGAAAGTTCTTGACATGACGCGTTATTGTATAAATTATTTACATATATTTACACGTTACAACCGTAACCATTTTTTATGTCTTGTAAATCTTACTCAAAACGCTCTGCCTAGCCCCATAACCATCACACGTCACGTTTAATTTCATCTCATCGGTTTCAGAAACCTTTTTCAGACGAGTTTAATCTAAATTTAATTTAACAACTCCTTCCTAGCTTGTTGTAGTTTAGCATGTAATGAGGTGCACTATTGCCTCATCTGGTTGCAACATCGTGGAAGCTGTTACCCACCAAGTTTTTTAACCGCCTCTATGCATCTCTAATTTCTCCGAGCTCTGTCCCTGAGTTACTCCCTTTGTTTGCCCATCTGCCCGGTGAAATTGCCCAGCGCTGTGTCTACTCAGCCTATCGTTTTTGGTGTCCATTCTGCACGGTTCTCAACTAATTCCACGTGAGCATTCATCCTAATCCCAGCTGGAGATGATCATCGCCGTATCCGTGCGTCATGCTGGCATCGGCAATGGTTGGCCATGCATATTCTGACAGCGGGTTATGCACTTGGCATAAACTTTTTCACGACTTGCACGACTTGCACGACTTGCAAATCTCGTGAAACTATGGTGTCATCATCATCGTAAAGGTGTTTATAAAGATGTAGTTTACCTCGCAATAAATGAGTTGAAGTAGTATAATAGAATCGTCAAACAAAGGTGGGAAGTCACTTATTTTGTCTCATTTCGTTTCAAAATTTTAAATAATCCACTCTTCTCCCCTTGACCAAAACAAAAAGCCCCGAAAATATGGGAGCATTCTGGGCCAGTAAAGACAGCAAGTCTAGCATCTCCAGCCAGGAGTATGACGAAGAAAATGGGGTCATTGCCAAGAGCAAACAGATTGGGATCACATCGGCCATTTTCTTGATCTTTAATCGAATGGTCGGAACAGGTATATTTGCAACTCCTTCTAGTATATTTTCCATGTGTGGATCAGTGGGTCTGACACTGTTCGTCTGGGTTATCGGCTCCTTGATTGCCGCGTCCGGCCTAATGGTGTACCTCGAGTGGGGATCAATGATTCCAAAGAACGGTGGAGAGAAAAACTACCTGGAGTATTCGTATAAAAAACCCCAATTCTTGGCGACCTCTATGTTTGCCATGTATGTTTTCCTGCTAGGGTGGGCAGCTTCTAATTCGGTGGTGTTTGGAGAATATATCCTGTATGCTGCTGGAGTTGAAGTAGGGAGATGGAATCAGAGACTGATTGGATTAGCATGCGTGACCTTTTCGTTTTTAATCCATGCACTTGCACTCAAATGGGGGTTGCGACTGCAAAATATTTTAGGAATATTCAAGTTGGTGATCATTCTCATTATTGTTGTCACTGGTTGGGTCGCATTGTCGGGAAGACTAAACATTGAACCGACCCATGCCTTTGATCACGCCTTTGAGCACACAGAATCCTCGGCATACGGCATTGTCACAGCACTGTACAATGTGATTTGGTCGTTTATTGGCTACTCCAACGCTAATTATGCCCTGGCTGAAGCCAAGGACCCCCATCGAGTGTTGAGAATTGCTGCTCCAGTCGCATTGGTTGTAGTTGCCATTCTATACATGTTGACAAACATTGCATACTTTGCAGTAGTGCCCAGAGACCAAATCCTCGGGTCTGGCAGGATTCTTGCTGGTTCCTTTTTCAGTATTGCATTTGGAAGACACGGAGAAAAAGCTCTGTCTGTATTTGTAGCTCTGTCTGCTCTTGGAAACGTCATGGCCGTGATTTTCTCGCAAGGACGAATTGTTCAAGAACTAGGACGGGAAGGAGTTCTTCCGTTTTCATCATTTTTCGCTTCAAACAAGCCCTTGAATGCCCCATTTGCTGGTTTGTTTGAGCATTGGGTCGTGTCAGTCATTGTGATGTTGGCCCCACCACCCGGGGATGCTTACAATTTTATTCTCAATCTCATTTCCTATCCTCTATCCATTGTCAATTCCTTTGTGTCTTTAGGATTGATCATTATTTACTTGACCAAAAAAACCCGCTACCCCGACTGGAATCCTCCAATCAAAGCCACACTACCAGTTGTGGTTTTCTTTTTCATTTCTTCAATCTACCTGGTTATAGCACCATTTGTTCCTCCTGAGGAGCCGTCGCAGAACATTTACCAGGATCTTCCTTATTACTTGCATTGTGTTGTTGGTATTGGTATATTAGTTGCAGGAGCTATTTATTGGCTGTTTTGGGCCGTCGTATTGCCGCGACTGGGTGGTTATCAGTTGGCTAATCGAAGTATTCTGGGAGCTGACGGGTGGCCCAGAAACGAGATATACAAAAAGTATGTAATAGACGTAGAGTAGCACTGTGTGTATGGGGGCTGCTCTTTCAAAAAATGCTATGAATGAATAATATACAACTTTCTTTTCGTTTTATCACCGCTCAGTCGCTCATTGCTTCACAATATCCTTGAGTTCCCCTGATGTAAATAGTTTGTTCGAGGATCCTCCATTGCTTTGAACGCTCTGGAGTAACACAGTCCTTGGCCCGTGTAGTTTAAAAGCAATGTCGTCCTTCCAAAGTTTTGAAGTGATGTATCTAATCCATGTCGATGTGATCTGTACAATTTTGAACTCTGCAATCCGTGATGACAGCTGAGGAATGTCGAAACTAATGTTCAAATGAGGGATACGCTGAACTTGGCCAGTCCTATTTTCATTTGCAGTTGTCGAGTAGGCTACAATGCTGTTGGGATTTACAAGTATGCTCTCGCCGTCTTGGAGTTCGACTTGAAAAATCTCACCCTGTCCAACCAATGCGAGGTCCCCGCTACCCGCGGCTCGCACATGGCTCCAGTTGGTGAAGCGCAAAATCGGATCCACGGTTACAGTCTCATTCCAAGTCAGCAGAGAGTCTCGTCGCGTGACAATCCACTCGCTGGTTGCAGAGACATTTATAATTTTATACGAACTGTTCTTCTGGTCCGTGGAGATCACGACCGACGTTGGCGTCGTGCTGGTGATTTTTTGGTACAGGACAGGAATTGCCGAAGACAGAGCCTTGACTGATTGATTGACGGCGAGTTTCGATGTGACCTGGTTAGCGGTGTAGCGGGAATTTCAATGGTCGCCCCGAGTAAAAAAGCACATACGTCTGCTATAGCACCATTGATAGCAATGATCCGACCTCTTCGCGCATAGATTCCAGCTGATGCGGGTAATGCGACGTGAAGAGCTGATCCTGGCGTGCCAATGACCGAGATTTTGGGTTCTTGTTAGACGCAACTTCGTTGATCACGCAGAGCAAGAAAGATCTCATACCAGCTGGAAACGGCCCTGTGCCTGAAATTTGGGGAACTTGTTTGATAATTGAAGAAATATCACGGGGTCCGGTGGAATTATGGCGTAGAGAGTGTTGAATGCATCTGGTGGATACTGCAAGCGGTGAAACTCTTTGAATTGCTTTCATTTTGCGATATAAACGATGTTTAACAATATTGCAGCTCAAAACGGATCTTAAGATTCGTGTGGTCGGCATTGGAGCGTCGGTGTGGTCAACACCAAATCTATCACTTCAGGGTAGTTTGAGTGAAGAACCGATCATGTCACTTCAGGGTAGTTTGATGTGATGAGTGCTGATCATGGAGAAGTTAAACAATTAAACTTAAACTTCGCGATGGAACAGGAGCATTTCTGAGATGTTCTGACATATGTTCCTTAGTCTGGTCACTTCTATGAGAGACGCGTCTTCTGGTCAAAGAAAACAAACGCAATGTCTGCACAATCGCAAAAATCGGACTGTCCAAGCAGCTGCAGTACCAATTGTTCAGACGGTGACAGCTGAAGATCATTCACTCACTGGTGGAGCAGATAACATTGTAGGAGATGTACCCTGAAACTTGTGTATCAAGCCGAAACAACGGCCCTTGTCGAGCAGATAACATTGTGGGAGATGTACCGCAGACTTCTGTATCGGGCCCAAACAATGACATCGAGAGTCTTACTGACCAAATCGGCCAAGATATTAAACTTTTGAACGACTCATACGTACTTCTGCCATCCGAAGAAATTGAAAAACTTACTGGTGGTAAATTTTCTTTACCGTCTGACTATTTTGCCAGTTTATTCCTAGCGCAGCAACTCAAACATTTTTTTAGCTGGCCATGCCGTAAAACGCTCTTGATTTCTTACCGAGAACATTCACCGTGGTCTTTTAAAGACCCTGATGAACACGAGGGCCCACCGGCTACAAATGATCCTTCCTCTCGTATATTAACTAATAAAATGGACGTCGACTAAACCCAAAAACAATTGCGGTCAAAGAGTCACAGGAAAAGAAACAAGGACAAGAGAAAGGGGGCGAAAAGACTCCTAGCTCTTCTACTCATCCAAGAAACTCCTCATATGCTCAGTGCTCGAAAAAAGTGATTCCAAAGTCGATTGGTCAGTTGGATTTGGAAGAATTGGAAAAATCAGCAGATGAGTGTATTGCTTTTGTGGGTGAGAATTTTCGTTCCGTCGACGGGGAGCGGAGGGTTACACTTAGGACGGTTATGCTTGAAGCCCAAAAGACTGACTTGATTGACAAACTGAAGTTTCCGTATTCTGTGGAGATCGAATTCAAACCGCTCTTGAGAAGGAACTTTTCGAGCCAGTGGGTGACATTTTTTTAGCTTATATCAACATGTGCGAAGGAAACGTAGGAACCGAATACGACTTGGAAGCTTTTGTCTATGGCAATTGAAAGCAGTTTTCCGAGTTTCCTAAGAATCTCGCGGCCTCTACCCGCATTGTGGCCGATCACCTTCAGCCCGATTACTGCTATGGCGTTCGACTCAAAAGTGGCAAGTTTAACATTACATTTGTAGAGGAAACAAAAGTTCCCGGGCCTGGGGTTCCAGAAGGTGCAAAGTGGCACCATGGCTGGAGTACTCTTGAAGAACTAGGAATTCATGAGGTAAAGCTCGATAAATCCAGAGAGAGGTTTTACGACAACTTTCTAGTTGGGTTTTTGCAAGTTACGTTGGATTCCATCGTCAATGGATCCACCTATTTCATGCTAACCGACAGAGCTCACACTGTGATTTATGAGATTGCTACGGATTCAAAAGAATACGAGAAATTCGTTACGGAATTGGAAGAAAGAGATCCGCTAAAACTTTATGGCAAACGTCCTGCTGAGCTTTATGAAGAGGTGAAAGGCAATTTTGCTTCCAAAGTCTCGAATAAGGTGGGGAAGCCAAAGGAGGTGGCAGGGTTCAACTTCCGATACAGCGCATCCAGTTTTATTCAGATACCTTGCAGAGTGTTCATTTTGAAAAATTCTGATCCAAGGCTTCGGAAATGTATATTGGGAATTCTATACAAGGGCTGGCTTACCTCTAAATCTAGAGATACGAAGCAATGGAACCGACTGTTTGTGGCTCTACTTCGCCACCCAGATGAAGTAAACACCGAGATCAGTGACGATGGGGTTAAAAAACGGGTACGTACTTACCTTCGCAAGATTCATAAAATTTTGGAAGGTTCGGGACGAAAAGGCTTAGATCCAAAAGGTTCGGGCCAAAGAGGCTCGTAAAGATTCTCAAAGAGGACGTTTTACACAATGCTCAGGGGTACCGAGTGTGTGAAGCAAGCTTTAAGTCCGGCGAAGAGAATACACCGGCTGAGACGAAAACGGCGATTGTTAAGGCTTATGTGTGGAAGAGCTGTTTATACGATTGGTTCGCTGACGTGTTACCGGCTTTTGACGGAACAAGCGGTATGGAAAGTGAATATTCTGGTAGTCCCAGGACCGAGAGTGACGGGCATATTACTGCTGTCTATGGCAGTGACCCTGGAGATTCCGATGATCCTCAGCCGGGGACTGACTCTCCTCCAGGTCTTACTAGGTCGGGTGGCCTGGTTTACGGTGAAACGCCTGATGAAAAGGTAGATGTTCTGGCACTTATTGAGATTGCTGCTTATCTGCAGCTGGAAAGCTTGCAAGGGAAACACGTACCGAAGCTTCTCGATTTTGGTTTTATGAAGGATCACTCCGCCGAGGGATGGGCTTGTGGTTCGTTTCTTGTTCTGGAAGATCTTGGAGAGAGACGGCCGGACCCAGAGAGCTACCACCATTTCAAATCGGCAGTTGAGGCAGTTGAGGCAATACATAGATGCGGAATAGCTCATGGAGATGTTGCTCCGAGAAACATGAGAGTTGTTCAGGGGAAAGTTTACTTCTACGATTTTACTTTCTGTGCAGAAGGCAGTTTCAGACGTGACTGGCAGCATCTGCTGGGATTTTTTTATCGTAGCCGTCAAGAATTGGAGTTGATTCTGGGAAGAAATCCACTTGCGAGGCACTGAGGGGATTATAGCATCAGTAATAATTAATAATACTAATAATAATTATAGTAATAATAATAATAATATTTGAATAAGTATCTTCTTCAATTGTTCCAAATTCGACATGTATTGAGTATTTATATTTACGTGTATGTATGTTCACCGTGTTGATATGTGTATGTTTACGTGTGTCTAAGTGAGTGCCTGTGTACTATACTGTGTTCCTGTGGGTCCCGTTATATGACTTGTAAGACGATTCGCGTTTGTTTTGGATTTTCAGCACCAATTCCTTCATATAGTACGTGTTGTTGTGTATCTCATGGAATACCAACCACCTATTCTCCTCCTGGACGGCGCTTTAGGAACTGAGCTCCAGAGGCGAGGAAAAGACGTCAGCAACCCGCTGTGGTCAGCATCTCTCTTAGTAAATGACCCTGATGCCATATACGAAGTCCACCAAGACTACCTGGAAGCCGGCGCTGACATAATTGTATCTTCCACGTACCAGGCGAGTGTAGAAGGGTTTCTTAACTGGGGCTGCAAGTCTGAACAAGAGGCAGTTGAACTGATCCGGAAGTCAGTCGAGCTGGCAGTCCGCGCTCGCGACGACTATGTAGAAGAAAATAAACATAAAATTAGACGGAAACCATGGGTAGCCGCCAGTGTGGGACCGTACGGTGCCTTTTTGGCCAACGGGGCCGAGTACACAGGCGACTATGGTGAGTTAAGAGGCTATATTGATACAAGAGGTTACTACCTAGCGTCTTTCCACGAGCCGCGGTTAAAGGCCATTTTGGATGGCAAGCCCGATATTCTTGCCATTGAGACGATTCCTCGCGTCGAGGAGGCCCTGGCGATAATTGAGCTGGTGCAGAACCTGAGCCCTACTATCCCCTTTTATTTATCATTCAGTATTCAGCGACCTGACAGTCCTATATTCTCGGATCTTGTCAAGCTACGCAAGTTTGGATATCAATTTCCTAGCACCATGTTTGCAATTGGAGTCAATTGTTGTCCTCTGATACACACCACAGCTATTGTGAGCACTATGCACGAGATATTTCCACATATGCCATTGGTAGTTTATCCCAATTCGGGAGAGGAGTATGACCCCAAAACGAAGGACTGGGTGCCTGCTAGTGAGGGGTATGATATAGGCAGTTCATGGAAGACGTGGGCTTCGCTTGGAGCTACGGTGATAGGGGGCTGTTGTAGGACTCGACCAGCTGATATTTCAAGTTTGCGCGGACTTATAGACGATTACTTAGGAGATGTTTCCAGATGAGCTGACTACTACTACTACTCGGAAAAACACTACTCAGTAAAATAAAATTTCAATGACGGATACGTTTTGATTACGGCGGACATCACTAATAAACTAATACGGACATAGCCAGACAATTATCAATTTGCAATAATTGACTCATGAACAACTTGTGCCTCTGTTCTGTTGCTTGCTCGTACTTTTCATGCTCAAGCTTGTACACCGGTTTAACTGTAAATCACTGCAGGACCCCACGCATCTCGGGTATCCGTGTCGGAGTACTTCCGTCTTGAACTCAACATCCTGACATCTACAAACTGCAACAAGTCAAAATGTCTCAAGTCAATTCGTTGTCTTTGAACTCTTTCAATGCCAACCACGAACTCTATGACAAAGTGCGTCCGGACTTTGACAAAAAAGCCGTTGACATTCTTATCCGCGAACTTGGCCTAAAAGAGGGCTCCAAATTGCTGGAACTTGCAGTCGGAACCGGCAAATTCACAAAGTCAATTGTCAACAAGGGCTACGAGATCTTGGCGGTTGAACCTTCCACTGGAATGCTCACGTCCTTTAGAAAGAACTTCCCCGATATCCCCGCAGTAGAGGGAAGCAGCTATTCGCTCCCTGTAGAAGATAACAGCCAAGACGCAATCATTGTGGCTCAGGGATTCCACTGGTTTGCGGATATTGCGTCTCTGAAGGAACTAGCCCGAGTGTTGAAACCTGGGTCAAAGTTAGGTCTTATTTGGAACTTTGAAGACGTTCAAGACCTACCAGACGGTCACTGGCAAAAATCTGTGGCTGAATACTGCTGGAGTTTCACAGACTACGTCCCTCAGTACAACCAAAAAAAGTGGAGAAAGGTTTTTGAAGAAGAACAACCATATTTCAAAGTCCCCTTTGGAGAAAACGTTCTTAAACTCACTAGGGCGTACCCATTGGACAAAGAATTTGTGTGGAGTGCTTGCAAGAGTCGAAGTTATATTACAGCCATGTCTCCCGAAAGACAGGCAGAAGTGAGGGAGGAAGTTTTTAAGAGGTTTGACGAGGGAGTCAAACCAGAAAGCGAGGTATCTGATGGTAAGATTCAAGTCCACACGGGAGTGCACGTAGTGTGGGTCGAGGTTAACAAATAATAGAGAGGAACAGCCATGTGTGAGTGGTACGAGAGTATTATATATATTATGTGGGATAATGCGAGATCCTGCAAAGCTCATGCACGTGAGACGCACAGGACATGTATAGTAAAATGCTTATAACGACCTCCTAGTAATCGTTCAATTTCGCACTCCGTTGCTCGCAAAAGTTCCCTGTCTATGCTACAGTTGTAAGTGTACAAAAAAATTTGGCACATAGGCCCGCGTGCTCATTTTTTCGACCTTGCTATCAGCCAAGACAAGACAGAATTCAAATTGCTTGCTTCCTTGACTGATATCGAATAGCAAGACACTTGTCTGTCGTTGATAGATGCTAGATCCAGAACTTGGATTGTTTCGTCCACGGCGATTGCGTTGGGCAAGTCGTTTTTGTTTCCTAACACCAGCAGTGGGATATCTTTTAGTGATTCTTTGGATATTAGTAAATGTAATTCTTTTTTGGCACTTTCAAAAGTAGATTCGTCAGCAGCGTCGAGCACAAAGCTGGTTAGCATACACAGTGCCGTAGCTTTCTTCAAGTAAAAAAACACATACATAATAGCACTGACTCCTCGGCAATATCGCTCCCACATGGATCGGAATCTGGGCTGGCCCCCTAAATCCCAGCTGGTTAGCATCCTTATTTACAGTATTCTACAAACAGTTATACTAAACAGTGCCACTTACCATTTCAACGTCACGCTGCCCATTTTAATCCGTTTCATAGCAAATCCAACTGTAGGAATTGAACTTGTCAGTCAAACTGTATTTACCATTGCACTCCTCACTACTTACTCGGTCGTAAAGTCATCGCCCTAGTTAGCACCGCTCCACACGACTAATTGCAACTACACTACTACGTACCACTAAAACTCTCAGCAGGGATGTCTTTCCAGCATTCTGTAGCCCTAACAACGTCAGATCCAGCTTGTTAGATGTTTATGATTGTCGACTGCCAGCACTCAAATTGGGTCCTCACCTCAGTTGACCTTGTTAGTATATCCATTCATCACATAAACGCACAGCTTTCTCTACGTACCAAAATAAAGATAACAGATATTCGTATATCTTGTTAAACCACTGCCATGGCGACATTATTTTGAGCTGGTTTCGATAAAGTACAGAAAGTATCGATAAGAATAAGAATCAAGTTTCTGTTTGTTTGGTACAGGTGGAGCATTACCCTGAGTGAGCTGCAGGTACTGCGGAGATCAAAAAGAAATGTGGGGTTCTGGGATTTAGCGTGGTGCTAGCGCGCGCGAGATATACGGTGTATCAATGGTAATGGATCAATAGTAATGGTTGTGTAATGAATAGATAGAAAATTAATCAATTAGTTCTTATACATTATATTAAGTTTATGTTTCCTCTTACTCCAACATACATCGCTGTATTTCAAACGCAAATACCAATATTAATCAACCTGAAACCAACTCGCTCAAAACCCTGGCATTTATTCCAATACAGGAACAATTATCTGATAAGGTTTTGTTTCATTGGCCGTGCTCAGTCGGTCCACCTCAGCGTGAATCACAACCGCCAGTGAAGATGGCAAATTAGGATATTGTGTCTCATTATGGCGTATCTCGGGTGTAGTATTTAATAACCACTGCGGTCCTGCCACAAGGTCACCTCCCGTCGCCTTCTCACCTTGCTGTGAAATACTACACCAGTTCCGTCGCGGTAGAAGTCTGCTATTGTTTCTGTGTAGCCCGTTAACGTCTTTGGTGAAAATATGGACCATGTCTTCATCGGTGTCCCGATCATAATGGTGAATTTTGTTGCGTTTGTTGAGGAAATCAGCCATCGAATCTGGCGGAGGCGTATTGACAATCGCAGAACAGATGATGTTGAGCATGCCCCGGTGGTCATTAATGGGCGCCACCTTGGCTCCTTTAGTGTAGAACCGTCCGATACCAGCAAGATGGACGTCGCCTGACAGGATCGTGATTCGGATTTTCTTGGACTTTGCCAGGTTTTGCAATTGCTTGACAAGTTCGTTTCTTTCTTTTTTATGATGCTTTGCACACCAATGGTCGTCTAAGTCATCAAGGATTTCAATTCGACCATCAAATTGATTAGTGAGTCCACTCAGAACTCCATGCTTAGCCATGGTTTTGAAAGGAGCCATAAACCGCGACGCCAAAAGGGTCTCTAACCAAACCAATCTAGGATACGCTATAGGTACACCTAGCATAAGTAGTAAATGACGAATTTCCCCATTTGACTGATCAACTTCTTTGGAAATCCTATCAAACATTTTCTGATAGGTCGACTTGCGCACCACTTGGTCTCTCTTTCGCTCCACTCGACAGTCTAAACCGTAAAATGCTACGCTCTTGCCGAGTCTAGCATAAATCGATCTACTCTTCTGTCGAATAAACGGCCCAATGTCGTCTCCCATCTCGTAGCTGACGTCATAGTCGGTGTCTTCGGGACTGACACAGTGCTGAAACAACAGATAGTATTTAAAGGCTACATTTCCAATGCCAGCGAAAATAGGGCCCTTCATTGTATGATCAGGATAGCTGCCGAAACCGTCAATAATGTCGTGATCATCAAATATATTAATCATTGGTATTTGTGCCCAGGCTTTAGGGATGTCTGACTGCAGAGTAGACCCCAGAGCTCCTTTCCAGTACCCGAAGCCCAACCAGCCAATGTAGTGATGTAGAAAAAACTGTTCCACCTCTTCACGAGCTGAATCGTCAAACTTCATCTGGTATTTCCTAATTGGGTTCTTTTCGTGCACCCAGCTACTCACCGACTGTGTGAACGCTTTCACGGCATCGCAGTAAATCTGGTCTCCTCCTCCTAGCATCACATGGTAAGGGTCCTTTTGGTGATGATTCAAAACATCTGCCCATAGACTGCCTTGGAAGTGAGCAGGGTCCACTCCAAAACTGAACCCGTTACAAGAATGGAACATAATGTTCATGGTCTGACTGTTTGTAGGCAGATAGAAAACGTTACTACGCTCGTCGTCACCATTGATTGAGTATGTCACAGATTGTTCAAACTCTTCCAGGTTGAACTCTAGATCAAACCGCCAAAAAGACACTCCGTACTCCTGGAAAATACGATTAGAGTGTGATTCGAGAGTGCTAGAGTGAGCCGTTTCGGACAACTCCTGGTCACCGTTCTCACCACTTACTCGCTCAATTCCTTTAATTTTGAGCGTCGCAGTTGGTATTCTGGTATATTCCGATGTGGCATCGTTGGTGACAATCATAATGGATCCTCTCCAGATGTTCGGCGACTTGTCAGCCATTCCCCAGAAACGCAGTAATGGGCCGCATTTTATGTCGATTCCGGGATTTCCTCGCACTGTATCGGTTAGTATATCCATGGCATAGATGTATATATATTTTGACCGTGAGTTGGCATCCTGAGAGAACTGCCTGTTTAGGGCATGAAATATCAAACGAGATTGACTTTTGAAGAGTTCGACTTTCCGAGTTTGACTTTCAGATCTCAAGCTCATACAGATCAAGACTACGTCTATGAAAATTAGTTGTCTACTTACCCTCGGTAGCAGGATGGTCTGCAGTCATTTTCTCTACAATTTGTTTTCGTTCATTCATAATCGCCTGCTGGTCTGAAATACTGTCAGCTTTTTCTACTGGAAGTTCGAGGTTTTCGTGCTCGGTCGTCTCTGTCGAACCAGTCGCTCTGATAATCTCCGATTCCGCTCGAGTCTGACCGTTTAACGAGCTAGAAGAACTCTGGGCAGCCTTTTGGTTAGTTTAATGGACAACTGTCTACGTAGATAATTCTAATTATATGCGATCGCTCATAATGAGAAATACGAAAACGCCTGTGTTCAATTGGAATGTTGATCATCAAGTTGTGCACTTTAATTTAGTGTGCAATAAACTAGTGTGAGGTCTATATATACTTACAAGCTTAGCTGCTGTTCTGTCAAAGTTTGAACTTTTCGCTTTTCGAAGCATTTCAACGAAAAAAATATTCAACTAAAAGTAATTGATGGATGTGAGGATTTAGACAATTAGTTGCTGGCACAAAGTCGCAACAAAAAAAGTCAAAAATATCGCGGAATATCACAAATATTTTTTTAAGTCGCAGCAGGGGTAAAGTTAGTGCAATCGCAGATCGATTCTGAACCTAGATTAGCGGGGCGTGGATGTTGATTGAATGGAGTTATGATTGTCGGGTCCGCCTGTTTTACCTGTAAGAAATGTATACACCCACAATTGACGAGTGTTTGAGGTGTGGATTTCAAGTGAATATGGGTCAAATTTAGAAAGACCCCACTACTGCGTAGTTTGACAGGGGTGCCTGCCTCGTTTTGACAGGTTTCAGAAGCACGGCTCTGCAATTGGGTACGACAGAGAGGAGGTTTGTTTTGGACGGGAGCGACAAGGAGGAGTGGGGATATATGAAAAGGTGAATTAGGTATGTTTAAAGTAGTTACATTTGGAAAACTTACCGGGGTCCTGAAAATTGTCCGGCTTATCATGTGAGATGGACTAACTCACTCTGGTGTGCATGTATGTGTAAAGTTACTAGTGTCTTTTACCCCACAGGTTATTACTTCAGGGCTAGAACTGATATATATGAATCTACATGAGTATCTACAATGGAATCGTCACGGGAGATTCAATTCTAATATCCAGATATCAAGAAGCTCTGTAGTTTGTAATTACATTAGTTTCAAGGAAGAGGGTTGAGCCTCCTATCTCTAAAAATATATAAAATTCAAAAGTCAATTAAAATATCAGAAAATACGATCTCGCTGACCGAGATGAACACGGCACCCGAGATGGAATGTGGGTCGTAATCGAAACAAGGTTCCCTCGAAATCTCGAAGCTACTTCCCATACAAAACCATGGGTGACGTGAAACGGAAGTCCGACTACCAATGGCTCAACCGACCAAATTGATCCGTTACTCTTTGATAACAACCTCGACCGCTCATCGGGTTGACCGCTCCAACTCCGCAGCGATCATCTACACAACTTCTCTCCGGAGAATGAATTGTCGATTTGAGGAGACTCCAATGGAGAACTACAGATGGTGACATAAAATTCTGGATCTCTACGACGTCAGCTAGATGACCATATTGAACATGTATCGGTGGTTAAGTTCTTTCCCTCGGGTCGAGCAGCTGTTTCAGACATGCGCATCAAGATCTGGAGCTTGGCAAGAAGTAGTCTGGATTATGGAACCCAATGCTTATCGTCTCCATTCCTCGAGTCGCACTTGCTCTCTGTCTACTGAAATTTTAGCCGTGACGATGTAGATTTGTTGTACAGTTCGAAAGCGACTACCGAAAGTGATTTAACTACATATATGCATGCAACAGCGGGATATTGCATAATCATTGCATGGTCGACGTCCGTCACGATCGGTAATCTATCCACACCGAGAACTGAAAGTAATAGCCACCAACAACACACAATGTACACACTGTGTATGCATTAGCATTTAATATACGTTTTCCTTTTCGTCTCGTCAAGTATTTAGACGTAGCGACACAGATACTGGAGAACCATCGCTCCTCCACCCACCGTAGTGCCAACTCTTACAGTATTACTTAAGCAGTCGTGGGGTCATTTAGGACCGAGAACTGCCGAACCCAGCTCCGTCATAAGTTATATCATGTCCGATTCGATTGGTATGGGACTTTTAGTATGACTAGGTAACCCCTCTCTAACAAGACTCGCTCTTCGTCAAGGCAATCACTGCTATAAAAACTCTTTCGTCCACCAAAAACGGTCGCGGTCTGTCGCGACCCCCTGCCGAAGCTCGTGCCAGCTTGTATGGATTGTACAAACAGGCAACCGAAGGCAATGTTGGCGGGCTCATGCCGCGTCCGACAGGCAATTCACCTGAAGATGAAGCGAATAAAAGGAAATGGGACGCATGGAAAGCCCAGGAGGGTTTGAGTTCAAAGCAGGCCAAGAAGAAATACACAGCTTTGCTGATAGAGGTAGGCACACAAAATAGCAGCATAGGGGAACTATACGTTTTTTGGTTTTCCTTCTAACAAGACTATGAGTACACATGCTACTGGATCAGAAGAAGCCAGACAACTGTTGGATGATCTCCGACGACATTATGACCAGGTAAAAGACTTGGACGATACTCCTAGTGTATATAGTGCTTCTACATTTGACCACGGCCGAGAACTCCCAGTTTACAGTGGAGGAGTTTTTGACGATTCATTGAATGATCGATTAGATCGTAGTTGGAGACGAGACGTTACTTGGACATTAGAGACCATTTCGGAAGAAATACATGCCATGCGAGAACGATATCTGCGACAAGGCATTGATCCAAGTACTCTTCCTGCGATTACAACAGTAGGAGGTGCAGGGATCCAGGCCCCACACATCCCCGGTAGATCACAGCCTACGGTCATCAATCAGAGAATGCCTCCTGTGGTTGTTTCAGAAAACACTGTGGTTCGACCTTACAGTACTGGTGTACAGAGTCCTCCACGTATCCCGAACCCAGGAACCCCAGACACTCCTTGGTGGGTCCAGCTATTGTTGGCGTTCTTCAGATGGTCCCAGAAGGTGACGCAAAGATTTATATTAGACTTTGCCGCGTTGGGATTAATATTGGCTATTGTCCGTTTTCTGCGGCATAAAAAGTTTACGATGAGATTACCTATCTTACGACTACTGTTGGACTTTATTGACAGGGGATTCAAAGTTTTGGGCAAAGGACTGAGGGGTTAGAATGGATGTACAGTATTGCATTATTGAGAGTACTAATTATGTTATAGTTAAAAAAGGTACCTCACTAAAATTAAGGTTAACGTAGATCGGTCGATCTATGCATGCTATATGCGATATCCCGTCATTAGGCTTTATTAGGATATGGTCAACCAGGACGTTGCCGCAGACCACTGTATGTAAGTTGTGGAAACGATTGCGCTGACTGCAAGCTATACTTTTTAAAATATAAAAAAATCATGCTTTGGTGAATGTATCGACGAATGACTGCAGTCTCTGAAACAGTGAAATAGCACAGCGTAAAAGTAAATGAAAAACTACAACGAAAAACTAAACAGTATTATAATAACTTGAGCGAAGCTGTGACTCCGTAAGACCATCCAAGCTGCATGTATGCTAACTCTATCCTCATTCTTATGTAATAATATTGAAATAAGCAATCCTCCAATGTCTAGTTCCACTCCTGTCCCTGAGAGACCTATTAATCATCGAATAAGGTGCAATCAAGCGCAGACTGTTCTTGTCATTTTGGTAAGCTTCATTTACCACAATTTCTCTTGGATGAGACGGTGACATAAATAAATTCTATTCATCGTTGAGTTCGGACCTGCAGGAGTCGCAGCAAATGATGAGTGCTCTACCTGTTAACACAAATGGAACGGTGCGGCCTAGAACAGCACGAGCGAAGACTCGAGTCTTACGACTGAACAAACATTGAGCAAAGATATGAATCCATACTGCAGCAAAATCAGTGTAACTTTGAACCTCTACCTCGGTTCACCGTCTTTTGAGCAACGCCTCAGTTCCCACCAAACCGGCTAAGCACGGCGTCAGGAAGTAGGGCAGTTTCGGGTAAATGAAGATGATTACATAACTTGGTCTCTATGTATACATACATCACTGTACAAGGAAATTGTTGTACGCTGGTGTATCTCATCCAAATGTACCATGTAACCGACTATGTACTCAGAATGCAAGACTACGCACTGTAATACCTTCCATCCACACGCCTAGGCTGTGTACAGCGCACTTATTCATTCATACATACCGATATGCATATGGACAGTGCATATATTCGGAGCGCCGCACATATCTTGCCGCCGCTTGTTGTCGATCGGGACGATCGGGACGATCTTTCACCCTGAAACCCGTGCAACGTTTGTACAGTTATACCATATACTCCCCAAACACGCTGGCTGGTTTTTACCCAGTTGGTCATTTACGTTTAATTATTTTCAGAGAGATCTGTGTGACATTAAGGTCTATGTCTTTACTTTAGATTGGGTTTGCTCCGCCATATCAGTCTGGTTCTTTACAAAGTTTAAACGAGCGCCATAGTATACTACTATTACTAGTTAACATCTTGCTATCAGTCGTTTACTTAGTCTACATTCCCCCCCTAAGAGAAAATCCCTCTTTTCTTGCCTTGGCAGTTCCTACTGAATTATTAAGTAATAATAATAATTCCCCTTGAATATCTTATCGCTCTGGGATTGGCCGATAGCGGAAACCCTCCAGCGACACAGCAGAGGGACAGAAACAGAACGATACTGAAACTGGAAACACGATTGAAAACGAAAAATAAAACTATAGTATTATTTAAATAATCCTCCACTTGCCCCAATATGGACGACTGGGCATATCATAATACTCGGCCCATGCCGAATAACGACTCCACTATGGAGGACTTTAATCATGGAGAATTTACCGACAACAACGATTTCCACAATTTTTTCGATTTTGCGAGCCCTGAAGCACAGTTGCAATCTGGTGCTCACTCACACACTTCACCAAACCCTGATGGGAGTTCGGCCATGAACGACAATACGGCCCAGCACCAGCACCATCAAGGGAGCCATGTCCAGCATCACCAGGACAGTAGTAATAACCAATATCTGATGGAAATGATGTCAGACTCGGCTGCTGCAGCTGCCCAACAAGCTATCCGAGAACAGCAGCTGGCAAACAACGTAGTAGTGAATCCAACTGAACTGTTTAGGTCTCCCCTGATGGAGGCCCACTGGTCAGAGGAGAATTACACTCCACTGCTCTCACCGAGCTCCACTCCTCTAGAAGGAAGGGGCATTGCCGGGTCTATCCCGCCAGATTTCGCAATGCCAGCTTCGTATTTCAGCCCTACAGCATCTCCGGTGATTGAAAACGATCCGGGCCTAAATCGCCAGGTGGATCCCACCACTTCTTCCTCTTCTTCTGCTGCTGCTGCTCAACGACAACACAACAGAAGACGTAGTAAAGGAACCACTCCGATCTTAGGCCCTTCAAGGGTGGCCAAGATGTCGCCCATGGTCCGACCAACAACGGTCGGCAGACGAAAGTCGTCTGTAGTACAGCCAAATGATAATTCTTCTTCTACAGGGTCGTCGGATAGTGTGTCGCCAGAAGGCATGAACGAAATATTGATGCCTCCACCGCGAGCTCCCGGTCAGATCCAAATGACCGGCTCCTCGTCCTCGAACGCTGGTACTAGCATTGCCGGCAGTCGCAGAGGCAGTATGGCTTCGGACGCAAGCAGTAGCTCGAATGTTACGACCCCTCATATTTCTGGCTCGCCAGCGTCGGCTACTCCTGCTACTCCTGCCAGTCTAATGAACATTGGGCGAAAGCTTCCTGTAGGTGAAATGAACGGTCAAACCGAAGATAAAGTGCGGGGAGCAATTCGAGCAACTGCTTCTGCTTCTTCAAGTGTGGCTAGTACACCGATTCTACGGCCTCAGTTGCGACGTTCTTCATCGACCTCGAACAGCGCAGCTTCTTCTCCTCTGATTATGCCCAATATCAAACCTAAACTGCCCATGTGGAAGTCTGGACCAAACAGCGTGGGTTCATCACCAGTAATAATGCCCAAAGTGTCGTCGCCCTCGGTGTCGCCAAATATTTTGCCCAAACGAGGATCTGAAGGTTCTGATTTATCCATCTTACTTGCCTCCAAATCAAATTACCAAAATATTGTTGAAGGCAACCACAGTCAGCTTGGTCTCAGCTATCCCGATCACCTCAGTGCTGATCTGACGTCGAAGAAGACTTCCCACAAACTTGCGGAACAAGGACGACGAAATAGAATCAACAGTGCACTTTCTGAACTTGCAAAGCTGATATCGCCTAATGGCCAGACCAACTCGAAGGCCAATACTGTGGAAAATGCCATTGCCTACATCAGAGACATGCAGAAAGAACTTGGCCAGTTGAAACAAAGATTAGCTCAATATGAAGGAGATGTCAAGAAGGAGGGTCGGTGAGAAGATTGTGTGCTGTGTTAATTTTTGGTGTTATTGAAGTTATTGTTGACTTGTTGACTTGTTGACGTTTTGTTGATATTTTGTTGAAGTTTGTTTTATGTTCGTTACGAATGACGAAGAGCCCTTAGGTATATAGAGATAATGATATTATGAACGGTGTTGTGTATAAATGCATTAATAAATAGAATTAGTGAGACAAGAATTATATGACAAATAAATAAGACCCTTTTCACTACCTCAATAGCGGATCAATGGTTTCTGGCATAGGATCCTCTTTATCAATAGTTTCAATCGTCTTGAACGTTGATAAGACGGTGACTTCATTGGCTTTTTGAGATATCTTGACTGCCTCGGTGCCTACAAGTATTCCTCCATTGGCGTGAAAACTATTCAGGTGCCTGTCCAAGTCGTACTTTCGAGCGAATTTGTAATTACACCCTTCAACCGTGCAGCCAATCTTTCGAGTCTTTTCATAGCCGGCACCACTGACCAGCGAGATGACAGTAGAAGCTTCCGTCAGTTTTCTTCTTTTTGGACTGGGACTGTGGTTAGCACGGTCATCAGGACTGTGAATTTGGGTTTTCTTTTTCTTTGTAGACTTTGTAGTAAGCCCAACCGTCGTGCTTTTGTCGTGATCATGTGCAACAACATTATCTTCTACAACCTCGGACTCATCTTCATCGAGTAAAGCCCCTCGTAACTTTGATGGAACATACTCATGAACATACTGATAGTGAGCTGCCAGCTCGGCTTTTGTATCAAATATAGGATTCTCCATACATGTTTCCACCCGACACTGCCAAACCTGAGGGGCAGCCGGATTGTGACTTTTCATGTGCTGAGCAACAGCCTCGGGTCCAGAGCAAAGCTTCCCACATAAATCGCAAGGAATCTTCTCATGTGAACTTTTGATATGTGTTTGCAGTGCTGACCAAGTGAAGAACTTCTCTTTACAGTTGTGGCTACAAGTGTAAGTGGGAGTTTTGGAGTGGTCATTGGCAATATGTTTGGACAACTTGATTGGTTTGTCGAAACCCATTCCACAACCTTGATGAGGGCACGGATAATCCCATTTGAGTTCGTGAACTCGAGAAATATGCTTTGCGAGAGCACCATGTCTGTGATATGCAGCTTTGCATCCAGGGAAAGTACACTGGTGGGTCGGATAGTGGATTTTCTCGTGCCTCTTCAGATGCTGGTTGGTGTTGAAACCCTTTTTACATACTTCACACTGTAGAAGCTTTTCAGATGAATGTGAATACATGTGCACTTTCAAATGGAAGGCTCTGAAAAACGACTTATCGCATCCCGGATGGGTGCAGTGGTAGTTTCGTTCACCTTTGTGGCTTTTGAGGTGCTGCTCTAAGAGACTGGGCCGGTTGTACGACTTGTCGCAGCCAGGCTCAGGGCATTTGTAGATTTTAGGAGTAGAAGACCGGGAAAACGACCCCGTTGAGGAGAAGGACGAATGGCGGGACTGGAAAGTGTCGGGTGAAGGTTCGCCGTCAAACACGTCAGCAACGGGTCCCAAGGGAGCACCAGGTGACTGGGCCGAAGATTCAAAATTTGGAGATTCAACTTGTGAATCAATATTTCTTGGGGGTTCACTGGATGAGTCAAGAACCGACGCTCGCAGTTCATTCTCCGGCTCGGCGATATCTGTACTCACTTGCTCGTCATGAACTTGCTGGACATCTATCGTCTCTACCTGATCTACCTCAGACTCGCTGTTCGGCTCCGACTCGTGCCCGCCATGGCTCGCACTCAAATCACCTTCCTGCATCTCCTTTTCTCTTTGTCTCTCACCCAGCATTCCAGCTGTCATTTGGACTACGTGAGTGTGAAAATTTTTCAATAGATTCATCGGTTTTTCCTGAACATAATTCGGTAGGAAACATGAAAAAAAAAGGTGGGTTACACGCAGGTGGTAGGTTTAAATTTATAGAGGGACAGTCACTCGAAATCAGTACGGTTCTAAGCAGAAATGGTAGGAGAGCTAAAGGATGGTTTCGTAATTGGCTCTAGATGGCAAACTTCTATGAAAACACTCGTATATTCTGATATCCCATCCGTCAGGTGCGAGCTCCAAGCTTGCTAGGTGAACTTTCAGTGTGAGAAGACATGCAGGCCCATGCATGATAAATGTGCATCTTGTTACCCGGGTGTTGAGTCTTTATTAAGCTCAAGCCTGTGATTCCTCACCAGACTAATTGGATAGTTGTGAGTACAGTCTTTTGTTAGAACCCAGTAGACATTTCTTTTGTGAGAAACATAGCTCAGCCACCCTGTTTTCTAATTCCACTCTCACTATCATTCAACTCTCCTCCTCCCCATCTAAGCTGTCTTACATAATCAGCCATCTTCCCTGCGGCTCCAACCTTCTCATAGAAAAAATCGCCGACTTTCATGATTTAATCTTCGTATTAATATTCGTTTTATTTATTGTATAAAAAATGTCAGACGAAGAAGCGTACGTAGTTGCATTAATGTTATAAATGTTTCGACCGTTCTCTCCGCCAACAACATCCTAACTAGCTTTAATGACGGATATGAAAATGCATTCGATGAAGGAGATTTCGAAGAAGATCATTTTTCAGAGCCCGAGGACTTTGATCAAAACGCAAACACTGAAGCAGGTGTACAAAACGGAAATGCACTAGCAAACCAGGAAATTGCAGCAGACGGAAGAACTATAATATCGACCGAGGCTCCTCGACTGAAAACCGCCAGAGAACTGGCGATCCCCAAAGAACAACGAACCACCACTCCATACATGACCAAATACGAACGGGCGCGAGTTTTAGGCACTCGAGCTCTTCAGATTAGCATGAACGCACCTGTACTTGTAGATTTAGAAGGAGAGACTGATCCTCTGCAGATCGCCATGAAAGAACTGGCTCAACGTAAGATTCCTCTGGTCATAAGAAGATATCTGCCAGATGGAAGTTATGAAGACTGGGGATGTGATGAGTTGATTGTGGATAATTAGAATGATAACATGTAAATGTAGAGTACGAGATTTAAATTATAGGCTGGACAGTCGGATGTTGGTGTGTGATGCACAAAATGACCTTTTTTTCATACACTACAAATATTGTAGTTAATAGAGGGAGAATACCGTGCGTAGATGTCAGCGTATATGGTATGGCTAGTTCCTCGAAATGCATACCAGCCCTTTATATGGTATGGTCACTCCCTCAAAACACCCACCAGCCCTTTATAATCAAACCGTTCTCCCAAAAACCCATTCTTGATAAATCCTCCTAGAGCTGTGTCTACGTCTTTCTCTGACATCCCATGACGACTCAGTAACTCCTTCAGCTCCCCTATCGGAATACCGTTCCCACTAGAGCCCTCTGTACTGTCATCTCCAAATGCTTCAAATGCAGCAACTAGTTCCTCTTTTGTACTCAATGCACAAAGATGATTTGACATTCCCGTAAGATATGATGAAAACGTAATTGGCTGAGGCATGCGACTCAACATATCCTTCAGTTCCTGACCACCTGGGTTCTGACCCAGCGACACCAGCATCTCTTCTAAATCGTTCTCACTTATTGTTCCATCTCCGTCTTTATCCAGCAAAGTAAAAGCCTCTTTCAGCTGACGGACCATGTCCGGGTTCAGCTGGTTGAAAGCACCCGACGCTGTTCTGGTCGGGTGTCGGGGTTTATTGTCTGCGTATTCAATCTTGTTGGCTTTCTTGGGCTTGTTAGCAAATGTTTACATAGTTATTTACCCACTGTTTTCACCAAAAAACGCGTACCATGTTGAATGTTTATAGAGAAAGTAAACAATCGGCGACATATAGTCTAAAGTCGGCTAATGCGCGGCGGCTGCAGGTTCACGGGACGTTGCATGACTGACATACAAGAGCTCTAATATGTATACTTAAATTGTATAGCGCTCGTACCAACTGTCCAAAATTGACTGACACTACTTTGACGACAGTTCATACTTTACGCTCAGCTTCTCAAATTGTTTTGCCATCTCAACATCACTTGTAGTCAACCCGTCCATGTCGTGCGTAGTCAATGTAAGCTTTACCTGGTTGTAGACATTCCATATTTCGGGATGGTGGTTTTTTTTATGTGAATGCATAGCAACCTGGGTCAAGAATGCCTCGTTAGACTCTATAAATTGTTATTTAGAAATATGTACTGACCCACGAAGCCGAAAACCCTTTAAATCTGAACATCTTCTCAATCTCTTTCTCTCCAGGTTTTAGCTCCCAGCCGTTTTCAAGCAGCCCCGACACGGCTGACTTCAACTCGTCCCCAGACAATGCTATGTATTTTGGTCTAGTTGACATGTGTCTCACAAATGGGCGACATGACTGCAAGAGAATTGAAATGCGTTGCATGGTCGCGGATGAGAAATATTAGAGAGAATTCTCAAGTGAATGTCAATATGAAGAATTACGTCTGCAGATAGTACGGCTGTAGTTCTGCAGGGGAACAACATAAACCTGCAATGGTAGAATTGATTTAAACGTTTAGTTTTATAATGTTCTGTCTTCTCTAATTTGTACTCTCTACAGATCAGCAGCCAACACATCGCTATACAAATCCAACAATGTAGCAGAACTCCAGGCTTGCGTTGGACTACTGTCCTCACACAATTCCCCATTCTTCTGAGTCAGTTCCGTCAAACCAGCCCAGTGCGATTCATTTATCCAGTGGACATGACCTTGTAACCGCTTCTGTAGCTGAAACACTGTCTCTGTCATAGGCAGTCCTCCTTGCTCTCTTCGCTTTTTATCAAACAAAAACAATGCCCGTAAGAAATATCCCGTACACCATACCCATTCCGGTCCTTGGTGGTAATTTCTGCCCTTTGATGTCGCAAAATCATCATTGTCTACGCTGTTCACATAGTAGGGCCGATAGTTGTAATCACTGGGATCAAGTGTAGCCATTCCGATAGGACCACGAATAACATTGTCTGCCAACCCAATTGCTTGAATAGCATGGTTGACATTAAATAACTCAGGAGCCGCTACCATGGCAATGGCAAAATTCGGTCGTAATTGATAGTCCTCATAAGGCTTTCCTGACCGGTACAGATCTTTGTAAATGCCACGTCGATTGATAATGTTCTTATCAACGTCGTGTTTGTGGTCATCCTCCTCTTTCTCAGGAACATAGTAAGCATATTCAAATGAACATTGAATCTTTTCTTCCCACACTTTCAGTGAAACCTTCTTACCATCCTGATTGACCACATGGTCCCATTCAAAGACCCCGTCCGCTACAAGCTGGTTCACCCACCTCAGAGTACTCTTTAAAAGTCCGGTGATTTCAATGGCTGCTCCATCTCGGGGTGTGCCAGGCACTCCCTTGTTGCCAGCCTTTTCAGATTCACCCATCTTATCCATCCATGTTCCACAGTTTGACTGATTTCCTCCAAATACAAGTCCATTGTCCCAGTCAACATAAATATTCTGATTAAATCCCTCATCACGCATCTGAGAGTCGAGATTTGGACCGGCATTAGCTTCTCTAAACTGGATGCCCTGCGCATGTCTTTGTAGAATTTCAAAAACAATCTCCTTGATCGTAGAACTTTCTCTGAATGCCCGAGAGTCATCTACACTGACATAGGTATCATCAAGAGGGAATCTTCTCTTGACCGATTCATCCAAAATTGACTTGCCCTCAGGAGCCTTTAGATAATACTCCTGCACAATCTGTAAAAAGAACCATGTCGCGTCTCGTGCATTGTATCGGGGGTTTCGTCCGGCGTCCAAAAGATTAGGAATCAGTCCATGCTTCAAAGTAGCAGCAAATCCAAGTATGTGTTCCTTGGCTTCTTGGAATCTACCTACTGTTAGCAGCAATCCGCCAGTAGATAAAAAGACATCCCGTCCCCAGCACCGCATGTACTCGACACTAAAATGTGGTAATCCGGCAGCCATACAAGGAACGTTTTCAAATGGTAACAAAGAAGTACTGGGGACTATTCCTACCATTTGGACCGAAGTAAGAGCCAATTTTTGTAAGAACCAACTGCTGCTTCGTAGATTCGAAGGGAACAATTGCAATGCTCTATTGACACTGGCTGTATAAACCGTGAAGAGCAACAATGCAAAATGTCGCGGAACCAAGAAACCAGGAAGCTTTTTAATTCTGTCAACTCGTTCCTGCATCCAGGATATTAAGGGCCCGAAGTTGTTGTAATCGTCAGTGTCATAGTACCGTCTAAGTCGATCCACCATGTAGTCCAATGCCCAATTGCCTTGTCGAAGGTGATCGCAAATGGGATGTCCCAGATTATTTTTGGCCACAGCCTCACCTATCGGTGATATCCACCCCTGGAGCCCAGCATAGGTCAGTGCTCCGTAATTAGGTATAGTGTACACTCCATCTGCACCATGAGAAGAATCTCGCTCCTCTCCATCAGATTTGTAGAGTACTACGTTGAGGTCAATCAAACTCAAGTTTTTGACAGCTTCTTTGGCACCTCCTCTAAGCAACTCATCCAAACTTGACTCTACATCCATAGAAGAGGTCTTGAACAAGGCAATAGAACCCTGGGGAAAGTTTCTTGGCCCTCTGATGTAACTAACTCGTTGTTGCTCGTCGTAGTCAATCACGGGTTTCTCTAAATCAATGAGCTTGGTCGGAATGCCGTAAAGCTTTTCAACGTCCTCCTTAGCATCTCCAACTCGTTCCAGATTTACCGACAAAACGCACTCGGCTTTCGTGCCGTCCAGTTTAACATCGCTCACTTGTTAGTAGTTGCTCAGCTGTAGAGTTCACACTGTTCTCTTCACTTACATATTTGATTTTCCTCAGGTAAGAATTTGGATCGGGCAATCAAAAACCAGCCTTTACCAGTAATCGGATCCACTCTATGGAAAGTAATGTACTGTCCTTCATGGTGCAGATATGTCTCATCAGAGTCGAGGTCTGCCATTTCTGTATGCACATCATTCAAAATTCGCTTAACTTTTCCAATTCCTCCATCAAACGTGTAAAGTCGGTCTTCTTTTACAATGTTCAGCAGATGTGGGTAACATTCGTCAAACCCTACTGTGGAGCCAACAGCACAAGCACACATGGCTACCAAAGCTGCGGTGGGTAAAGTGTCTTCAACAGTTCGTTTGTCATTTGGAGTCTCATTGTCATGCGTACAGTCCATGAATAAAGCATGAATAGGAGCGGAACGTACAAGATACACGTCCTCTGTTTCGCCTTTGTTCCTATTGACTCCGTGTCTGACTAGAGGCTGCTTTGAAAAAGAGCCAATCGCTCGTCCACCGTGTTTGTGGACGATTCTTGACAGTTCCTGTACAGACCAAGGCTGCATGGCTTCTCGGATGAGGGAAGTAAGTCCCAGTCGCTCCACGAACATTCGGTCCTTTTCTTCAGAGCCACTAAACAGTTCTGCAACCACATAAAGGTTTGGACGAACCAGTCGGGCTTTGTCCAAAAAGTATTCTCCTACATGAAGAGGTGTGGAATGGCAGTTATCAATTCTAAATCCATGGAAATGTTCAGCAAGCAACTTTGCGTACTTTTCCATATGTTCCCATAAGAATGGGCTGTCTTTTGGTCCGGTTCCATATCTCAATTTCACACAGTCGCCCCAGACTATAACTTCTCGTCGAAGGTATGCTCGGGATAGATTGCTGGCAAAATCGACTAATGGGTCGCCATTCCACACCCAGCCATTATTGACTAAGGCGGTTTCTTCCCCTTCTGTACTGGTAAATCGAGTGAAATAGGTCTCGCTCAAAGGATTCTCCTTTGTAAAGCGTCCAAGTTTAGGACCATGACTGTCCAGTCTCGTATACTGAGCTCTATTTCGAATTTGTTCAAGGACAGATTTACAGTCATCATCAAAAGTGTGGTAGAATGGCGCATTGATCTCATCTAAAATTCTTCTTGCCTCGGCTTCGGCTCTTTCTTCAATTCCATGTCCTGAAATGAGTGACTTGAGAATTCCTACAAATCTGTCGATATCAAGCGATTTGCCAAATCTTTGTCCAAAAGAGTCAAACGAAACGCCTGCTTTTGAAACAACAAACTCTGCGAGCTTAGTCAAGCTGCCATGAACCTCGTCGGGGATCTGCACAGCCTGGATTTCATCTAAACGACTAGCGTCGGCCCATACCTCGCTCACCTTATGGGTCACATCAGCTACATTGACGACGTAGTACTGCCACAGTTTGAGGGGGTTCAAGACGTGGTCTTTTAATCCCTCTACAATTCTGTCAAGATCGTCATTGCTGTTCAGTTCAGCAGGCAGACCTAAAGACTCCAAGTTTGCAGAGTACTCCAGAATTTTATCGTCGAGTTCCAGCGCAGGTCTCAGGTGCGGAGCAGTGTGTACCGAATAACCTACCTCGGGGTGGTCACGCAGCCATTGAGAGTTGTCAGCGGTATGGTTAAGTACCACGTCGGACAGAGACAGGAGTCCCATGTCCTCCATTTTGCTTACCAATTTTTTCACGTCACCCACTCCGTTGGGAAAGCAAACAGGGTCCCAGTCGAGCTGGTCATAAATACTAAAAGGAGAGTTACTCTGGCCCCGTTTTTGCAGCGGCGTGAAGTGAATCATGTTATAACTCTTTTCGCGGATGGCCTTGAGCTTCGGGTCCCAGGTTGAATAAGGACCCATGAATTTAGAGACCACAGTCTGTATTGCTAGAGAGTTCAGAGGAACCAGCTTGTTCTCGAGATAGAACCGGGTAGACACTATGAAATGACACAGTTTGGTCTTCTGCGGCTCCGTCTCCTTTTTGTACTCGCTTCCAAAGTAGTGATCGTTCTCAATTGACGGTCTGTAAGTACAATAAAAGGAAAACGGCCCACTCTGAGTTATCGGGATATCAATGTAACAATCCTTGCTAAAGGAAGTTGATATCTTGTACTCCTTGAACTTGTTCCGTTCAAATTGGTGGTCTTTGTCGGGCACGTTGCACCACAGCGAGCCGTCGTACCCGAGCCCGGACCACGCAAAGATCACAAATCGAAGAATATAGTCTTCTTGGGGATCAGGCAGCAGCAGGAACTGGCCATCTCCGGTGAGAATCGGCTCTCCATTGTTTGAGAGGGGAATAGAATATACGCGCATTGCCACAGCGCTTGCAGAATAAAGAAATTGTGATCTAGGTTGTTTTTTTATAAAAGAACGTTCAGAAAAATATTGTCTAATTTTTTGTTAACAAAGTCCAGGTGGGTCCTAATATAAGGTTAAGTTTATAAAGAGCTAAAACAACGGAAGATCGGGATTTGCATTATGCGTTTTACAATGGCGTGGGTGGCTGGAAGCCATGGATTAGGTAATGGGTTGACAAACTTAGGTTGCTCGCAGTTGGGGATGTAGACGAAAGGGGAGGTCGGAAGGGTGCTTAGGAAGTGGGCAAGCACTGTGAAGAGTGAGTGGAAGATCGTAACGATGTGGTCTTGATCTCTTTGCCAATTGAGTAGTTGAATCTGGTTACGTCATATATGCGATGACTTTTGTGTGCATCAGATAATGGCTCAGCTGTTCTCGGCAGCCTGATGGACTGATAATGACAAAATTTTGCCTGCCAACCCAATTGCCTATTTTAACCACATTTATCTCTTAGTCTAATCCGGGGGAATTGACATTACCCTGGTACTTACTCTCTCCGTCGAATGATACCACTATACAGCGATCAGCTGCCCCAGCCCTTATCAGTAGAGCCAGTTGCATAATCTCTAGCTAGGGTAGGGTTGGCAGTTTGGTCTATGCTGTCAGGACAAATTTGACATATTCAAAGTTCATCAATTGACTTATAAGTGAATCAATCCCACAATGTACAACTACTCTGCTTTTGTTCTTCATTGCAAATTTCTCATAAATCAGTAATTACATAAACTACAATACCAACGTAAAATTCATCCTCATCTTCAACCTGTTTTAGTGCGCAGAAATATACTTTGAGAAATCCTTGGCCTTGACGTTTCTCTCAAACAGAATATCAAGTTCCTCGAAAGTTCTGCCCTTTGTCTCAGGGATTCTAAAATAACACCAGATTGTCAGCAAAGTGTTGATTCCGCCGAAAAAAAAGCCAGCTTTTCCTCTCCAGTTGGCATGGTTGGCGTTCATCATATATGGCATGCTGACGCTCATAATAATTCCAAACACTGCCTTGTTGGCGGTAGCCACGGAGATGGTCTTTCCTCGAAGTCGAGTGGCAGAGACTTCACTGATAAGTACGTAGCAGATAGGACCGATGGTCATGTCGTAGACCAGAGTAAACAGGTCTAGTAAACCTGCCTGCGCCCAGCTGAACCCGGGTCGAGACGAGTAGTTCTTCTGAACGTCCAAAATTCCAATCAGGAACAGAATACAAGTCAAAACGATTTCACCTCCAAGGTACAAAGTTCTTCGTCCTACTCGCGACATGACAAACCATGACATAATGGTACCGCAGAACGCAACACCCTTGAGTCCCAAAGACATAGCGAATGCATCCTTAGTGGCCATTCCAGCAAGTTCAAAGAAATAAGTCGAGTATCCCATGAGTGAACCACCGCCAATTACCTGAACCAAAAACACAACCATACTGATCTCTGTTCGTCGGAGATTGGTACCCCGGAAACAGTCCAGGTATGACCCCGACTTATTAAGCTCCTGTTCCAATTCGTTTGTCTCCTTCATCATAGCCACGAGCGGAGCGGGATCGAAATCTTTGTCGCTCGATAGCCGTTTCAACGTCTTTTCAGCATCTTCGAATCGTCCCTTTCGGACCAACCAGTAAGGTGACTCGGGACAGAACGGCATGACACAGAGCACTATAAGCGGCCAACTCCACTGAATAGCAAACGGAATTCTATAAGCCCATTGGTCGGTTCGAGCTTCCATTGCGGTGGCTACACCAGTACCAATAAACTGACCGGTAACAGAACAAAGATTGACGTACGAAGTTAATATTCCTCGTAGAGCCAACGGAGAGATTTCAGAAGCATAGGTAGCAGCGATAACGACAAACGCACCACTGACAATACCAGCAAGAAACTCTCCGGCGAACAGCATACCTAAATCGACAGCAAAAAATTGCAAGAAGATAGTGCAAAAGATACTTAACACACCAATTGAAAGGGTGACTCGGGGTCCCCACTTGTCCATAACAATACTGTTGGCACCAAGACCACCAAAGATCTGACCGAGATAACCAGCCATACTAATGGCACTCTGCCAACTTGCTGCCACAATGTACTCTCCTTTGTACAGTTGGCCATAGTGTTTCTGGAATGCAGGCAGAGCATAAAATGCTCCCATGATAGTCTCATCATATTGCAAACCAATGACGGGAATACTCAAGAACATACACCACAGAATGATCTTGGGATATTTCTTCACAGCTGCCCAAAAGGTCAGCCTATGCTCGAGAGCTGTACCTTCTTGAGACTTTTCAGATACCTGAATGATGTGGCCTTTGCCCATCCATTCTTCGGTGTCGTCTATGGTGTGCTCAGGTCGGATTTCATAAGCTTCTTCAACTTTGCCAGACATCTTTCAAGACACAGGTTTTTTAACTTTTGATCTACGGACAATCAATGTGCCAATAGTCCATATTTATCATTGATTCTCTTGCGGGTTTCATTCCCACATTTGACGACACCACGTTTCGCACGTGGGAATTCTCGCCGACAATCACTTAACAGATCAGTTATTTTAATTCATTCAAGCTGCAGATGTCTGCCTTGAGCGGGGTCCTTGAGGTTATCGTTGCCATATTTACACTTCTCGATTTGCGGAGGAGCTAGCGTCGGGGTTCATCTCCGGTAAATCGTCAACGTTACGCTCAGATCTTGCAGGTTGCCCCTCAGCTAGCGTCCCTCTCACTAGAACTCTTTTGGCTGCTTCGAGCGTGAAATGGAAAAAGCAACTGAGATCAGTTACGTATGACTTATTGCCAAACGTGGGACTGTTACCTTTTTTTCATTTGATGCGAACATCCGCATGAAAGATATAACTTTTTCTTGGTCTATCACTCTTGCCTATCTGCACATTACGAAAACAGACATATTTCCAAAAAGTGTCATACGTTAGCAGTTTATCCGTGTCCCAGCAAACTGGCAGGAGACTCAACTCGACCCTTGGAGCTAATGCAGGTCCCCCACAGCACCAGGATCACACACGTGTGTAGGTTTCTTGCTCGGTGATTTATCCCGAGATGTGCTTTTTCCGGTTATTGGGCTAAAGTTGAAGCGGGTATAAAAAAAAAGAAACGGCGACTCTTTCCGAAATGTAGCTCTTTGACAGAAAAGCTGAGAAGCACGGATAGAGGTTCCGTTGAGTCAAAATGGTCAAATGTGGCATCCTAGAGAGTCTTTAATGATTCCCTGGTGATCTTGAAGTTGTCAGTCTATCAATTTTCTCAACTTTTCATTCATACTATACGCAATGAGCTCTCCTCCACAAGTCCTCCACTTGAATGGACATGTAAATCATTCAGATCAGGGAAATCTGTTTTACATACCGTTTGACGTGCCTGTCGGTACCACTGAAATCTATGCCGTGTATGAGTACTCCCTCAAGGGCCAAGGCAACAACCTTGATTTTGGAGTATTTGGACTAGACACGAAGCAAGATACTTCACAGTTTAGAGGCTGGTCGGGTGGTGCCCGCGATCGGTTTACTATCTCATATGAAGACGCAACTCCTGGTTACCTTGCAGGGCCCATTACTCCAGGAACATGGCACATTTGTTTCGGGCCGTATCGAGTGCACGAGGTTAAAGGAATTGACTGGAGACTTTCCATTACTTTGAAATTTGAGACCGACAAGCCCTTGATGCCATTTGTAGCTGCCCCAGCACCAACGACGGTGTTGGGTTACGGCAAGACTTCCCCGTACGAGGAGATCAGGTCTAATTGGTACAGGGGAGACCTTCATGTCCACTCGGTCCATTCTGATGGTCAACATCAACCAGATGAATTGATCCAAGCTGCTAAAGCTCGAGGGCTAGACTTTTTTTTCTCAACAGAGCACAATACCTCTAGCGCGGGGCTAGTCTGGGGACGTTATGTGCCTAAAGATTTCTTGGTGGGCAGAGGCGAGGAGGTCACTACTAAATACGGTCACTGGAATGCTCTTGGACTGGAAGTCGGCCAGTGGATCGACGCTCGACTTGACGATGACGAAGCACTGAAGAAGTCAGTCGCCCAGGTTCATGATAGTGACGGTTTTACCATCATCAACCACCCCTTTGACATTCAGCTAGCCTGTGGATGGGGGTATTCTTTCATCAATGAGATGGATGCTATAGAAGTGTGGAATGGCCCGTGGAAAGGGCATGACAAGGATTACAGGAATATCGAAGCTGTGAACAAATGGGACGAGTTCCTAAGACAAGGTGTGGTATTTACCGCAGTTGGTGCGAGTGATACTCATTCCATGCCTCGAGATAGCATTGGACAACCTCAGACAGTGATTAGTGCAACAGATCTTTCTGTATCCTCCTTAATTCGCGGTATGCGAGAGCGGAAAACGTACATTGTCGGAGAGCCCGAGTACACAATTGGGTTTGAACTATCGGACACTGCTTCTGATCGAGTCGCGTCCATTGGCGGTCTTTTATCAACGAGTTCATTCACAGCTCGAGTGCAGCTAGAAGGATTTGGGAGTTGTACGATGCGTTTGTTGAGCAATAATGGACTCGTATTGGAGGGAAAACATAACGCTGACTGCAAGTTGACTTTCGAATTGCAGTCTTCTGGTATGAAATGGCTACGACTGGAGGTGCGAAATGATAAGGACCATATGCTAGGCTTAACTAATCCTATATGGTTGTCGTCTTGAAAGAGACAAGATGTATACAGAGTCCCAGCTAGATATCTTAATAGTGCACTTGTTCTGCTGCTACTTGGTGGCATATGCACAAGATCCCAGATCTTGTTTTTCAACCGCTCCTTTAGGCGAAACATCAAAGTCAAAAATATCCATAGGAACTCCAATGGTCACACACGAGTTGGGAACATCAACGACTCCGGCAACGTGTCCCTGAATAGGAGCACAGCTCAATAGGAGATATATTTGATAATCGCTGTAACCAAATCTGCGGAAATATTCAATAATACGCAAACAAGCTTGGCGGTAGGCAATAGTTGTGTCAAGAAAATGCTGCTTACCATTTTCATCAACTGAGAATCCTTCAAAAGTTAAATATCTTCCTGGCCCATAGTGGGGTTCCACTGGACCTGCGAGATACAGAGGGCTCTTCATGTCGAGATCCTTCACGCCTTGTTTGAGAACTGTACACTTTAGTGTGATCACTCCTGCCATTTCAATTGCTCCACAAAAGGATATCTCGCCATCTCCCTGAGAAAAGTGAAGATCTCCTACAGACAGTTTAGCTCCGGGAACATGAACAGGTAAAAAGACCTTCGAGCCCCTGGAGAGGTTCTTGATATCACAATTTCCTCCATGCTCAGGTCGACCTGGTACAGTTCTGGCTCCATATTTTGCGACGTTTTGTCGAACTTTATCGTCTGCTAAAACTCCAGCAAATGCTTTAGTCTCTAAAGGCAAGTGTGCGACAGTTCGATCAAGAGTACTCGCTGCGACTAGTTCACCTTCTCGCTTGTTCCATTCGTTTAGTATATCCTGACTGGGAGCAGTGCCAAGGATACCCGGATGGATGAGACCAGGGAACGTCACACCAGGAATATGTCTTGAACTGCAATTGATACCTTCAAAGTCAAAAATGGCTTTTGCTGGCTCGGGATAGATCTCGTCCAAGAACCCGCCTCCGTTTGACTTTGCAAAGATCCCGCAGTAACCCCAAGGTTGTTCGTCAAACGGCTGGATATCGAGAATTTCCACCACAACCACATCTCCTGGCTGGGTGTCTTCGATCTCAATTGGCCCGGAGATGTAGTGGAGGCCATCAAGATCAATGTTCTTGATATCGTCTGCAGAGTCGTTGTTCTTGATCTGTCCTCCTGTCCAATCAAGACATTCTACTTTAAATGGCTCTCCTTGTTTCACAGAAGCAGTGGACGGGATATCAGGATGCCATCGATTATGGATTCCTTTTTGTTCCCAGGCCGGTTTGTTCAAGTCAACTTTCACAGCTGTTCTAATAGGCATTTCTAAAGTTTACTATGAACCAATGGACCAGAACTGATACATGAATATATATATATGTATATTTACAAGCCGGAGAAGTCCAGCGGGATCAAGATAAGGGCCGCGGGCTGGCTTGGCTTGCAGCATATTCAATGGTTGTTACATTTTAATTAGTGGGGGAAAAGTGCTGGAGCGAGAGATAGAAGAGTTATATCAGACGTGTATGGTAAATTAAGTACTTTAACATGGTTTCCACTACTTGTTGATTTTATGGTTTCGTGATCCTGTCATTTTAACATACCACTAGATTTTATATCTACAGCTGTGAAGCATATTTTCTTATCTTATCTTATCAGAAGTGTTTTATCGTGTTTAACAGGATGCCTAAAACGGGATACACCATGACGATCGCTGATAGAGGTTCACATCTATTACGATAACTACGAGCTGAAATGAGCAATGTATGGTCTGTTTGATTAGGTAGTACAATGACTCTGTTTGTTCATATACGTCTAGTTGGAAAGTCCCGCTAACAAACTACCCCGCAATCTGTTACCAAGAATGATGTCAATGTGCTGCATTTAGGGCAAGGATCGGCGGGCATCGCATATTCTCGAGCTGTAATGCATTTATTATTTAGAAGTTCAAGATTGAAAAAACAGTAATTAGCTTGATTAAAAAGAGGTACCAAGTCGACGTTTACTCCTAGACTTTCAAGTTTCTTCATTATTGCTCTGCTGCTGAACCTGCCACTTTCCCCGCCTCCAAAATAGTGGGCTAGGTACATATTCTCCATGCAGCAAACTTCCGAGAAAGGTTCGAGAACAAGAGGAAGTACGAAAGTTATCCGGTTTAGAACTCATACGCCACTCAGAATCAGTTGATTTTTTGCTAAGCTCATCTGACATACTTTTGGTGGATTTAACATTGCCCGGGTTTTGTTGACTTATTTATCTACTAAGGTGGAACAAGTGCGAAACTGATAATTCCATTTCATTCTTCGACTCCTCGGAGAAATTAAAAATCCCAGTCAACTTCAGACTAGCATAGCTATTGGAAGTGATGCTTTTTGACATTTTTGTAGCTGCGAACTTGGCAGTGTCCCTTGTGACTGCCTCTTTCGTCCCCTTCGTCCCTGGCCAGGAGGTCTTCAAGTTAAAAGACGAAGACGACGATAAAGACAAATTCAAGGTGGCTGTTGTAGGCGCTGGTGCTGCTGGAGCCTCGGCGGCATACTACTTGTCTAAACTGGACCTCGACGACTCGTTGGATATCACCGTGTTTGAGAAAAATGACTATGTTGGTGGCCGGACTACCGTTCTTGAATTCGAAGGCGAGAAGTTCGAACTCGGAGCAGGCAGTTTTGTGCCTCAGAATTTGATCTTACACCATGCTGTCCACGCTTTCAATCTCAGTCTTGAAGAGGGGCATGAAGAAGCTGAGTCGTTTGACACGTCCCCATTGGCCGTCTTTAATGGCCGTGAAATCATCTTTGAGCTTGAGTCGTTTTCTGGGTGGAAACAGGCCCTGCAACTGTTATGGAAGTTTGGAGCCAGTCCCACTCGTGCATGGGGAATCTGCAGCCATCTGGCACACAAGTTTTATGAGCTTTATGACGAGCCATACTTCCCATGGACTGATCTGACAAAGGTTGTTGGAGAGGTCGGACTCAACCAGTCTGTTCACGAGATTGCCAGTAAATATTTCAGTGACCGGCATATCAGCAATTCATATCAGTCAAGAATCATTGAGGGAATCACTCGAGGGTTTTTGGCTACCGATATCAACAGGATCCAAGCTCTATCTGCAGCGGTTGTTGTCACTGGATCTGTTGATGGCAGAGCAGTAGAAGGAGGGAACTACAGGATATTTGAGAAGATGATTGAAAAGTCTGGAGCTGACTTGAAACTAAACACAGTGGTGGACAAGATCCATAAGAAAGATGACCACTGGACTGTGAACGGAGAGTACTTTGACTATGTGATTCTGGCCAGCCCTTATCAGTTTACTGAGATTAATGTGAAGCCGCAAATCGACGTTCCCATTGTGGACTACATTGACTTGACGGTGACATATGCCGTTACCACAAAGGTCATGAACGGCAAGTACTTTGGAGCATCCAAGTCTCGGTACTCCAACGTGTTCTCAGTTGACTCTGATCATGACTTTGAGGCAATTTATCATGTTGCCGTGACCAAAAAGGGAGATCAGGTCTACAAGGTCTTTTCCCAAGACAACTTGTCACTGCAGGAGACTGCTACGTTACTTGGCCTTGATCCTCGAGATTTTGTATTTTTCAAGAGTCACCGATGGCATGCATTTCCAGAGATGATTCCGGTCGAAGAGTTTGTCAAGCCAGAAGTAGCTCCTGGGCTGTTTTACACCAGTGGAATGGATCAGTTTATCACTACTATGGAAACCAATGCTCTCTCAGGAAAGAATGCTGCGTATTTGGTTTGGGAAAGGATACGCAGGAAGTTGAGTCACTAGTTGGATGAGATAGTGACTGCTTTATGTTTCATAGAGTGGTAGGATTGCGAGTAGTGAGATCCACGGGCCGTATAAGGTATAATATTAATGTTGACGTTAGTCTAGACTGAAGAATCTGAGTATCCGAGACAGCCGACATGATGGCTGGCTGTAGAGGCTCATCATGCGTAGCCGTATTGCTGGTACATGACCGGAAATGATAGGCAAGGGTACAAGAGTCAGGGGAGTCGTGAGAGTCAGGTAAACGGTATGCAAGGGTCCAAGAGTCAGGGGACTATGAAGTCATGAGAATGAGGCACAAAAACACGAGAGCGGTTCCTCACATCACTATATCATACTGAAATTGAACAATGTCTCACTCGTCCCGCTATACTTTTACTCTTCACAGGTAAAACACTCTTTTATTGTTCTCCATCGGCTGTCAGACCAGTGCCAATAGTCAAATCAGTACTAAACACGGAAGTCTACAGATTAACCTGATAGTTTCATCAATCACATTATTGTAGAGTCAGAAATGTCACACACCGACCGTATAAACGGCTACAACGTGGGTAGCAGGTCGAGACAGCTGAGAATAGCGGAACTGTCGGATTTCATGACCTAGACTATATATGAATTGCATCGACAAGTGGATACTGTATATACAGTTCAGCCGAACACGTACGGCAAAAGCATATACGGTCAAGGACAGCTACGTAGGTAACGTATAGGTAGGTACCCCTTTTATATGTATCCTGTATAGATCGTCCTAGTAGAGCAGGCATCGTGCATAGATAGAACATTCTAAGAACATCACATAATCAGAGTTACATGGGTCATACCAGGGTAGGCGGGGCGGTGCTGTGAACGGTTGAGTCAAACCAGAATGGTCTAACAATGAGAAATAGCACAATATATGAGAAAAAACACAATATAGCAGCTACTTTAACTGACGTATCTCAACTCACATGTTATCAGTTCGAGACCCTTTTTGCTGTCATTAATTTAGTGATATCTCCAATCTGACTCGTTGCTCTCAAATTACTTGTCTCACACGTAAAAAATAACCAGCCTAAGTCCGAGACGAACCGGCCATCGACCCGCCCATCGATGATCCCTTGCAACTAACCCAAACTGCGTAACGGTACTACCGCACTAACCTAATTCAAGATACCGGATCCGCAACCCAGCCAATCATTCTCTCGTTGCCCACCGCGCCGCGTCGTCTATCACTATGTACCTAACTGTAGTAGTGTAATCTCAGAACCCACCGACACAAATACTCCCCGGACATTACGCTGCCAGGTAACCCTGAACCCTGGCCCCGTATTCCGGCCGGGTCCCCCATTTTCCCTCATATATATCTGATTTGTAATCTTCTTTTGTAACATCTCAGTTTTAGAACGTAGTCGAAGGAAGTTTTCAACTCAAAGGATTAGGAAGGATTTGTTCTAAAGAATTAAATATTCTAGGAGAGTAACATTGCAAGGTTTGCAGTTGAGTTATTCCGCGCAGTGTTTTGTGGATTAATTAAGACCTCACTCGACTGATATCCGTTGCCACGAGCTGTTGGAAGATAAGGCGGAAGTTTGAAGAAACAGGAAGTGAGCGAAATCGTGAGAAATCGTGAGAACTCGTGAGCACTCGTGAAAGACAGCCAAAAGGAAGTTTGACGCAAAGAAAGTAAAGCAAAGAAAGCAGAACAACAGACCAAGTTGCACACTGCCATTAATAATCGTTGATCACCACACCCACCATCATCAAAAAGCCCACTCAGGTTCCTATTTATTGTTGAACACAAAAAAAGCCAAAACCGCGCTTTTTTGATATAAACATGACCGCAAATACCCTCCAAGATTTCATGAAAGACGAAGACTCGTTCTTTGACTCGTTTGGCTCAAGCACAAAGGGCTTCAACAACGCAGCAGCCAGTCCCACAATGTCAGTTAATGACATCTTCTCGCGGCCCATTGATTTGGGTGCTGATGAGTCGCCCATGTCGACGTCGTTTTCTCCTGATGAACAGCTGTTCCATGAAAAACGAAAGTCGGACGGCTCGGCATCCAGTGGTGGCCATCCCTCAAAGTCTATCAAGCCTGACCCCCTCGCTGCTCAGGGATCCCTGAGAGTGGGCAAGAAGCCTGGTAGAAAGCAGGACCCCAATGAGCCTGAAAACAAGCGAAAGGCTCAGAACCGGGCTGCGCAGCGGGCTTTCCGAGAGAGAAAGGAACGACATTTGAAAGATCTCGAAGACCGAGTGACAGAGCTGGAAAATGAAGCAGCTGCCACAAATAACGAGAACGATTTCTTGCGTCAGCAGGTTCAGCGGCTACAGACGGAATTGAAAAAATACAGAAATAGCCGGTTTGATCAAAACTCGGTCACTTCTGAGAACTCGGACACAAGCTCCAAGTCTTTCACATTTGAATTCCCGTTCTTCGCCGGAGACACCAATAAGCAGGCCGGCGCTGCTGCTGCTGCTGGTTTGGCTTCTTCTTCTTCTTCTTCTTCTGCTGGCCGAAGCGCTGCACCCACAACCGCTTTGAACACTACACAACTCCACAGAACCCCATCATCTGCTCAGTCTCCCACTTCAGTGGGCTCTGTAAGCTCTGTCGGATCCTTGGCCCACTCACAAAGAAGAAGCACCGGTGGCTCTCCCAGCTCGGCAGTTTCTTCTCCCTTCTCGTTCAGAGAAAACAGTTCTTCGCATACCACCCCGCTCAGCTTACCAGACGTTTCCAAAGGAGAGGTTGCAGCCACTGAAACGTTCTGTGACAACCTGTCTCAAGCTTGTGGTTCAAAGGAGAACCCGCTACCCGCAACTAGTGAAGTTTCAAAGAGTGGGCAATCTCCAGTGGTGATAACTGCTGGTTCTGCTCTCCCTTGGACTTCCCCTGCAAATACAAACAAAGACATATTCAGCAAAACTCCTTCTAGCTCATCTGTGTTTTCTCCTAACTCGTTTGAACTAGACTTTTTAGGAGAATACCGAGATCCTTTGTTTGATGGCGAGGAATTCTCTCTACCAGAACTGCCGACTGCCGAATATAGTCTTTTCGACCCTCTTGAGAACCCTATTGCTAATGCCACCTTTGAATCAATGAAAGAGAAATCGGGAACTCCTGGCGGCCCTGCAATTGCGGCCGACGCTCAGTCGACCAACGACGAAGAGACCGTTCCAGCCAGCAATACTATGATGAGTTGTAGTGCTGTATGGGACCGAATCTGCTCGCATCCTAAGTTTGGTGACATTGACATTGATGGATTGTGTTACGAACTACGGTCAAAGGCAAAGTGTTCAGATAATGGGGTGCTATTGACTGAGAAAGATGTTGATAAGGTTTTGGAAAGCTTCCATTAATGAGTGATTATTGTTTTGTCTGTCATAAATTGCAAGTTTCAAATTTCACTATCTATATATGTTATTTATTGGTGTGAATGTTAATAATGGTATATGTTAAGTATATGAGGTGTTGTTTCAGCCAATCCAGTTCACCGTAGAACCTACCCATCTCACTCAAAGGCTACTACTGTAGCTCTGGGGTCCAAGTCCCCCGTTATCTCTAAGATTTTATCGCCAGTCCAACCAAACTCTAGGCTATCCTTGCAATGAATTGGAACCTCTCGCACAATCTTTGGATATATCATAGTACCGCTCTGCATAGTAGATTCCTCTGTGGGAGTTCCCGGTATGCTCGCATTCGGCGAATTATCCCTTGAAGCAGTTAGCGATAAGCTCTGGAATATGGACATTAATCCATATCCTAGTTTCCACACCACCACGGAATATGTAGCGTGATCTTTGCCCTTCTTCTCAACAAAAACAGCAGCAAGATGCTTCCCGTTTGGAGAGAACTCCAGGCCCCGAATCATATCATATCGCTGTTTGTAGCCCAATGTACTGCTGACTCCTCCCGTCCGTAGGTCGTAAATCAATCCAGTCATTTGATTCTCCAAGTTTTCGCTGTCATGTTCCCGGGTAATGGTTATCGCAAGCTTTTGTTGGCCCTTGTGAAATGACGTACTATCAGGAAATTTGGCGACAATTGTTCCTAAAAACCTGGTAGCTTCTGCTATCAACGATGCACCGCCAATAGGCGATGGCTCTCGCAGAGCAGAGTCTGTAGGATCCAAAAGCTTGACCGCAGCTGAAATCAAAGTCGGCAAATAGTGTTTATCTACTGACTGGTGGCCCTTGTTTTCCGTTACAAGCAGAGAAAGAAGTCGGAGGGAAGTAATCCGCCCGTCGGTCGAATTGTATGAATCTCCGGCCTGCATCGCCAAAGTTGAAATCAGCAGAGTCATATTCCAGTCCGAAATGTCTCTGATACACCGTTCGCATTTCGACAAAACTCTTGTCATTCTTGGGTTGTCCTTGCTCGTGAAACCGTTACTATACAAAATAAATATAATGCTGTCCAAAACATGAATTGGATTGAACCATTTTTGCCAGACCAGCCATCCTCTTCCTAAGAGACTGATGCTTGTTTCTCTAATGGATTCAGCGGCCCCAGACGCGAGACACAGCTGGAGAGATTCTGTCATGTCCTTTTCGAGAAAGTTCAAAGCCTTGGATTTGACATTGTTCGCTTCGATGCAGAGCGTTCCAATCAGCAGCAATGCTTGCTTGCTCCCTTCTGGGTATATGTCAGTTTTGGCGAGGTTTGGAAGTTCGTTTTTCCAAGACTTTGCTAGTTTTATTGCCGACTGCTCATTTTTCAGTAGTTTGTGACAAACTCTTCCTAGGCATATTTGAGAAATATATTCGAACTTGCCGCGAAATACTAGTGCACTTCTGACCAAGCTGACGATGTCAAAGTCGAAGCGTGACAGATACAGATCGGACAATTTATTTAAGTTTGCACCTTCATTGCCGATGGACTCTAGTGCTACACAGGCAAACAGTAGTGGAGCACTGAGCTCACCTTTGTACAACTGCTCTGAATTGGAAACAAGCGTAGTTATCGAGGTCAACTGATCTTCTCGTATTGCCAAACTGATCCGAAGTGCAGTATTCGAAGTTTTATCGGCAGTGGAGAAACAGTCTAAAAGTGCATGAGCATCATCCAATCGATTGATCTGAGCAGTCATTTCAACCAGCCTCTCTAAGTCCATCAATACCAGTGAGCTACCTCGTTTCAGGTTGCTCGCAAGTGGAAGAAGAGGGCTACGGTCCTCTCCACTCTGATTAGCCACCAATGATTTGAAATACAACTTGTCAGTCGAGGCTATTTCTTCCTGAATTTCACTATTCAGTTCCAGGTCCCAGATACGGGTGGCATTATCGTAATCTAGACAAAGCTTGTCATGATTCTTTTTGACAATTGCAATGCTCTTCAAGTTCAAGTTACTTCCTGGTATAAGTTTAGTTAGTTTGCCTTCACCAACATCAACAATCGCGACAGTATTGCTCATTGAAACAGCCAATATCAGATTTGTGGACTCAGCTCCTGCATGTGGAAAGCGGAAAATTCGTAGCACTGGCGAGGCAAATGCCCCTATGCTGCTCTGGACCGTTTTCCTCGCTTTTTCGACTACCACTATTCGTCCGTCAACTGTTCCGAGTACAATAGACGAGCTATCCAGAACGCTACTTTCCACTATCGATATCGAAGATGAGAGATCCAAAACTAGATCAGGGGATTTGTTGAAATCCTTTATGAAAGATTCAATTGTGTGAATCCATAGCTCATTCTTCCTTGCAACTACAATATCCCAATAATTAATTGCAGTGATGTATTTAGCCTCTTTGATGTTTGGTTCCTTGTGGTCTTGTTAGCATCTCTTTTTCCACTCTCCTAAACAGCTGAAGTCAACTTACCCGTAGAAGACCACTCAAAAGACCCTGTCAGCGCACATGTATAGAAGTTTAAATCCTCATCTTCCACCAATGCTAAAAGGCTGCCATTGCGATAGGTTATGCCAATCAAAGATGCATCTTTCGACCAAATTGGGTCTACCGGTACTACCTGTCCTTTTGACACCCAGACCAGTTTGTCATCACTCTGCAGTATACCAAAACAATCTTGATCCCTTGATGTGACTATTTCTCGTATTTTGTTTGTGGCTCCGGAACTGATCTCTTGAATTAACTTCCCGCTTTGCCAGCGAAGTAGTATCCATCCATACTTTTGAGCCAGGACCCAAGAAAACTCTCCTACCTGTTTCATGTCGACTATCTGTTCATTTTCCGTCCCATGTTCCTTGAATATGCTGTCCAACCCCGTCGTTGCTTTGTCAATCAAAGCAATTGAATCCTGTACGCCGTCTCGATGAATCTGATACTCGTTCAGCCCACTTTTAGTGGCTGTGAGGATCCTGCCATCCACCAACGGCACCGCAATTGGCCAATCCCTTAGAGAAAACACCTGTAGAACCTTTTCAAGAGATTTATCATTTAGTATCCACAGTTCACAGCAGTTCCCCCATACAAGAAGCAATTCATTATTGGGGTCATGAGAAACCCCTAGCACTCGAAACGGCAACGTGCGCTGTTTTCTCAACAAACCATCAGGCAGTTGGTACTCGCACAAATAGCCATCACTATAGCCCACGTACAGTCTCTCTGAGGCTGCCGTACATGTGATATAGCTCTCATTGTGTCGTTTGATATGTTCAATTTGGCCCACCAATCGCAATTGGCAGTCATATATCCGCAGCACATCGGAAAAGCTGATCACATAGCCATTGTTGAACGACTTGAACGCAGTTGCGCCGATGTTGTGTTTCGGGATTTCATGGGTAATCCCATAGAAATAGTTCATGGATATTTGTACAGTGTCTATAAAATGTCTTTTGACGTCATTGTGAATATTCGTTCTGGTTATACATGGCGATTAGTGGTACGGCTGTGGCTATGCAAAGATCGGCGGATATCGATAAGATAAGCTTGGATTGTAGTACGGAGATGTAATCTTCGAATATTTGAAGGTTTACCTGGAGTGGTGGATTTTCAGGTGATTGTGCAAGATTGACCGTACATTGTGTTTTCTCAGAGCGAAATCCGGGAAGCTTGCTCACATTTGGTGACGTGTAGATAGCCCACAAAAAAATATGCGCACAGTAAATGCAGGGGGGGTTATATGGTCAAATAATGTTCATTGTTTTCATTCAGACTAAGCGGTATCGATGTCTTGTTCTGGTTTCCATCGTAGAATCTTTGAAAATCTTTGTATTACTAAAATTTAGGAATGTAATGAATGTGAGCTTCATTTCCAACTTTTATGGAACCTATTTAGAACCCATAGATAAAATTGAACTTTGCAGTTGTCGCACTCCAAATTCTCGAAGTAAATTTATAACCAAACATCAGTATAAGTGCCCAAATAGGTCAAAGAAAAAAGAGTCGTGTCTCACAGTGTCGACAGTGCTTTGAAAATATAAATGCTCGTTTCCTCTGCTTGGTATTAACGTTGGACCGAATGGCGCATGTAATATGCAGCTCCGCCTCTACCCACTGTAACAGGTCTGTGAATAGCCACGGAGCACTCATTTTAATTTTCCCTGCTTTGACTTAGAAAATATTCATAAACCGACTTCTCTATGGCCGGGATTTCGATCAGAACTGAGTCCAATACGAGTAGTTTGTCAGAAGTTTTACTACCGGCTCTAGGAATTGACCGAGAAAGTCCCATCTGCTTATCTTATCATTGTAGATAAGGTCAAGTGCTTTTGGAGTTAGCTTCAGGACTAAAATCCAGAGGCTAGTCGAGATAAATTGCTATATATTCCGTGTAGCTATTTCAAAAAAAGAAATTCGGTTTTTTGTTACGTGATAACTACTAGACGGGCCGCAGCGTTTCACAAACACAATCAGTCCCGGTGGCCGAGTGGTTAAGGCGACGCCCTGCTATTATCTAGTAGCCCAGGCGTTGGGCATTGCCTGCGCAGGTTCGAATCCTGTCCGTGACGATATTTTTTGGGGCAAACTGTGAGACACGCTTCATTACATTGTACTACAGTCAAATATTAATGATTATATTTTTATAATTATCTATTTTTACAATCAAATATTACTATATTCTATAATACCTATATAGGAGCATGCTCAACTTGGAATAAAAAAAATATATTATAGTCATGCTTCGTATCTGCCATCCCACTGACTTGCAGCCTGGTCAGGACGGGATGAACTGGTCAAATGCATATCGCTCATGGCGAATAATAAATCATCATCGTCATAAGATTGTGCCTGTTGCTGCTGCGTCTTGGAAGAAATCTTATCAGTAGAATCGTCCTCTTGAAGATAATAAGATAATCTATTCCGTACGCTGGTGCTTCGAGGCTTTGCAACCTTGACATCTTTACTCAAACTTTGATGGTGCGACTCTAAATCGATATTGGCATGCATGTCTTCATAACCAGACGTTCTTCGGTTGGATAAGCTCAACGATTCCCGTCTCGGCTTAGAGTAGTGGAGTGGGATATCCAATGGAGATGATGAGGGGCTCACAAAGGGGCGATCATGGCTAGTAGTCGACGATTTGCGAAGTTCTGCAGACGGTCGTTCACGAGTATGATCTGCAGTAAATTCTTCACTCAATCTTGAAGGAATGAAAGGAGTGTGTTGCATGCCACGAGTGAGAGGTGAGGATGAAGTGGAGAGTTGGGTGGTTGTACCGGGAGAGTAATTTCCTGACGATGAGGGGTACTCTGACGGTTTGTTCATATACATAGATGACTGTAAAGAGTCCGACAGGTTGGTGTGAGTAGATTTGAGCATCTGAAACCTAGCCAACGGATTGCCTTTGACCGGGTAGCCCTCGCTGCTTGAAGTCCCTGGAGAGTTTATACTTGTAGAACCACTGAGGGAGCGGTTATTACGAGGATCAAAGTTTTTAGTAGAGTCCACCATTTTCACGAAATCTCCAATGTCATTGCTTGGTAGGTAGAGACCCGAGCCTGGCTCCATTGGAGAGGACGCAGTACTGCCCATACTGGAAGGCTCGCCAATGAACGACTGAGGTCTTCTCCCAGTGACTGAGGACACCTTGGGCCACTGGCTTCGCGAGCCAAAGCTACTGCTGAACTTGGGTAACGACGAGCCACTACTGGTAGAGGAAGAGATGACGTTTTCAGGCACAGCAGCAGCACTTGTTGCACTAACGCTCTTCGCGTATGAATTAGCAGAGGAGGTCGATGCATTTGAGGGACGTCGTGGAATCCGCAGTGCGGCTAGTGAACTGTTGGAGGGGATTCGAGTGAAAGAGGTGGCTCTCGGAGACGAAGCGGCTGCAGCAAATCCAGCACTGCTGTCTCCGGGAGATGCAGAGAGAGATGGCGATTTGAAGGGCTGGATGAATGAGACAGCAGGTCGAGTGGGGACGTTTTGGGTGGAGGTGGTGGATGTGCTGGTGGCGGTGGTAGAGGTTGGCACAGTTGTGGAACTTTCTGTTCTTTCCTCGCTTGAAGATTTGATCGACGTTTTTCGGAGTTGAGAGGCGTAAGACCCACTGGACGTGCTGTCTTGACTATTTCGGCTTACCCGTTGTTGTACGGCATTGTAAGGCTGCTCATCTAGGGATAGAAAATGAGAGCTTAGTAGAGCTTCAGAATCCGAGACCCGGAAATCAGTGTTTATTCGATACGACACTGATACCCGCATGGATCCAGCAGGAGTATCTACTGGATTGAACTCAAATGTATCGAGATGTGAATCTTTGGTCTCGAAAAGTGCCTTTGTCAACCCGACTCGACCCTTCGAGGAAATGGGGTTCATTCCGTTAAGGATCCTACAACCGACAGTTATGGGAGTCACGTTGAGTTTGGCCCTCGTCAACCGAGTTCTCAGTTTCCACGACGGTATTAGTCGACTGTATGCATATAGAGACCTCAGCAAAATAATGGCTTGCTTGTAAACTATTGGGAGGTCGATTAAGTTTTCGGGCCCAGGAATAGCCGGATCGACGGAAAAATCAACAACCCATCGTTCCAGAACCACTTCGGTTCTGCCTTTGGGGACATTAACAGTTTCTCCAGAGGAAGCTACTTGAATTAAGGTCTGTTGCGGACTTAAATGTCGCAGATCCAAATAGGTCTCGACCACCAAAGGAGGGATTGTGGCTGATTCTATGTCTACGGCTCGCCATAATCGGAGATCTTCTCTGAAATTGTCGGTTTCTTCAAGTTCGATGTTGAACCATTTATTTACTTTTGGCTGGGCAGTTCCTCGGTTGTATACTGGGCTCACGGGGATCCTTGATTGGATGATAATCTGGGCTGCTTTGGTGAAGTAGTTCTTGTTAGACGGTGAGCAGAGATACGGTGAGCAGGGGACGGCGGGCAAAGGGACGGGGACTAAGCACTTTAGTACTATGACGACCCTTCGGTCTTGCCCGGTTGCAGGTTCGACGTATTATCTCGTCATTCACTCGCTCCACCGTCATTAATTTACGTCTGCCATTTACGTCCGCCACATTTACGTCTGCTCGCTCTACAACTTTACATAAAATACCTACCTGTATTATCTGATTCAACTTTGTATTAGCTGTTCGATCTCGTTGCGACATTTCGTGTTGTTGTAATCATGTGTTTTGTCGTTTATTCTTATAAACTTTTGTGTTTCAATTCTAAAATATTTAAACGTATGGCTAAACGTTTTGTGCTCCCTTCAGTTTTGGCACTTTGGGAGGATAGAGCAAAATAATACTAAGGCAATATTCCTTTTATCTCTTTTGTGCCTTTCTATAACCCATTGACAACGAACGTTAGGCACAAGACATGGGCACACACAAAAAACAAGCGCACAGGGGTGGGGTTGTTTTATGGGAAATCGCAATGGTACAAAAACCTGCTTTACTCTTCAGGTTTCACTACGGATCAGTTTCACGATTTGGGGATGTTGTGATGGTGCAAGAATGAATCACTCTGATCACAGGTTGATAACCGGAAGGTTGGTTGCATGATGACTAAGGTGGGCAGGGGTTGTCAGAAGACCTTGGAAGTCGGTGAACGGTCGTACGTCAGGAGTGAGAGGTGAAGATGACGTCTTTTATTAGTATTATATATACTGTACAGTGGCATGTTGTGGGGATGAGGGACTGACTTTTACGGAAGTTGTACGAGGTGTGTGAGGAAGATAGTTCGAGTTGTAGGGTCAGTTCATAGGTGGCGTACAGGAGAAGTTGGAACATGAGAGCTTTTGAACAAATATACAAATGTACCTGATCTATAACAAAATACATACTATAAGATAGAAAGCCATCATAGATATATGGGAGTTATCCCCAACTCTCCAACTCATCTCTCAAAGTTAGGTTATTATTAAACATAAACTCCGCATTAACCTCTCATATCTCCACGTGACTTTCACTTATCTTGCATACAAGCCATCGGTGATCACCGGTATACATCATAGATAAAGGGGATGGCGATAAGCGGGGTACACTGTAGTATTGGAATGCTACGGAAGGAAAGGAGAGATGATGAGAATGAGTGATAAGAAGAAGGTTAAAAAAATATGATAAGAAACAGGGGACACAAGTATGTTGGGAGTCGTAATTCTCTATTACATCTCATCTCTCTTTAATTATGTACCCAATACCCCACCAGGGCCACCTGCTACATTCACTATTAATAGCTTATATATATCACTTGATAGCTATCATCTTACCCACGTATAGTAGTAGTACACACACATTAGAGAGTGTAGCACCTATCATGATCGATCATCTGCATGATTTCATTTCAGCCGCGTAAGCCACGTAACTAGCGGATACATGTAAGCTCCAAACGCTTCTGGATGAACTGATCATTCTTTGCGAATACATCAGTGATCCATCTCCAAACACTCCCCCAATGTCCCTCAAAGCCAACCTAAAAGCAGCGAGAAATGCATTGGTTGCCGAAAGTTACGAAGAAGCTATAGAATATGCCCAACAAGTCATAGAAGAAGACCCTCGGAATTACCACGGGTATGTCAACTGGAAAATCACCACCCACGCTAAACACTAACAAGATATGTATTTATCGGCAAAGGATCCGAACTACTGAAAAAAGACAAACAAAGCGAGGATGCATATCGAAAAGCGATCGAGATCAATCGCGATGACCCAATTGCCTGGAAGGGAATGCTGGCATTGTTCGAGGCATCGCTAAATCCCGGGAAATACTTGGACGCATTTGTAGGGTTGATCAAGGCATTGGAGAAATTGCAAGATGTCACTGCGGCTGGAGCAGCGTACATCAAGGCCAGTAAACTCATTAAGAATAAAGGTGATCAAGCGGCCAAGAAGAAGCTGCTCTTCCTGCAATTGCGCGAGAGCGACATATTCGACTTCCTGGAAGGCTACTTTCCTCCGTATGAAAAGACTCTCAAGAGTCTTATTGCCATGCTTGAAAACGAAGAGGCAAGCGAGATCAATAAAAAGATCGCCAAGAACAAGTTCAGGGTCGGCATGGACTCGAGCATGATGACCGTAGAAGCGACCAGATATAAAATCTTCAGCGAAAGTAAGTTGCCCGAGCTATACAACGAGCTGATTTCTGTGACTCATGACGATGATTTGCGGCGGAAAACAGAGTCTTCGTTGTTATCATATAAATATCGACTGCTACTGGCCTCAGCATCGAAAGAAGATAAGAAATCCTTACTCTCTGAAATACAGGAGCTGGCCACCGGTATGGTTGTCATCAAAGCATTGGACCCACTAGCTCTGAAGATCTCAATTGAATTGCAGGACGTTGAAGACTTCAGAGATCTGGACCAAGATGTTCTAGAGTATTATTCTACCAATTTAACTACGGGTGGACTGGTCAAACTCATCCAAGGGTTTTTACATTCGGAGATATCTCCCTTTGTTGTAGGTGTCAAAGACTCGACAGAGATGAAACTATCAACAGTTCCCAAAGAAACAGTGCCCTCTAGTGATTCACCCGACCAGGAAGATCTCGGCCTCCTCGAGGACTCTAACTTGGATCCCACAGAGCAGTGGACCCCAGCATCGGTCCTCGAAATCATGGCAGAAGGGTTTGACCAGGACTCTGACTGTGTCTTCTCCCACCGAATCCTCGCAGCATACTACATTCGAACTCAAGAATACGAGTCAGCAGCCGACTTTGCTCGCAAGGGTCTAGGGACCATCAAACGAATCTCAGCCGAGACTAGTGCCACCTTCGAGAACGGTAAAAACCATCTCTCAGCTATCCTCGGTACCGCATATATATACTACGAGGCCCCCAAGAATTTCGGTTCAGCTCTTAAACTATTCGACTTTGTCCTCAGTCGAGCACCGGATAATATTGCTTCCAATGTCGGAAAGGGTCTTGTCCTGAAAGAAATGGGCTCCCTTGAAAAGGCAGAAGAATTGTTATCAAAAGTGGTAACTAGCTACCCGGATAATTACCAGGCGCTGGTCGAGCTTTCATGGTGCCAGATTTTACTGAATCAACACGAGCGTGGCCGAGCAGGACTCAGAAAGAGTCTGGAAAACATAACGGGGCACGATCCTCAATCTGTCGACGCGAGAGCACAGATCTGGTGGCGATTAGGTCAAAGCTATTGGACCTGCCGTGAAGAAGATTCCAACGCAGAAGAGGCTTTCAACTGTTTTGTCAACAGTCTTCAAGAAAATGCAAACTACGCCCCAGCGTACACCTCTCTCGGCTTCTTCTACTCAGAAGTAGTGGACGATCAATCACGAGCCATGAAGTGTTATTACAAGGCCTTTGAGTTGGATTCTGGAGAAATTGATGCTGCTGAGCGCTTGGCAGACGACTTCGCTAACAAATCACAATGGGACTTGGTTGAAGTTATCGCTAGTCGAGTGGTTGATTCCGACAGACTCAAACTACGGGCTGGATCAAACAAAAGTTGGCCATACCGGGCACTGGGTATAGTTGGGCTCAACAAAAGAGATTATGCCTTGGCAGTGCAGAATTTCCAAAATTCATTGCGAATACTTCAAAAGGACGTCAATTCTTGGATGGGGCTGGGAGAAGCTTACTTAAACAGTGGTAGGTTCACTGCCGCTACAAAGGCTTTTACACGAGCAATATCATTAGATCCTTCAAACTGGGTCCTCCATTACTTTCTTGCCATTTCTCAGAGAGATTCTTTCGAATTTGCACAAAGTATACAGTCTTTCAAAACGATACTGAAAGATAAACCAAAAGAGTATGGCGTGGTGAGCTCTCTCGTTGATACATATTTGCGATCTGCTAAACAAAACGTGTCGGAGAATTTGTATGGTGAAGCTGTAGAAGATGCAACAGAAGCAATAAGAGCCTGTTACAGAACTCTTACCGAAGACGACCACTTTACCACCAATATTTGGAATTACATTAGTTTGTGCTGTGAGGTTTTGCTGACGGTTTCTTCTAAAGTCCATCATGCTCCACTGGAAATTATTGCAGAACTATTAGAAAAAGGGAAGCGATTGTTTCCAGAGGATATTGGCGACATCTCGGTTGATGGAGAAACGAGAAGCGTGTTGACATCATTCATGATATATGCGGCCCAGCTTTCTTTGAATAGCAGCAGGCCAGACAAATCAAGCCAGGCTAGCGGCTACTACAATCTTGGGCTCGCCTATTTGAAAGCTATTTACTACAGTGAACGGCAGAATAGTGCCTACTTGGAAGATGCTATAACTCATTTGAAGAGAGCAATTCAACTGGAACCAAGAAACAGCGATATATGGAATGCATATGGAATTGCCTCGGAACCGCTCAATGCCCGAGTTGCTCAGCATTCTTTTATTCGATCCCTGAGTTTGAATCCTCGAAATCCATCTACTTGGGCGAATCTTGCCGTTCTGTACATGTGCAATGGTGACTTGGAATTGGCCGGAGAGACATTCGAAAAAGCCCAGTCGTTGGATCCTGAGTATACAACAACATGGTTGGGCCAAGGCTTAATCGAGTATGCAATGGGAAATGCTCGTAAAAGCGAGACACTGTTCGAACATTCGCATCTAATCTCAAGAGGATCAGAAATGTTGCCGAGCCTGCTTTATGGATTGTCCAAATTTGAACAAGCCAACCGACCAGACAATCTTAAAAGGGGTCAGGAGGTAGAGCTGGGAAGCGGTATCGTCGCTTTGCAAAATTATGTCAGACTGGCTCCTGATGTCGAAATTGCCCTGCTTGTGCAGGGTATGCTGTTAGAGCGAGAAGCAAATTATGGCATGGCTATTAAGAGCGTTGAAGACGTCGCTAGCCGTATAGAGCAAAAGTACGAGAAGACTGAGAGTAGCGATGATCTGATAAAGTTTTGCAAAGCAAAAGCCTTGTTGTCGAGGTTGCACTTAGGAAACCAGCAGTTTGAAAAGGCAGTAGAGCATGGTCAAACAGCACTTGATATTTTGGACAGTACCGGAAAGGCAGATGGTGAGAAGAGTTGTGTTCTTTCGACTCTACTGAGTACAGGTTTAGGACACTACTTTAATGGTTCGTTCGACGAATCCATAGACTGCTTTAGAAGGGCATTGGAGCTCTCCGAGGAGGCACAGGACGTGGTCATTCTGCTGGTTCAGGTGTTGTGGGCGCAAGGGGGCGAGCAACAGCGTGAAGTTGCAATAGAGCAGCTGTATGCTAGTGTAGGTTCTAAAGGTTCTGGTATGCGAATAACTCTAATACTTGGGGTCCTGGGGTTGATTCGTGATGCGGATCTATTAGATGCCTGCAAAGAAGAACTTGAAGGATTGACGATAGAAGATCTGGAATTGGATAAAGACGCAAATGTTCAGGAGATTCTATCCCTTATTAAACAGAGCATTGACCCTTGGCAGAAGGCAGGCTTTTTGTGGCCATCGAATCACAAGATTTGGAAACAGCTGGATCCCCGGATTGCTCTGCACCTTGCCAAAGGTGGACAGGTTATTTCGGCTGAGGAGCTCGGGGAAGTACATCTGAAAGCGGATTCTGGTTTAGAGTCGTCACAGCGAGCTGTATTTCTGGCTCCTTGGAAGATACCTGGGTGGGCTGCCATTGCGAGTGTTAGCTGAATGAAACCCTAACAATGAGTGGTAATCATAAATCATTAAATAGCATCATAATCTAATGTACATGTGAATTATTAACAGAGTGTGAGAGAACCGTTGTCATATTACAGCCTCACCTGCTCCTGAAGAATTCTGATGCCGGCTGTTCTCCAAGTAATTATTGTCCCTGTATGTTTCAGGTGTCTAAGTCATCCATGACCCGGACTTCTTTTATTTTCGAAGAATCGGGATTTATAGACTCAACAATGACCATGGCCAAGACACTGGACGGTAATGAATGAGTCAAACGCATGTGTAGTCCTTTAAACAGTGCTCGAAACAGCCCAACTTCCTTAATCAAGTTTCGAGCTACTCGAATCACCCCGACTTTGTCGTCAGGACGTAAACATGAGATCTCGTCTGCCACAGCCAGCTGCTGACGAGTTTTGACTACGTCGAGGAAATTGGAAGCAAACGCAGCCGAAGTGCTGGCCAGTGCAGACGAAACCCCGTATTCTAGCGGACCTAGGTCTTCTTCTTTGTTGAAATACTCCTTAGCCTGTTCATATGTTGTCCACCACACTACTGAATGCGGCAGGAAGACAGCAATTCCCATCCAGTATCCACGGAAGTATCCACGAACACCTTCGTTAGCATATATTTGCTTCACCAGTTTCCAGGTAGAAGCATTTGCTTTGCCTTCTTTTATTTGCATTCTTCCTTTCAAGACCTCCATAGGAGTCCATATGAAACTACTGGTGATCTCGGCTACTGCTCCACTGATAACGTAGTTTGAGAAAGCACCTTCTCCAAGATACGGGGTAAGTTCTTTTTTGCATTGACGGTACGAGACCATGTATATTGTGAATGCGGGAGTCGTCAGCGCAATAGCTGGCCATACCCCTCGGTAGTATCTCTGGACTGGCAGAATGTAACTGAAATTTGTTGACGTTTGTTGTAGAGTTCGTATGGTATCGATTGGATAGAATGCTAGTTTACTGCCTACTGCTCCAAAGCTGGTTAGTGGGTTTACTAACTTTCACGAATACAAATATGCTTTTTACTCGGATCAGGTCGATTAGGTCCGTCAGTTCAGTTTGATGCAGACCTAATTCTTTGATCCTTTGATCTCTGACTCAATTAGAGCCCGAAACAAGTTCTATAAACAGCCATGTCACACTTACACAGAGGCAACAATAGTGGGGATATCCATGTTGTCCTACGACCTGACAATGATTGACCTGACCTTGCTAGAGATTGATTTAGTTGAAAAGTTTAAGCTGCTAACTAGCTTGCAGTCTGGCCAATCTGTCGTCGTTTTGGTTTAAATGATTTACAACAATGGAAACTCTTTTCTACAAGCTATATGAAACTAACTAGTTTGAAGTCCTTAGACTCTGAGGTTTGCTCCTGGATCAAAGGTAAGGATCGATTTTAATTTTTCGGTGGTCGAGAAAAAGTCGGGTCAACGCGAGAACGGGGGAAGAGTCATGAGGTGTAGAACTGAAATGAAGTTGAGTCGACCTTCAGGAGGTTAGTAGATTGTATGAAATCAAGACTGAGAGAAGATACTAGATGTAAGATTGAAAAAGAGAGAAAATGCTAATCGAATACCGTAGACAAGATTCATCATGTCAACGCTCATTCATCACCTGTCATTTAGTGGACCCGTATGCAGGATCCCGCTGATCGGCAGACACGGTGCATACGCGATGGATAGGCGATCAATGAAAGTTTAATAATTATGAACACGCATAGTAACGATAAATAGAACTTTCGCAATGATAGATAATGCTGAGCGCAGAACATACCTGTGCTTAAAAGATGGTACGCAAAAGTGTAAACTCTATAATTCCAGCCTGCTCACAAGCCCACGATTTGCGTATAACTTTCGTAGAGTCGCTTCACGATCTCCAAACCTCCGCCAGGGAATACAATACACATAGAAATTATAGTCATAAATACGACGCCAAAATACGTAGATTTATCGAAATCGTAGGATCCTTGCCTCCATGTCCCAATGAGGAGCGTTATTATAGCAGAATTCGACAGGGGTTCAGTCAGGCAATGGCGGTACAACAGGATAGGTGTAGAGAGTGTTTGAGGTTATATAAAGAGGTAAAGAAGAGTAGGTGTTTGTAGGAGTCTGCTTTGTTAACCAGAGCAAGTTGTTGCTTGAAAATATTAATGCTCTGCAGGCGGCTATTGAAGGAACCAACAACATTAGGCGGCCCGATCTCAGCCAAGAAGTCAACAGCTTCAATGATGGCAGCTGGGATGCCAAACCCGACAAGAGTGATCCAGACGCTACAATCACAGAGAACGAGGAGATACCTGATATCTCTCAATGGATCGAGCTAGACGACGACTAGGTATTTAAAAGCTTTACTGTATAGCAAATATGTCTATTAATTCTTGAGTAACCTCACATCATATTATACACTATTATTATTTATTAACAAAGTCATAACCACGTGTTGCCCAACCGTATATAGCTCAACTATTGACAATGATGATAATCACCATCTCCACTAGTCAAGTTACTTAGTTCTCAGGCTTCTTGCAAACATACAACATCATAGGAGTAAAGAGTCCCTCTTTAGCACCCTCAATCACGTACACAGCAGACTGCTCAACGGCAACAGTCACCTTCTTGGTTCCGGAAGGAGCAAGACCAACCTTCTCCAGTATGCCAACGGTCTGCATTGTGACCCATCGACCAAGAACCGAAGTTCGGGCAAAAGTAACCAAGTCGCTCATATTCTGGATGTGCTTCCACTCTCCAGTAAGGGGATAGTACCAAGGAACAGCGTCGGTATTCTCGGCCAAATCTCGAGCATATTGAATTTCAAAGCCAACCTTTTTCAGAGCAGCCTCGCAGACACTCTTGGTCTGCATCTTGGGGACACCGTTTCCGATTTCAATTCCATAGACGATCTCTCTGTGTCTGGGGTTGTTCTCGTCATACTTATCAGACAGCAACCACTCGTAAACACCGAAAGTTCCACCGGGCTTCAACACTCGGTAGATCTCTCCATACACACCCTCAAAGCTGGGAGCATGCACAGTAGCCTCGATAGCATAAACTGCATCGAACGAGGCGTCGGGGAAGTCCATCTGCATGAAATCACCCTTGACGAACTGCAACTTCTCAGACAATTTGTTCTCGGTAGCCCATCGGTTAGCTCGAGCAATCTGGTAGTCGTTATTGTTAAGTCCAACCACAGTAGCACCAGTGAATCGGTGGATCTCTCGAGCAGGACCACCCACACCACAGCCGACATCAAGCACTCTCATGTTCTCAGTGATCCCGGTCTGGGCAGCCAAGTAGTGCTCGTGTCGGGCAATAGCCTGTCTGAACGGCTCAGTGGGGTAAAACCGACAGAAATGGAAGGACTGTCCCCAGCCGTACTCGTAGAAATCAGTTACCAAGTTGTAGTACTGTCGAGTCAGCGAGGCATAGTCGTTGAGACGTTCCTGCTTGTCCTCGGCAGTCTCATTCTTAGGACCTTTGTTGTCCCAGTGCTTGAAGTATCCGTCCACAGCAGCGGCCATGGCCTTTTTGTCTTTGCCGACAAAAGAGGACCATCCCTGTTTGCCAGCATCGCCGTGCAAGGCTTTGGCGAACTGAGCGTCTTGCTCAAAGTTCTTGGGAGCTAATTTAGGAACAGTGGTCATTTGGCAAAATAATGAACGAAACGGGAGTTTAGAGTTTTGGGATGTGTTTACAACTGTTGAAGTTCTGCTGTCCTTAAAAGAGAAAAAATCGAGAAGCGGCCCGGATATATATGGGGGTTACGTAAAAAGTTTCAGCCTGTCGTATTCTTCGGAAGATCAGGGGGTAAGGTTAGGTTTCCACTCAGGGTCCTTTTACGATATACGGTCACGTGGAGATAAGTTTATCGTACAGCGTATATAGTACGTAGAGCGTATATTAAACTGTAAATACGCGGGGTGTAGCTTTTGCATGATATAATTTATTATAGAGGACGTTATGGTTTCATATTCATACTTCAACTGACACATCTGGGGCGACTGAGGATTGCCGAGATACGGCCGGAGTTGGTCCAGGAGTTTCGTCTGTTTCCGGTTCCGGGGCTTGGCCATTGGATCCCAGCAATTTGACCAGCTGGGTTTCAAACTTGATGACGGCATTTCTTGCTACACTCTCAGGTAGCTGTTTTATCTTGTTAGTTATGGTACTTAAAATGACAGGTTTTGCTGAGTTTTCTTTCCACTTACATTGCTCACTTTGTCCAATAACTCCTTTATCATTTCCACACTGTCTTCTGTAGTCGGGATATACAGTTTAGATAGACCTCCACACAAAGCTCGTCGCTCATCTTTAGAATCGGTTACTTGTATTCTCTCCACCATCTCAATGGCCAGCTCTAAATGATTTGTTGAGTCCTTATTTCCATGAACAGCCTTATCGTTGTCCACACTGACAATCTTGAGAGGATCCGTCCAGTCTAGCAGCTGGGCCAGAATATGAGTTGGAGCCAACGTTTCATTGTCTTCATCGTTCTCATAGAGTTGCGTCAATCGGCGAACACTGTCCACCACGACTGCTGCCATTCGCTTCTGGTTCTGCGGAGAAGAATAGCAGTATACCGGGAGACAGTAACTCAGCGTTTGGGTGAGTCCAATATTGTAAGCCGAGTCTCCATTGAAGTAGACCAGAACCAACGCCTTGATAAGCTCTTCTTCAGTGAAAACCCCACCGAGCAACAGTTTGCACAATGACTCTGCCGTTAGAGCTTGAACTTCAGGCTGGTCAGGATTTCGCACTGCCTTGAAGTACAACTTATAAGCTGTGATGGAATCCACCCCGTCTTCAACGTCCAACACACTGGTACCGTGAATCATCAAAATGTCAGTAATGATCTTGATAGCTTCCATTTTGAGAGAGTCGTCACCTTGAGCATAGCACTGATGGAAGAGCATCAGGGTCTCGGAAGCCAGCTCCTTGCTCAACAGGCACCCTAGTCCAAGACACCTCAGTCCACGTTCTCGAACCGGGGCGTCCCTCGAGCGAACTGCGGGGAAAACCAGAGAGTCGAGAAGGCCTTTCAGGTGTATATTGGTCTCCAGTGGTTTCTCGATCAACTCTAGACCAGACTGGGCAACTGACAGGCATTTCAGAATAGTAATAAGTTCCCTCTCTTGAGCTTCTGTCGTGGCACTCGCCGCTGAAGTGTCCGGGATGTCGGAATCGTCATGATCAGGGTTGGCATGGTCGTCGGCCCCAACCGTATCCCGAATATCTGAGATAAGTTCGAGTAAAACTTGTGAAAAATCTCGTTCGTTAACTGAGATCTTTTTGATGATTTCTACAGATTTCTTCAGCAGGACATCATTGAGATTTTGCTGCACAGCAACGTCTCTCAGCAAGCCCAAAGTCTTTCTTCGACCGATCTCATCACCAAAGTCATAGGTCTCGGCAATGGTCAGCAACTGTTCCACAATAAATTCAACTTCGTCGTCTTTCTTCTTTCCCAGTTGCTCAATATACATTTCTATGAGGAAAGCTAGTTTTGTCAGTTCTGGCATTTTCTGTTCAATCAGTTCACTTAGACTCTTTTCCACACAGTACTCATTGTAGGCCCTTGCCAGGAATACTGATTCTGCAGTCAAGTTCTGCCAAAAGTCGTCGTCAAATTCAAGCTTGGCCAGTGTATCTCTTCTGTGTTCAAAGAAGACCTTCATTGCAGTATCGGCTATCTTTGAGTTTATGATATCCAGTCGTTCCAGTAGTTCGACCAAGTCATTGTTGGCAGTGGGCAGCCAGTTACCAACAAACATATTAGTGGCAGCTGCATTGACGGCAGGATCTCGGTCTTTAAGACCCCACTGAAGGATCCTCTCTCGCTGGCTGATAGAAAGCAGTCGGAAGTCACCAATTTCTTTCATTATCCTGCTGTAGAAACTCTTTCTGTTTAAGCTGCTCGTATCCCATGCCCTTTCAAGGATAAAAGGCAGGTTTTTCCTGTTCTTCACGATATTAAATAGAATAGCTCTGCGGACATCTGGTGAGGAATCATGCTGCAGGCTCATGAGTAGGACATTTGTCACTTGGTCAGAAGATTCCTGGTCGTCACTATTTTCATCTTCCTCTTCCACTCCCTGCAGCCGCGACAATGCCAGCGCGGCTTGTAACCGCACGGTCTGCTCTTTGTCAAACATCCGCCGGCACAGCTTGTCTCTGATCTCTTCAAACAAGTCGTCGTCCAGTTCTCCGAGACTGTTGATCAGCAGAGCAATCAGCTGACACACCCTGTACCGCACGGTCTTATCTTTAGCGTCAATTCCGCGAAGAAGATGTTTGATAATCAGTTCCACAAACGACTCGCCGTCCTCGCCGAGGTGAGCAGCGAACGCTTCCACGAGTTTGAACACTCGATCCGCGCAGGTTTCGGCCTTTTTCACCGGCAACACCCGGTTCACCAGGGAGACAAAGATCTGGTTGAAATAACCATCGATTCCGACGCTGGCCGCTCGTTCTTTCAGGCTCTTCAGGTTTATCACCAGTTTGCGATGTGCGGCTACGGTTTTTTGCGAATCTTGAAAGATCTGAGCGACCAGACCGCGCAGGGTTTGGATATCATTCTCAGTTACACCGGGGGGGAGATGGGACATGGATGGTACTGTCGAGTTACAACTGGGATCCCGTGCTTTGTTTATATAAATAATGTTGTTGTTGAAACGCGTAAGTTGTCAGTGTCGCGTTATTTGTTTATAACAGATCGGCACTATACATTGTCACGTGCAAGGCTAATGTGCGGCTCATCATGCATCATGCAGATGGTGAACAAAATAAGAAAAAAAATATGTTCTTGAAACTTTTATATATTTCCAGTTAGACAACCGTTCATTTCACCCACCCTCAGCCATGAACGTCCATAGGTGCAGATTTGTGGATTACACTCCACACACAATCACAGCCATCCGTTTCCTAAACGAGAAATGTTTGGCCCTGGGAAGATCAAATGGAGATATCGAAATATGGAATCCTGCGTATTGGATCCAGGAACAGACTCTGCGGGGCGGTAAAGGCCGTTCTATTGAAAGCTTGGAATGGGCTGTGTCTGACGGCGTGGCCCGTCTGTTTTCTATTGGCGGTTCGACCGCGGTGACCGAATGGAACCTGAAAACCGGCCAACCGCTCGCTCACCATGACTGCCATTCGGGTGTCATTTGGTCGTTGACTGTAGCTGCCGACGGAAGTAAACTTGCTGTAGGCTGTGACAACGGTTCAGTTACTCTGATTGATATTTCAGGCGGCCCGGGTGTCATGGAACATCTGCGGATCCTGCAACGATGCAATGCTCGAGTCATGTCGCTCGCCTACAAAGTTGAGGATCAGATCCTGGGAGGATGCTCCGACGGCAAGTTACGAATATGGTCTACTGAGGCGTCATTAAATGGTCGAATCGTGGCAACGATGCGAGTAGACAAGTCGAAAACTGACGAGACCTTGGTCTGGGCAGTGCTCACTTTAAGAGACGGGAAAATACTGGTGAGTGGAGACTCTACTGGAAGTGTAAAGATTTGGGACGGAACCAACCACTCGTTACTGCAGAGCTTCAAAATTCATGAAGCTGATGTGCTCTGTCTAGCAGCAGACTCTTCAGGTGACCGAATCTTCTCTGGTGGTGTCGACCGAAAAATCGTTCAATACCGTCTGGTAGATAGCAAGCTGAAAAAATATACAAACATAGGTTCCCGTCTTGTCCACGCACATGATATACGTGCTATGGACACATCGTCCGAATCACTCAAAGGGAAAGGTCTGCTGGTCAGTGGGGGCGTGGAGAAGACCATTGTCCTCAACTCTATCAAAGATTTCCCTGATGGCATGTTCCGAAAGGTTCCTATTACTAGACACACTTCTGTGGTTGGCCTCTGTGTCGAACCCCGATTAGCATACTCATGGGCAGATCAAACTGTAAAGATATGGAAGATTGACGAGTACATTGAGCCAGAAGCCGCTGATAATTTACCGGAAGAAAAGGGGTCTAGATTGGTGTCTAAAATAACACTGGCCAACGAGGAAAACATAACTTATTGTGACATATCCTCCGACGGGTCGTACCTCGCAGTATGTACATTGGCTGAGGTGAAACTTTTCGAGCTGTCTCCCTCATCCACACACTCGCTAGAGGTACAAAAGGCTCCCTCTACTGCTATAGAAAACCTTGGAGCTCGAGTCATCAAATTCATCCCTGCCTCCAACCGGCTCATACTGGTCACTGCCGAGTCAGACGTTTACCTCTATGATATCGCGAGAGACGAGGTAATCGAACTCGACACCTCAGATCACTCATCTCCAATTTTCCATCTCACAGTCTCTCCTTCGGGAAAGTACGCAGCTTGCGGATCACTCAGCGGCCAGATTGACATTTTCGATCTGAAACACTCCTCGTACCAAGGAGCTCTCCCAAAGTCAAATCAGACACCCTCCGCTATGCGATTTACCAACGAGGACACATTAATAGTTGTAACAACTAACTTTAGAATCCTCGAGTTCTCTCCGTCAGAGTTATCTCTTACAGCATGGTCCCGACGTAATTGGGACGTGGTTCCAAAGGAATTAACGGGTCAGTCTGATCGTTGCACCGGGATATTCGTCGACCAGACAGACTCAAAAAAGGTCTGGTTATGGGGAGCTAGTTGGTTGGGATATGTTGACCGATCTCTGAACCTTCCCAATGAGCGAGTACTGAAACGTAAACTGGATAGTGAGCTTGCTGTTGACGGTGATGAGGAATCTGAGCATGGAAAGGGAAAAGCGTTCTCACTAAGCAACAAATACAGACCTATTCTATTCGCCGATTCTCTTGGCCCAGGAGAACTGTTTGTTTCTGAACGACCTGCATTTGACATTTCTCTACCGGCTGCCTTTTGGTCCAACCATAAAATTGTATTGTAGTGTATATAGTACTCATTTAATAGTCATGATTTATTATGTTATTTTACAAGATGCTAATAATGAGTTCTAAATATCTACAAGGGAATGGTCCAACAGGGGCAGAGTCTCAACTAATAGTCTCTAAATATCCGTACGAGTTGATCGATTCGAAACAATTGACCCAGCAACTTTTGCTCCTTCATTCGCATTTCAGCCAGCTCCTTTTTTTCCAGTTCAGACAAATATTCATTTTCATGGCCCTTGACATCTTCTCTCTGCAGTTTGATCACCAGAGTAGGATTGCGGTTTCGTTCGTCTACCATTCGCGTATAAATACGATTCATGGCCTGGTATAAATCCTGAACAATCTGCGAGTAGGCACTGCTGCGACGATGGAACCACAGATAGAAGGTACGACTGGGAGCTCGGTCATTTCCACGAGGAATTTCTTGTAAATCGACGCACCCTATTTCCTGCAGATCCGAAAGGAAATTTCTGATGTCCTTAGATTGGAGGAGCGTAAGCTGAGACAGCAGCTTTTCGTCGACTTTTCCTTTATCGCGAATAACTCGAAGGATTCTTGTCGAAGATGGGCCAAACTTGTTGTAAATAATGCTGTCGTAGGTAACAAGCTTCAAGTCGGCTACCACATTTTGAAATGGTACAAACCATTCTCCTCCTCCTCGGGTGCCGACTTTTTGTAAGAACCGGACAGACGAATCTGCCAGTACTTCCAAATGTCTGTTCAGAACATCCAGATCCACCCTCTGGTTCAAGCTGGAATCTTCTTCCAGATTCACGATCTCGGCTTCGTCATCCTCATCAACACCGTCACCAGTAGTCAACTGGCCATTACTGTTCAATGACATGTAAGACTTTGACGTCTTTAGTCGCTTTGCTCCAGAAACTCTATCTCCGCTGTTCAAACGATGTTTTGGAGCAGGCCCGATAACCGAATCTTCAAGGTTCAAAGTTGAGTCCAGTTGTCGGGTTACTTCCAGACTGGTGACATTATTGTCGGTGCCAGGTGTTAATTCGTCACTACAGCTATTAACCTTAGCCTCGTACCATTTCAGCACGGCTGCATACACTCTGGCTGTTACTACACCTACTCTTTTCGCGGCCAGATCGACCAGCTGTCGATTTCTCGAAATGACCAAAAACTTTTCGTGGTTAACACTGACTATGCAATTTGGGTCGGCAGTGTATTTTTTCTCACTCTCGTTCAGTGTAACCAATCTTCGCTGTCTTGGCACTTTCATTTTGTTGGTATTTTCTTCTACAATGAGACCAGCATTGATCTCGGATTTCCTGCTGAACAAAAGATCTTGATCACTTGTCGCCGAAGCTTTGGCAAGTGTAGCTTTTGCACTCTCTGCTTTTTTCTCCGTAGCCATATCTTGCATCCGTTTGGAGTAAAACTGGCCATAGATGTCTTCGACTGGGTGAAAATCAAAGTCAAACGTTGGGCTCAGCATTTTGTCCTTCAGCAGACGCACCAACGCATCTTCTATGTTTTGCTGCTCAACCCCAGAATATGCTTCTATAAAGTCTTTTATTCTCATATGTCCGTAGATATGCAGATTTTTGACCACTTCACTGGCAGCTGCGTCTCCCGCTTCATTCATAATGGCCAGCATCGGGCCCGTCCACAGAATAGCGTAGATTTCTGGCCAATGCGCAGTATAATAAACCGAGCCCTTCTTCTCAGACCAGTGCTGCACAAATCGGTTCTGGATCAATGCTATTAAAGTTCGTTGTACTGTAGCTAGAGGCAGATTACACATTTGGCCAATACCCGCTGCATTCAGACGGCCCCGCTCCAACAGAACCCCGACTACAGTGGCTGCCAATTCCCCATACGCATCTTTCAGAACCAACAAGCATAGCTGATTCAGTTGACGAGTTGACATGGGGACGGATTACAAAAGCACGTGCAGACTCGATCGAGAGAAAAACTTCTGGGACGAACGAGCTGAAGCAGATTACTAAGAGTACGTGGATACTAAATAAATATAAAAGTTGCCCCAGGATGAGGAACACGAAGCTGGAAAAGACTTGGAACCAGAGCTTGGTCGAAGATTTCAGTTTATGAAAAGTTTATGTACTAATTGGGAAAGGGGTTGCCCGGCAGCGTGGCAATAGTGTAGGGCATGTTAAGCATAATTATCAGTGGAGTCTGGGGAGGAGTTTAAGGTGATAGATGAATGTAACAGTAATGCGAGGTTTACTAACTACCAATTGTGAAAAATAACCATCACTGATTCACCAGGAAGTCATCAGTGGTAACCGTTCCAGTAGAACTGGATTTTGTTCATATGCTTATGTATGCTCTAAACTCGACTTGCATACTCAACCCATCCCCACATAAAGTTTATCCGACCCGACAATAATATATAAAGACTGGATCCCCACCCAGGCAACTCTCTTTCTTTCTTCTTTGTGGCCATTTTCACAATGGTCACCGAAAAGAAACCTTCCGAGAGTAGTGCATTGCAGCTCAGAAAGGAAGAGCTAAGATGTGTTTGCTAAATCATTGCTTCTTTTTATCGCCCCCATCTCAAATGCCGCGGTAGTGCACATTTATCGTGTGTTTAGTTCGCCATATTGATTTTATAATTGCTAGTGTGTGGCTCTATATATTGCTTCGATATAGCTAATGAAATTTGCTAGTATTTGTAATTGTTTGTCTTCTTTTATACTGTGATACATAGCACTGCGCTAATTCTCTGTATACAATGTAGGTCGATCTGAGCCCCATCTCTGAGCCCTCAGCGGCTGAACCCCATGCATGTAATTTCATCCAATCAACTGTCTCCCAACTATTGCAGCGATTTTTCAACTTCCATCTCCAAAACCATACTCTTCAAAAACACCTCTTCTTCAGTTTTAAAAAGTCCACCACCCCAAACCATGCTTAGGATTACTAGGACACTCCCACAAAGAGGAGTTCGATGTTTCTCCACGGCTGAAGCAGCCGGTGTAAAAGTCCTGTCGGTCGATGATTCCCGTCCCGTCAGTCAACTGTCCCTGGTAGTCAAGGCTGGATCCAGATATCAGAATGCTCCTGGTACTGCTCACGTTCTCGAGAAGTTCTTCTATCAAAACACCGTTCCTCGATCGGGCCTTCGACTGGTCCGAGAGTCGGAGCTGCTAGGTGGCCAATTGTCGTCGAAAGTTGGCCGAGAAAGCATTGTTCTCACCACAAGCTTTTTGAGAGAAGATCTGCCTTACTTTGTACAGGCCCTGGCTGATATTGCTGGCGAGACTCAATTTAATAAGTACGAGTTGGTCGAAGAGGCGGGACCAAGAGCGATTTTGGAATCCCAAGTCAGATACGAAGACCCGCTGTTCGCTGCCACCGAGGGTCTCCATGCTGTTTCCTTCAAGCGAGGCTTAGGTAACGCCCGTCTGGTTCAGGAATACGCTCCCGTTACTATCGAGAGTGTCAAGAACTATGCTCGAGAGGCTTATACCAAGGCCAATATCTCCGTAGTTGCTCGAGGTGTCGTCCACGACGATCTGGTTGGCTTGGTTTCCGACAAGTTCGCCAAGCTCCCCTCGGGTTCCGCTCTTTCTAGTGACAAGTCTGCTTTCTTTGGTGGAGAGATTCGAATTCCCTCTTCGACCGGTAACGCTGTTGTCCTCGGATTTCCTGTCGAGAACGAGGCCACTGCTCAAGTCCTGGGCCATTTGCTGGGAGGCAAGTCTCCCATGAAATGGAATTTGGGAACCAGCCCATTGGCTTTGGCCGGATCAAAGACTGGATCTTCCATCGTCGCCAGACCCTTCACCTACTCAGATGCTAACTTGCTGGCTATTGCCGTCTCTGGAGACTCTAGTTCTGCTGTTGCTGCAGGAGTCAAGGAGGCTGTCCATGTTCTCAAGAGTGTTGGTGCCTCTCCTTCCAAGGATGCCATCACAAGAGCTGTTGCCCAAGCCAAGTTTGCTCGAATCAACCATCTGGAAACCCATACTGTCAAGGCCGCCTTCGCCAAGGAAGTCGACTTGGCCAAGATCAGCGAAGCTAGTGTCAAATCCACCGTTTCGGCATTAATATCGGGTAAAAAATCTCTGGCTGCTGTCGGACAAGTGCATGAACTTCCTTTTCTTGATGAACTGTTTTAATTAGATGAGTAGAGCACTGTTGTGGAGCTAGAAAAGCTGACAGTGAAATACGTAGAAATGCGTAGTGTTACATACATAAATGAACATTTATACTCAAACCGCCGTACCTCTCCAAAACTTCTTTGTATCTTCAAGTCTACATCTCTAATATACGGTAATTACATTATAACAAAACAGTCTAGTCACTTTCCTCTTTCTTCTATCATACCAACTACAAGCTAATAACAGGAAAGAACCAGTGGTAGCCTTCTGACTTCAATGTAGGCACTGGCTTATCGTCACTGTCCTCTTTGACACCACTCTTTTCTAATTGTATTCCACCCACTACCACTCCCAGGCTAGATCGCTTCAATAGCTCTAATTCTGGGTTGGCTTGAGATACCTTGCCAAGATTATCTATCAACGACCGACAGGACCCAGCAAGATTCTTCGAGATTTTAAGTGCCATCTCTGACGAAGGTACAGTGGCACAAAATTTCATATACTCTTCGTAGGAAGGCATCCCGGGCGCTCCAACGGAAGAAAATGGTTTCATCCGTAATCCGTACATAAGTTCAGGTGAAGTAACACTGGACGGAGGACTTAAAAGTCCCGTCTTTTGATAAGCTACATTCAAGTAAAGTGATGCCTGGCATAGCTGATCAAGAGCCATTGATTCAATCTCCAGAGCACATATATAAGCGTGGGATACTTCTAACGAAGACCTGACCTCACCAGCCGGAGTTGACTGAACTTTTTGCTCGAGATACGTCCTTAGTCTAGTCAAGTGTCGATTCAACTCCTCGACCAAAGCATGTGCATATAAATACATTCTTGAAAACTCCCATAGTTTATAAATATTCAATTCAAAACCGAGAAGCACGACCCAGATCATAATTTGTAACTTGTGCATGTAGACCCAGGAGGTGATGGGGAGAGCTGCTGTAGGACCCGAAGGTAAATGGATTGTGTCGTTGGGAATTATAGATAGGTTCAATCTGGTCAGTTCATCTTCCAGTCGTTCGGCAGAAACTTGCAATGAATCCCAAGATAAGATGCAATGTGCTAGATTCTGACGTTGTCGCGAACGGTTTTGACAGAATACGGTCAAAAGATCCTTATAGCACAGTTCGGCTTCCAGGAGAAAGGGTTCAACCAGAGATTTAATTTTGTCGTTTTTCGTTTTTAATACAGCGTGGCCGTTGGGATACGAGATTTCTTCAATGTCTTTTATCATCCAACTGCGTAAGGATTGACCGAGAAGGTTGGGGATTGTAGAGTTTTTTAAGATTGCTCGAATGATAGGCAGAGTGCGAGGTTTCTTGGCACTGAATGTGAGAAAGAAAGATAACAGATCGGTCGAACGAGTAATGGTGTTGATGAACTGCAAGCCCTCTAGATCTTGAACAATCTGATTTAAAAGAACATAAGACTCGTCGACTGAGACTGATGTGAGTGGCCGGAGGGGTGATGTATTAGTGGCTCGGGCTTGGACACATTGAGAGAACACTGCCTGGAACTTGGTAGAGTTCTCGGTGGTGATCTGAGTTATCCCACTCAGTGAGTTCTTGGCAGTCGTAATGATTCCTTTGGAAGGGATTCTCGCCTTGAACAGAACGAGCATGCTTTTCAGAAGTTCAATTCTATGTCTAATTTGAGTGCTTTCGGAACCAGAGTTTGAGCCATTCTTCTTGTTGAATGCCAGACTAGCATCTAACATACTGTTAAAGTATTCTATTTCAATGCCTTCTAGAAAGAAGAATCCAGCCTTGTTGCCAATAATGTCCTCTTCAGGATAAATCGCATTATTCGAGCTCATCAGCTCCACGCACAGATCTATGCTTTTGGTGAGCCCCAGGACCATTATAGTCACTACCTGAGCCCAGCTGGTGACGCGGCAACTACTCTCCAGAAAAGCAGTGATCTGGGCAATTTTGTCAAACTGATTCAGGTCTGTCAGCACTTTCTCTACATAAACGCACGACAAAAACGTCTGCATCAAGTTCGATCCCGAGTGCCACGAGACCACTCTCGCCAGGATCAGATCAAACACTTCTATCACATCCTGCTGGGTTTCTACGATAGGACAAGTTTCCAGCTCATCTTTCAGGCTCTTGTACACCACCCCGGTGTCCATTTTGTCATTCATTATTTCCAGTGCGTGAACACCAGAGAACAGCGTGAAGTCCGGTTCTTTGACCAATTGGCCCGGTGCCAGGTTTCGGCACGCAGAGCTGAACTGCTCGGTAACGTCTCTGTATTTATCGTAGCCATAAAGAGTTAGTTCTGGTTAGTACACGGAGCTGCAGATTAAACGACGGACTGACACTCACCATCCATTACAAAAGACAGATAAAGTTGGAAGAAAGACTAGCCGTGATAAACGTTAAATGGGTAGTATGCATAGATTGGCACTTAAGTTACTGTAAATGGCTACGAATATGCAGTCCAGCTATAAGATGAATACGGGTCTAGTCGAGCACTGAAACCTTTAAAATTCAAATAACAGCTAATTTACAAAGAAAATAAAAGAGAAGAACGGCGACGTACTACAACTTGGCCACTTGCTGCCAGTTATTCTTCGAGCTCTGCTCCAACGGACCTTCGGCATACATCTCATCAATGTGCTCCTTGAACAACTTCTCGGCCTGAGGTCGTCGGACTTTTAGCGTAGGAGTGATAGTGTCATTCTCTATGCTCAAAGGTTCGAAGAACAGCCGCAGGTTCTTGAGCTTCTCGAATCCTTGCAGACTTGTCGGGGGAATAGTTTTGTTCATGTATTTCAAAACTGCCCGACGAACTTTGGGATTCCTAAAAGTGTCTCTTAATTTTTCCAAGTCACTGGAAGAATGGTGCCCACCCAGCACTTGAGACACAAATGCAGAGTACGCGACAGGATCAAGTCCAATAACACCAACCAAATAAGTCTGGAAGGAATCGCCGTGAACAAAGACCTGGGTGAGCATGGTGCAAGCAGTGCCGTAAACACCCTCGATCTTCTCAGGAGCAATGTATTCTCCTTGAGCGAGTTTGAAAAAGTTCTTGACTCGGCCAACAATGCTGACACGGCCATCTTTGTCGATCATGCCAATGTCTCCAGTGCTGAACCAGCCATCTTCGTCGACACACTCTTTGGTCTTTTCTTCTTCCTTGTAGTATCCGCTGAACATCTGAGTTCCCCGTAGCTGGATCTCTCCCCGAGGATTAGGACTGTCAGCTGAAGTGTATCCCAATTCAGGATAGTCTTTGAGTCTGATTTCAGTGGTTGGACCAATGGGACCACAGGGTCCCGATACAGGGTCGTCAATCTGAGCAACGCAGATTCCAGACAGAGATTCAGTGAGACCATATCCTTGCTGGAGACCGCACGACAAGGCGCATCGCAAGAATTCAATGTCGTCTTGGTTGAGAGGAGCCGAACCTGAATACATAGTGTACATATTGTCGAAGCCGAGCTTGGCTCTGATCTTTTTGGACCAGAGTCGGTCCCACACAGGATGCGATGGATTTCCAGTAGCTCGAAGTTTGGCTAGCTTGGCAGCAAATGCTCGTCGGGAGATTGCCCCTGCAAGTCCCGGGCCCTCGATGGTGCTAGTTCGGAGAGCAGTGCTGATTCTGCTCAGAACACGAGGAACCATGTCGGTATGGGAAGGTTTACACATTGCAATGTCGTCAAAGATCTCAGTCAGGGCGCCGTGAGGAAACGATAGCTTGGAGCCTCCACTGATACCGGTTAAGCAACTCATTCGTTCGTAGATATGTGCCAAGGGAAGGAACAAGAACAAGTGAGGGGTTGCGCCTGGTTTCACTTGCATGCTAGATTTGGAGAAAACCAAACAGCCGACAATCGCTGCGTGTGTCATGAGGGCACCCTTGGGATTTCCAGTGGTACCAGAGGTAAAGTTGATGGCATAAATGTCCTCTCTGGTTGGTGGCAAAGAGGGAACAGGGTGTGCTTTACCAATAGCCTGGATCTCGTTGAAATCGTAGAGGGCAATTTTCAGTTCTGCAGCCCACTGGGAGAGTATTTCCCTTTGGGACTGTCCAGGTAGAGCACCTGGCTCGTCCATGTCGGTGATGCAGATAACAACTTTAAGATCGGGGAGTCTAGGCTTCAACTTGAAGATCTTGGGGATGTTGGCAAGAGAGGCAATGACTACGGGGCATTCAACCAGTTTCAAGATGTACTCGGACGACTCAGGACCCAGAGTATCGTACAAGCAGACACTAGGCAAGCTCTGGCTCACACAGGCCAGATCAGTTATGACCCACCTGGAACTATTGGGAGCATAAGTAGCCGGGATGTATTTATTCTTCTTGGGGGTCAGTCCAGTGTGCCTTTCAACTACGGTGACCATTCCGGAAGCGAATTCATTCTTGATGTCTCGCACTTCACCGTAAGTCAAGTACTTGTAAGGGCCCCAGGTCTTGGTAGCGTGGTCATACACTCTGTCTCCAAGAGCATCATTATCTGCAGAGAGCTTGGCGACTGCTTCGAAGCTTTCGTACAGGGTTGTGATACGAGGGTGGTAGGTAGAGAGCAGAGCATCTTTGGTCTTTGCAAACCGATAGATGGAAGAATATCCAGGCTGCTGAGAGCCCTCTAAAGGCACAGCTTGGGGTTCTGTGAGTTTATCAATAGGATACGAGACCAAACTCCGAGGATCAGAGTTCTCGTTATTTGACTTGGGCCAAACAAGAGGATATCGCTTGAATCGCTTCTGGGTTTCGGGAGTGAAATATTCCATGGTAAAAAACGACTATACAGTTTACGTTCCAAGCAGAAATCGAGTTTGAAGGCGATATTCGTATTTAAGTCCGTGTGGATAAATGAGTGATGTAAAAGAACCGTAAGTTGGCAACCTTTTCAACACCTTTTTACAATAGAAAAACGATATATAGTACACAGCAGACGGCTAGACGACTACTATTTACTTTGCAGCGGGAATTTAAAGACAGCGAGTGAGAAAAGGAAAAAGCCGGTCGAAATCAATCAGTTAAATGGGAACAGGCAAGACGGTAGCCGAGGTAGGGATCGGCAGAGGTTTAAAACCAAAATGTGCGGGGAACTAGTAAGCAAAGTGCGATAAAATTACTAAGACTGGGGGGATTCGGCTAACTAAGAAGAGAAGTTTGGACCGAGAGGTACAGTGGATACTGAGAGTGGATTCAAAGTGCAGTTGACTTTACAGGTATAGAGATGGAAGGAGCTGTGGCTAAGTCGACATTACGCAGCGTATACATGATGTAAATTACATACATCTAGCTGAGTGCTGGTCTGAAGCGGTTTATGTTGTTCCGTAGACTCTTATTATTAGGTAGATTCCTTGGCTTAGCCGTACATGAAAAGTTACTTGACAGGCTGTAGTTTACACTTTCTTTTGAAGTTTATCATTTGGGTGGTGGGGCTAGCGGGTCGGAGTTTTTAACAACCGGAGAGCCGGGACACAGATACAAAGCTCATCGAATGGTTTCAGTGATTGAGACAGGCGGGACGGAACCGGATAAACACATATTTTAATACATATTTTAGTATACAATACTCCTGGGGCTAACTAAATAGCGTTAGTTGATACGTTGATAAAGTTAGAGTTTATTAGCAGTAGAGAAGAGCGGGGTAGGTGGGATGGGAAACTTCGAAATACCAGTGGACAGCCACTGAGAGCCACTGAAAATTAAAATACAACTAGTAAATATCAACTGTATCAGACGTCTTGAACAGACATTTAAACAGACATTATAGTAATAGTATCGCTCTGTAGTATAAATGCTATTGATTGCAAGATCCTGGCTGCTTTTGCTACGGTAAGAGAGGACAGTTAGACACACTGGTAACTTGATGTGGTTATTACAATATTGCTCAGTGTGGTTAACAATATGTACATAACTCTAGTCAGTGTGGCCCTACTAAATGTTACCTCCCAACCACAGCAAGAAATCACCCTCCACATATAACTGCCTACTCAAAAGCACTCCGCATACAAATGTTAGTCACGTGACCACTTAGTTGGGTACATTTTAGGGGCCGTGCAAAAGGGGTCAAATGACGATCTAAGAATACAAAAACTTGGCATACCATGTTTAATAGCCTGTTCAATTTACATAAAGTCATTAAACCCCAATTAAACCTGTTTTTCCTGCTGAATTCCAACTCCTCCTTTCGACACCACCCTCCAGGCCGACCCTCCCAGGACTACGTTAAATGTACGTGGGGGACGAAGGCAGAGTGGGGACTTGCCCAATTTGTAAAAACACAGTGACAGCTATTTATTTTTCAAGCGTTTTGAGTGGTGCAACCAGCGGCAGAGCCCTAACCGTACCGCACGCCAGCAGTTGATTTTTCCAACTTTCGACATTTTTTGATTGCAACACAACAACTCACACACATACAACATGGGAAGTGGAAAGCCTAGAGGATTGAACTCCGCACGAAAGTTGCGAACCCATCGACGAGATAACCGATGGGCCGACAAGTCATACAAGAAGAGATTGTTGGGAACTGCCTATAAGTCGTCGCCATTTGGAGGTTCCTCGCACGCCAAAGGAATTGTTTTGGAAAAACTCGGAATCGAGGCCAAGCAGCCCAACTCTGCTATTCGAAAGTGTGTCCGAGTGCAGTTGATCAAGAACGGAAAGAAGGTCACTGCTTTCGTGCCCAATGACGGTTGTTTGAACTTTGTCGACGAAAACGACGAGGTGTTGCTTGCTGGATTTGGACGAAAGGGAAAGGCAAAGGGAGATATTCCCGGTGTTCGATTCAAGGTTGTCAAGGTTTCTGGTGTCAGTTTGCTTGCCTTGTGGAAGGAGAAGAAGGAGAAGCCTCGATCTTAAGCGGAGCGGTGCTTCAAAAAATGTTTAAAAACTTTAAGAGTTACGTAGTAATGCATGTATAGCAACGATAGACATGGAGGGGTTGTTGGTTTAGTGTAGTAGATCAAACCATACGGACATCTGAAGGTGGATGTTTGAAAACTAGATGTACCCAATGAGTAGAGTGACATTGGCTGGCCAGTTCCTCAGCATGTACGTCGTTATCTTCCAGTTATATACAGAACCTTACTGCTTGACCACCCACGAGCCTCAGCATGTACGTATACGGTCGTTATCTTTTCCAGCTATATAACTATGACAATGGCGCCGAGTCTCAGTCTAGCTCAAGAGAGCCCCTTTCCCTCAATACTAACTCCGCTCTTCCTACTCTTGACACTCCTAACTCCCTGCATCTTCTGCCTGATTCTCTTAAACTGATCATTGGTCTCTCTCCTTTGGGCACCGGCCATTGACAGATCAGATCTCGGAGCAACCACAAACGACTGACTAGTAACACTGGGAATATGTGCTCTCTTCCGTCGCGCAGCAGATGCTGCTGCCAGCGAGTCCTCGTCCTGTTTCATAGACTGACTACCACTCCCACCCGCAGCAGCATACGCATCTTCGGGCAAATATGACTTTGTAACCACATATTTGTCTCGATAGTTGTCACTTCGGCCCATGATTGGCCGCGTCCAGGCTCCAATCAGCTTGTCAGCAATTCTTTTGATGTTCAGCTGAGGTCGTTTACTCTTTTGATAAAATAATACAACTTTGCCCAGTCCACTTTCTCGCAAGTGGATCGTTTTGATGGGGAGGGTCTCGATGGCAGTAAACAGTTCTCGCTGGATCTCATAAGCTGGCAACGAGGCATCAGGCAGTGGTTCAAGCCACAACCTCACCGATTCCAACAGATTATTATCCAGAATCGAGTCTGCCAAGTTATGCTTTTGAATTACATCTCTGACCTCTGGCAGCAACTCCAGCTTATGCACTGCTGGAGTACCGTTTCGAATACACTCGGCGTCGGCCGCAGCAGCGTCTCTCATTTCGTCTCTCAGCCGAGAAATTCGTTCATCCTGCATCTGCTCAAGATCATCTCCATCCAGCTTCTTACGCTTAGTCGGTTTCAATGCTTCGTCCAGTCTCTGTTCCAGCTCTCTTCGTTTCCTCGTCTCGGGGTCCAGATCTTCAAGAGGAACTTCTGGCCGCTCGTCGTCGTCACTCAGAATAGTTCCGTCGTCTGTTGTCTGACTACGTCTGCTCTTGGTCGCCGCAGCAGCAGTTTTTCGCTCTCTCGTCTTCTCTTTCGGTGCAGCACCTCTGCTCCTCGTGGCACCCGTGCGTTTGTGTCGTCCAAGCTTATAGACTTCTTCGTCTATGGGGATCGCGTCATCTTTGAACTGTTCTTCGTCAAGGTCCGACAACTCTTCGTCGTCTGAATCCAAAATATCATTGATCGCTGCTTCGTCAGGAGACTCGGCAGTTACGTCAGCGGCAGGTGAATCCCCGGTTCCTTCAATGTCGTCGATTTTCTCTTCGTCAGACATATTCTCTGTGTGATGTATTATGAGGCTTTATGTTATATACAACTGTTGATAAATTATTGGTGTGTTTTGAATAAATACTTGTCTAGCTAATGGTTGATGAAAGATGTTAGCGTTGATGACTTGAAGATCATCTAAAGTCTTATGTAAGCTTACGTACGAGAAGAGTGTCTGGGGCTTTCAAGCCGGAACATGGACTTGAATTTCCCGTCATCTAGGTGCATGTATTTTATTATGTAATTTAAATTTGCTAATAAACAGAACCTTATTGTTAACAGGTCGCTGGCATAACTGGCATAAGACTATAAATGATCTTGAGGGCCAAGTCAAGTCAAGGTTAATCGACTCGTAGAAATATTCTGTTACACGACAACTGACAGGTCATATACACCAATGTGAGGAGATATTATAGCACAAAATGGGCTGCTCTCTACTTCAAAGCTGATAGTTCTGAATTTACAGAAATGAATGTTGGCAACGACAACAGAGGTGTCCTCCTGTATGGACGTAGCTTCCGCGACGGGCCTCCCATTCTACCCGTTACGTTCGACGGATATGAATTTTCTGTCCTAGGACAGGATTCTCCACTTCCCTTAGCCGACTATGATGACGATCTTTTGCCAGTACTTGCCGCCTCTCCTCGAATTATGCTTCGCTGCATCTTTGCTTGGCCACTTGTAGATATCCAACACGAGACACTTGTTAGCTATGCTGAGGGTTTAGTTGCTCGTAATTCCAATTTTGTGAGAAATTCTCGCCATACACAACTGCTCGGGCCCGGAGATACTACAGTTACACGGGGCAATGTTGATTCAGCAATGAGCACTAATACGCTTATGCAACACATGTAAACCATGAGTACGTCAAAGAACTCGGACAGGCTGGTCACGTTCGGGAAATCTGTATGTACTTGCTACTTGAAAGTCTGCAGGGCCATTTTATTCCTCGATTGATCGAATATGGGTTCATGTATGATTACTCCAAGGAGCACGGTTTCAGTTCCCGACAGGGGCCGTATTTGAATCTGCAAGATGTGGGAGATATTGAGCCCGATTACTCTAGTTTGAAGCACTACCATCTGGCACTTTCTGTTGTCGAAAATATCCACAGGCATGGAATTGTTCATCGCGATATACATGCTCGCAACATGAGATTGTTTCAGGATAAGGTCTTTATCTTTGACTTTAATGTGTCGCGACAGATCAGGTCAGACGATGAATATTGGAAAGATCTGAATGATCTTCTCAAGTGCTTTTCCAAAGCATTTGAGAGAGAAAGTTGAAGCAAATCCTGGTATCTAGGTGAAGCTCATCCAGCTTGGTACTGAAAGGGTCTTGTGGAGATATTGCTGGGGAAGATGAATTTGCTGGATATGACTTTGCTGGAGAGGGACCTGCTGGAAACGTTCACACTGGAACCGGTCATATTGGAAACGATCATACTGGAAACGATCATACTGGAAACGGTTCTGTTTCTGCAGGAAAGGAACCTACTGGAAACGCTATCGTTTCCAAATGAAGAAGCCGGTGACAACTGTTGCGAAGTACTAATGCTATGTGTTGATGTATACTTGTCTGTATGTCCCACTGTGTTCATATGTTAACGATTGACTAGATCATTTAAAAGAGTTATATAAGTTTACATGCCAGCGACTGTTATATGTTACGAAAATCTCACTAGTATCACCCATCCTCTCGTTTTGACTTGTTGGATCCATGCGCCCATGTTAGGGATCAATGACTATATATATTGTGTGTTTGTGTGCGCATAGACAAGTCACGCTGTGTCGAAGCTCCTTGAGGAAAACATTATAGGGAGTTTTTCCACGCTGGACACAAATGTGGGATGCACGCACGGAAATCTGCAGGGGAAGCTACGAAAAGGAACTTTTTTTTTCTCTTGCCTCATATATTAGCTTATCTAACATTTACAAAATATTCACATATATCGCAACTATTAAATAATCCAATAAAATAAAGGCCACATTGTCAAGGGGAAAACAACCCATCAAGGAACAGAGGTTAAATGATTAGAATTGACTACAACGGTCGCTGCATGTAAACTTGATAATCTTCAATCAACCGATCGGCACAGCTAACATATTGCACGTTTTCAACTTTTAGAGATATTTTGTGACACGACAACTGACAGGTCACACTGCACACTAATGTGAGGGGATATTATATAAACAGCACAAAAATGGCTGCTCTCTACATCAAAGTTGATAGTTCTGAATTCACAGAAATGAATGTCGGCAACGATAACAGAGGTGTCCTCCTGTATGGACATCTCTTCCGCGATGATCCACCCATTCTACCCGTTACATTCGATGGATATGAATTTTCTGCCCTAGGGCACGACGCTCCACTTCCCTTTGACGATTATCGCAAAAATCTTGACACAGTATTTGCTGCTGCTGCCCTTTCTCCTCGAACTATGCTTCGCTGCATCTTTTCTTGGCCCCTTGTAAATATCCAACACGAGATACTTGTTAGCTATGCTGAGGGAGTAGTTCCTCGTAATTCCAATTTTGTGGGAAATTCTCGTCCTCCGCAACTGCTCAGGGCATTACCTACTACAGTTACACTGGGCAATGTTGATTCAGCAATGAGCACTAATACGCTTATGCAGCAAATGCCAATCATTGGCCATGCCATTGGGCAAAACTGGAGACTGAATGTCCTGCCTCTTCAAGAGAATTTAGACGCCGTATTGAATGAGCTTCTCGGAGATGAAAATCATTCACAGGCCCTGAAAAATGCGGGAAACAAATATGCGAATGCCACATTTGATGGATATACGTTACGAAATACGGCAGTGACTTTTTACGGCGCAGCGGAACATTCGTTAAAACGGTTATTCCTCGACACAATCATGAATCCATCTGTCACATTCGTCGAGACAATAGCCGAGCTTCACTACGGTAAAGGATTTGAGCTAGGTAGGGGCCCAGGAGAGGCTGCAGGAAGAGTTTTGGAATTAACCCACATTAACCAATACGTATCTGATGCAGGCATGACCATTACGATCAATGGGGTGCAGAGACTTTTGTTTTTCAATGAAGTGAAGCCCTATACTAAAAAGATTGGATGGGGCCACCTATTTTATATGAATCGTGCTAACGTTACTTATGTTCCTCCTGAGCTGGTGCGTTCACTGTCTCCTCTTTCTAGGCCCGAGGAGTATCGAGCGTTCAGGAATGAGTGTGAAAGCGTGTACCTACAGGCATTCAAACAAATCTACATATATGCAGTTAGATTTGGCGTTAGATTCTTTGCCCTGACCGACTACGCGTGTCAGATTTTTTATGAAATCGAACATGAACCTGTGGGAGCCAGTCAAGTAGATCGGCTTAGAGTGAAGAGCAGATATATATCACACAGCGATAGTGGTGAGGAGGCAATGCGAAGCATCCTCATTTCTGTGCTGTGGGCTGCGCTTCCACATCAAATTCTAGCCTCGAATGAACTCCCGAATGAAGCCCTGAATGCTTCACGAGAATGGAGTGAAGCGATGATTGCATCTTTACGGATCCCCCCAGATCAACTGCATTTGCCCCCGGGCCAAGAGGCACGAGCCTCGAGAGGTGCTGAGGCAAATGCTCCTGCTGGAGAGATTCGACATAGGATCATAGAGAAGTTTCAACGACCAGCATTGAGAGAACTGCTTTATAACGAGATTGAAGTTTTGCGAGCAGGACCTGAATATCTCACTCAGACCTCCAGAGTGCGGTCATTGATTGTCCCGGATTCGCAGCCACACGATAATACTTTTATCTTTAAGCTTTTCGACTACATGTCGTGCGAATACTTGGATGAATATTTTGATATACCTCGTATGACCAGAGAGGAGGTCAAAGAAGTCGAACAGGCTGCTCATGTTCGGGAAATCTGCACGTACTTGATGCTTGAAAGTCTGCAGGGCCATTATATTCCTCGATTGATCGAATATGGGTTCATGTATGATTACTCCAAGGAGCACGATTTCAGTTCCCGACAGGGACCGTATTTGGTTATGCAGGATGTGGGAGATATTGAGCCCGACTACTCTAGCTTGGAGCACTACCATCTGGCACTTTCTGCTGTGGAGAATATCCACAAGCATGGAATTGTTCATCGCGATATACATGCTCGCAATATGAGATTGATTCATGATAGGGTATTTATCTTTGACTTTAATGTGTCGCATCAGGTCAGGTCAGAAGATGAATATCAAAAGGATCTGAATGATCTTCGCAAGTGCTTTCGCAAAGCATTTGAGAAGGTTGTAGCAACCCCTGATATTGGGAAGCACATCCAGCTTGGTACTGGAAAAGGTTTTGTGGGAGATAGTGCAGGCGAAGATGAATTTGCTGGAAATGGTTTTACTGGAAAGGAACCTGCTGGAAACGGTCGTACTGGAAACGGCCATACTGGAAACGGTCATTTTGGAAACGGCCATACTGAAAACGGTCATACTGGAAACGGTCATACTGGAAACGGTTCTGCTTCTGCTGGAAAGGAACCTACTGGAAACGCTATCGCCAAGTGAAAACCCCGGTGATAACCGTTGCGAAGTACTAGTATTATGTGTTGATGTATGTATAATCGTATATGTGTATGTTCAACTGTTTTCATATATGACTTGACTTGAAGTTCATTTGTAGTCTGATATACTTACATACTAGCATGTTAATATCACCCATCCTTTTCTTCTGAAGCCCATTTAGCGATCAACGTCTAGGCGTGAGTTCCCGTGTGCATACACATGTTACCGTGTGTCACAGTTAACCGGCCCACACAAACTTTTAAACCAGATCTGACTGGAATCTCAACTTTCATATATCAAATCAACATGTTCTCAGGTCCTCCTCCTCCTCCTTCTGACGAAGAATTACAAGTTTATAAGCAGCAAGCTAACAACACTATAAAGCAGGCTGTGTACATCGCTATTGCTTTGTGGACTGGTAAGCATATATACGACAGCAGTGAATCGTTTGAAGTGTACGTAGACTAACGAGCTCCTCTTGCGTTCGATTTGTTCAAGGGAAAATTCTAGATTATTTGTCGAGGTATTAGATTCAAGTAGGTGATGTGTGTCATAGATGTCCTTGGATGTCACTAGATGTATATAATTAATAGTTATGATATGGTCATGATTGTGCTGCTAGTTGGCGTATACCCGTACAATATGTAGCGTAGCGAAGAACTAAAACTATATTAAACTGTTTCTGCATCCAAGTATGAACTGAAAGACTCTATCTGACAAATGCTGATTAGTGTTTTGCTGTTCTTCCAGACTGTCCTTCCAGACTCGCTCTGTCCCTCCTATCCGTACTATCAAATATTTCACCCCACACAATTTCAATATCAGTCTCTTAATTTTCCGTTTCTCACCGGCGGCCGCACCATCTTCAGTCTCTGGCATCTACGACTCAGTATCTACCACTATCCACACTTTTTCAATTTCCTATCTCTCATATCAAATAGTAGTCTGTACACCTTGGTATCTAGCTGTGGCTCGTGTAGTAATGACCACCATCAAATCAATCGCGGAAAACTGCCTGCTGGCTCGGTTTGCAGTGACTCCAATCCCTAAAACCATGAAGCAGAGCTTAGATATATATACTCATTTAAATTCATTAAGTCCATTAATCCAATATAATCAAGCTATTTGTCCAGTCACCAAAAAACGCCTAGGGGGAATAAAAGCTTTGTTCCATGATGTCAACAGACATAATGAGCACTACGATCATCAACAGTTTCTTGGAAAGTTCCCTTCAGGTGATTTGGTGGAAAACAGCGAGATTAAGTTTGGAGACGATGCTCTTCCTCTTTTGAGTGATTTGGAGAGATCGATATTTGAGAATTTATTAGTAAAAACTGAACATGACGACTTCCAGCTGTCTATAAAGGAGTTGTCGAGGAACTATGACAAAGTCATGCATGGCTCGATATATGCAAATGCCAAATGGCTGAAAGTAGCACCGAGGCAAGCAGCTCCGCTAAGTGAGATTGAGGAGTCGATTCAGAGGAAGAGGGACGAGGTTTTAAGAGGCTATAGAGGATTGTGGTGAACTGGATAGCAACTGCCAACGATAACATTACAAAAGGTTTGCTCCCAGTTTAAAAGTGGCACTACTGTCACAGCATTTGTATGAATTGTGAGAGCCCTGTATAGGAGGATCTCGTACTTGCCTAGCTACTACAGTGGTGTCTCAAGTTCTGTCTATACATCTTTCGACAAGCGCATCAGGCCTCCTCTCTTCATCTCACTGAATATATCCATGGGCTTTGAATACTCGACCTAAGATTTCCTGAATGACCGCCTCTTTCCGGAAATTGTACTCCCGAACAGTCTCATTGGCAGCCTGAGTAGCTTCACTTGCTTCCGCCTTGGCTCTGGTATACAAAAGTCGATCGTCTTCATTACTACGGAGCCAGTCTCGAAAAATCTTGTGTCGGACTAGTTCAGGACATTCTGGTCCAAATACATGAAGGTTGGCATAAGGAGTTTTCAGTCCAAAGAACCGATGCTCGTGCCAGCTGGGTTCGCGAAATAAAAACTGAAACCCCGCCGATTCTAGTGCTGCAACGTACAGATCCTCTTGGAGAGGGTTGGCCACTACAAGGTCTACATCGATTACGTCTTTTGCTGCTAGACCAGGAACACTTGTGGAGCCAACATGTTCAACAGACAACGCGTGGTCGCCCAGGGCATCTACAATAAGCTTTTTGATGGCCAGAAAGTGTGTTGGCCACTGGGGATTGTACGGCACTAGCTTAACAGGCGTTGATCCCCGACTTGATATTCTTTGAACATCTGGAGGGTTAAAGTCTGTATGTTCTACAATCTGCTGTGGGGTAGGCATTGATGATAAAGTAGAAGATGGCCAGCCAGCATAAGCGTACCGTGAATGGTACTTTTTAATGTCGGCTATTGATCAAGGGGGGTCAAGTATTAGTAAGTGCAGAAGATCAAAAATCACTAGCGCGATGTAAGGTTATGTAGGTTCATGTACCATGCAGGGGTCATTTAGTCTTCATATAAAAAAATTATCATTTCTGTTATAAATTATTTGTAATTCAAGTTCATATCTAATAATTTGCATTTTATCGTACATCTACAATAGCGTCACTTTAACTCTTAAAGATACTGAGGACAAACATACTTTGGATTGGTTGAGATATGCTTGAGCTCAAACACAGCATTGGCAAACACCTGAGGAGCCTGGTAGGGAACGTCCTCTCCAACATTAGGAATTATATGATGGCATCGCTTGCCAGTAAAGTACTTGGCAGTAGAAGAACCATTGGTGGCAGGGAAGATGACGTTGTTAGTACCGTCCAAAGTAACAGAGGGAACAGTGATAGGGGGCTGTTTATCCAACTCAGTGGCCAAGTCGGCATAGATAGGATCTCCGGGGATAGTCAACAGTCTGTTTCGATAGAAGTTGACACCAATGTCAACAAAGTCACGGTTGTAGAATGCTTGGGCACTCAAATTGAGATAGTCCTCAGTGAAGTTCCATCCAATTGAGTTTTTCGTCCACAGAGCTTGAGACCATCCGACTCTGTCCTGCTGCAACCCAGCATATCCAATTGGAGTGAGAAATGCAAAGTAGTACCATTTTTCAGCTTCAACGTCAGGGGCCACGGGGACCCAAGCAGTGGCTCTGTCTTGAATCAAGTAACTGCTGGCTGCAACCATACCAGAACATCGTTCGGGCCAAAGAGCAGCTGCGACATTGACAACAACAGTACCCCAATCGTATCCGGCAAAGATAGCCTTCTCAATCTGCAAGGAGTCCATCAGGTCAATGAGATCTTTACCAAGAGCAGCTTGCTCAGAGCTCCGAAAAGTACTTTCAGAAAGGAACGACGTTTCACCGAAACCCCGCAAGTATGGGACAATAACCCTGTAGCCCTTCTCGACCAGAATTGGAACAGCAGGAGCATAAGTATTGATAGAGTAAGGGAAGCCATGAAGGAGAAACACGACTTCTCCATCCGAAGGACCATCCTCATAATATGAGATGTTCAGTAAGGGGGTAGCAGCGAACTTGAGAGGAGTCAAGTCAGTTGGGGTAGGCAGCCTGACATGGCCATCAGCAGCTGAAGATGAAGATGCAGATGCAGAAGCAAGAGAAGTCACCACAGCGGTAGGGGCAGCAGCCACGAGCCAAGGCACGAGTGCTGCGATTGATAGATAGCCAAGCTTCATGTTTTTCTGTATCAGTGGATTTGATTAGAGTAGATCTGAATCAAGGAATTGAGCCCATTCTTATATTTTATGGGCAATGTATCGTTTACACACTCTGTCTAGCGAGATCTGGGAATCTCCGAAAGATCTGATAACACGAGCCAACATTCTATCCGAGCACATCCTTCATCCGCTTGTGTCTAAGCCATGATTTTCTTGCCCACCCTTGCATGCGGTTGTACTACTGCTGCTGCTCATCTTATGACTATTGTGATTCGTGATATGGTAGTGTAACATTTGTCAGGTTTCAACTCAAAAAACGAATCAGAAAAATACGAGAAACTTTAAATCAAGTATTTCGAAAATACTGTAAGAGACTGACAAAGCTGACTGCGGTTCCTTAAACAACTTGGAACCAAAAAAACTCCATTCTTTATGAGCCAATTGCTCCTCTGATGCTTTTTGATCTCCACGATCTCCAAGATCTCCGTACTCCATTTCCTTACTAGTGGACCTCCAAAATTGGAAAAACAGGTCAGCCGTGTTGAACCTGCGTTTTTGTCACTATTGTTTGATCCAGCAGAGCGGGCGAAAAGCTCCGATCGTCTAATAAATCCAAAATAATATTATGTCAACTGCTTGATATTTTGGAGATTGAGGAATTGAGTTAGAGATGTGAATGTTTCGGTGCAGTTGGTATGGCCGTACCTGTGCCCAATTTGGGTCCAGTAGCCACGTTGAATCCCCCATCCAAACTAATGTGAGCTGCTCATTAGTGAAAAACTAACCCACTAGTTTAAATTAATTTAGGAGCTTGGCCTGCGGAGATTGCCGAGCTCTAGAGCGGTGTGCCTGAATTCCTTTTAGAACAGATCGTCAAGGCACTGAGACGATCATGACGCACGAACCAATGCTTAAATTTGTTTGTACAATCGGGGAGGATCAAAACGGCGCATGAATAAGACGGAGATTTCAGTTCTATAGTTGCCTATAATCGTAACGAAGCAAGCGATCCTTCTTCGGATGGGGACGGATGACTTGATGCGGAAAAGTTTGAGAACACTGTTGGAGAGCTCAACCAGCGAGGGAGAAAAGGACCAACCGATATGAATGTCCGACTACGTATACTCAACCAAAACACATCAGTGTGTATGATGGTCAAAGGTGGCTGAGGTTACGAGTCGCCAGGTTGCGATTTGCAATGGTTCACTGCTATATCTATTCAATTGGCCTTTTGTTAACAATAGGTACAAAGTGGCTGAGATTGTGCTGACATCCTCAGAAGTTGCGCACACCCATAACACAAGCTTATATTAGTTACTGTACATTATATGGGCATGGCATATACACATGGCGCGTAATACGACAACATAAATACCTTTTGGACTGGTAGATTCGGGTTCCCGTATATTCCTTGGTGAGCATCGTGGCATCTTGACGTCGGTCCAATAGTACTTGTTCAGTCAGTTCGTACTCGAGATCTTAATCAATTGGAGTCCTAGATCAATTGTGATTAACGGCGGTCCTCCCCTTCTTTCTTTTTTCCAGCTCCTCAATCCATTTAGCCACCTGCTCAAGATCGCCTCCCAGAACATTGGCAACATACGCTATCCCCTTTTGCTGTTCTTTCAGAATCTTTGTAAACTTCTCTAGCTGCTCCTCGTCGTATGAAGAACTCATCAGCTTACTGCTCTGTTTGTACGTCTGCTCCAAGGCTCTTGCTTTCTCTCGGAGTACGCCCATTCGAGCCCACACTTCATTGATTCGCCCAAACACCGCTGGGTCGTCGATTTGCGAATTCAAGTTCTCCAAAGTCTGCTTCAGTAGTTCTTCGTCTGGCCGTAGCACAAACCCACGGCTCTTCAAAACCTGGATCTTCACAGCCAGAGCCAAGGTCCGGTGAACCAACTTTCTATGCCTGTTCTTGATCTCTGCGGCTTTCACCGTGGTATAAATATCATGCCTAGTGCTCAATTCGTCTAGTTTATTGTTTATTTCATGCATGCGTGTTCTGTACGCCACCACCTGGTTGTTCTGCAGCGCTACTCGTTTTTGCAAGTCGCTGAACCCCACGGCAAGCACAGGGATCGAAGACGCGTCGGGCCGTTTGGCCATTGCCTGGTCCCACTTGTCCTGGCTCTGATTGGGCGGTTTCGAGTACAGCATCGCCTGGTCGGCGGGAACTTTGTTGTAAAAATAATACTGAAACGCGCAGTTAGCGCTCGTGGGATCAAACGATTCTTTGATCTTTTGAAGATTGTCGGTGACGCTGGCATGAACAGCAGCGGCTTGGCCTGGAGACAACGGATTGTTGGACCGGCTTATTGATTGGTTGTTTGCCGACTGGCTTTGTAGTAATGTGTCATGTGGCTTTGACCACGAGAACGATGGTTGGCTGTTTAACGAGTTCATATCGGATAAATGGTCGAACGGCTGACAGATGTTGGTAACAGTAAATGCCGTAACTCAATTTTAATTTATTCGTGGGTTCACGTAATTCTTCAAATCGTGCTCCAGTAGTAGATGTCGAAGTTGAATTTATGGTTCAAATTCACAGTAAATCCACAATTAATTGCATCAGCTGTCTTTGCGTCTATGAATGTCAACAGAAACTTGAAATTTGTATGAAGTTGGAAAGCCGCACTCTACCCAGGGCTAGGGTTTTCAATCAGGGCTAGGGCCGCTCTCCCGACCAATAACGAAAAAGTCAATTGTTCCAATATTCATCCATAAAAACCGGTAAAACCATGGCCTCGACAAGAGATACAGTCAGCGATCATGCGCTGCTGATTGACACAGCAAAGATGCCCTCAGACATCCCCGACGTCGACGAGGTCGGAGCCACATCCGCACCCCTCCTGTCGGCTTCCTTTTTCATTGGTGCCCGATGTAAACCATATGGCGATGATTTCCTGCTGTGCAAGAAAGAAGCCAATGGTACTGGTGAAGTGGACTGTTTGAAAGAAGGACGACGAGTCACCCGATGCGCTATTTCCGTTTTGGAGGACATCAATAAACATTGTGCTGAACAATTTAGAATGCATTGGCAATGCTTAGAACAGCAGAGTCATCAGCTCTGGGGATGCCGGCCTGCCGAGAAGATGCTGAACAAATGCGTGTTTGACAATTTACAGCTGGAGAAAAAGATCCTGGGATTGAGAGGAGATGAACAGCAGATACATCTGAAGGAGAAGCCTTTACTAAAACCTAATGCTGAAGATTTTGCTTCTCTGAATAAATATAACGAGGCCAAGAAAGCTGGTCAAATATAATAGGCAGCAGCATTTTGTAATATATAGGCTGCTATAGTGTAGCGAAAACGGACTGCTACGCTATAGGGAAAAAGCTGGGCCAGATATAGTATGCATAGCTGAAATGATGAGAGCACGTTATTGTATGAAATTACCATGATTCGTAAATAAAGATTACATTATTATATAGATAGCTGCTCTGGCTGAACTATGATTTCATCTCATTGATCCTCAACAATGTCATGTCAACCGTAAGCTGCCTTTCTGGCTAAACTATGACCTCGTTTCATTGATCCTGTCAGCCAACAGTGTCATGTCAAACCGTAAGCTGCTCTGGCTGACCTCATCTCATTAATCCTGTCAGCCAACAATGTCATGTCAAACCGTAAGCTGCCTTTCTGGCTGACCTCATCTCACTAATCCTGTCAGCCAACAATGTCATGTCGAACCGGAAGCTGCTTTTCTGAACTATGACCTCAATTCATTGATCCTGTCAGCCAACAGCGTCATGTCAAACCGTAGGGCAATCTTCGCCGCTGCATCCAATGCTTGGGCTTTATGAATTAATCTCACAATGCCCAAACTCTTGTTCAACTTCCTTTCCTTGCAGCTGGCTTGAAGTTGATATAACAAAACCTTGTCGAGTTCTAGTTGAATATTAGACAATGCTTGATCGTCATCTTCCTCTTCCACTCGATCTTTCTCCAACTCATAAAATGTCCTCCCAGTCAAGTACTGCTCCTCTGATTTTTCACTCGTACTCTCCACTGGCACATGGACTTCAAACTCGGAAAATATTGGCATCGGCAACGACGGAAACTCGGAGCCTTTCAGAATGATACACATAAACTGCTTCTCTCGTAGACCCAGCGGCCAATAGCTTTCTTGTCTGCCCTCGCTTTCTGCCAGGGCTTTGGAATCCAAGATTGGAACCCACTTGGCCTGTGTCGAGTCTCGCCAGTGCAGCAGGACGAGCAGTTCTCCTCGAGAATCAAAAATACATGGATCGCCTTGCTCAGAGAAAAAGATATTCTGTAACTTTCCATCTAGTGGAATCTCTAAACACTGATCTCGCTGATAGGTAATACCATTAGAAGCATCCTCAATGGAATACCTCAACGACCCATCGACACCAGTGGCAATTGTCATGAAATAACTCCCCTTGGCAGCACATGCTATAATCGGATACCTGGTCTGGCGGTGAACTCTTAGGGGCGTGCCAAATAAATTAAATACCCGAATATATCCTTTGCCCGTACAAACGATTACCACCTTATCAGAAATGGCGACTGCTCGGATGCCATCGTTAAAAGAAGTTTCCCAGTTGTCACCAAACCCGTCATGGAAACGGACAAACACTTTGCCCTTTTCAGTTGAATAAATACAAGCTTCTTCTGACATGCAGGCACTGTCATACTGGGCATAGTCTGTAAAGTGATATTCCCGATGGAGACCTCGATCAAAGAAACACACTGTAATGGTGTTGTAATCGTCTTGCATCACAGTCCACACATATCCAATCGAGTTCATGGTTAGGTATCGTCGATTGCCTCTCCATGGAGTGCTTCCTGGAGTAAATGGTTCAGTTACCTCAACGAAGGATGGTCTAGAACCGTTAGTCTTTTGCCGCTTCGAAGCAGGCTGAACTCCATTTTGTTCTATGTCATTCACATAGCCTGCTCCGTCATCGTCAACAATCCAGTCGTCTACTTCTTCTACTCCCTCTGCCAGTTCGGCTTCTAGATCGAATCGTGCTTTACTGAGAACATCCTCGGGAATGGCGTCCTCATCTTCAACGTCCTCAGCCGTATCTACAGACTGTTTTGAAGATGCAGGTGTTATGTGGTTTGTTGATTCGATTCTTGACACTTTGCCATAGGGTAATGGCCCGTCTGACGGGATAGCTGCAGACAAGGTGTACAGCTGTCCTTTGCTTGTAGTGAAGGACAGAACATTGGCAACTGGATGCCACGCTACGGACAATATACCTTCAACTTGGTATCTTGAAATCACCGTCCTATCTCTAGCGAGCCATATTATAAGCTGATTGTCTGCACCAGTGGAGGCAAGGTACAGCCCATTCGGCGACCATGCAATGTCATTTATCGGTCCCGAATGACCTTGAAATCGGCCCTTTTCGATCCAGCCGTCGAGGGTATATAAGGCTATGTCGAAAGTTTTAGTAGGTACAACAAAGCTTTGGCCCTGAGGGTTGAAATACACCTTGGTAGACTTTTGTTCGCCGGCATCTGAGACAGCGGGGATGACACCTTCCAGAGTATAAATCTCCTCAGGTATTTCCGATGAAATCGAATAAAAACGAATGTTTCCATCGGTGCAACTGGTTGCAATAGTATTGCCTAAGGGGCCGTATGCGACGTGTTTGACACTTTGTAGGTGGCTCGGCAGATCAATGGTCCGTAAGATATCAGAAATCTGTACGATTTTTACTTGACCGTCATCTCCGCACACTGAAACCATTTCCCCATCAGGGCTGACTTCGACTTCTCGCAGCGGCAGACTGCTTCTGAGAACAGTGCCTATTAAAGAGTTTGATTTCACATCAATCGCTTTCGCCGTTCCGTCTTCGGAACACGTAACGAATTGAGTGGGACCGCATGATACGCTGTAGATGTTTTTATCGTGGAAATCAAGCGTTTCCGGTTCTTCAACAGATCCGACCGTGAATTTCCGAATCAGCGCGTTTGATCCGACGGTGAACAGAAATTTGCCATCTCGGCTATACGCCAGACGGGTCGTTCCCGCCGTATGAGCGTATTTGGGGTGGAGGGACATGAATAGAGTAAGATGGATTTAGGTAGTGTGTACCACGAACAGTTGAAGAAATGTTGCGCGCTGGAGATATCAAATCTCGCGAAATTAATTAAGACGCGTCGCGGTTTGTGCTAGTCCGGGTAACAAAATATGCAGGGGAAATCTGCAAGTTGAACTTTAATATGGCTAACGAAAAATTACGGGGATTATTGTAGTAGTAGGACAAGTGGTGTACAGCAAGCAGTTTTTAACACATTGTGATAGCATTATATCAGCTTGGTGGCCTGGAAGTAGAACCATACAACTGAATAGCTCTATGTTTAGGGCAGCCGAATAGTGGTAAGGAGCAATTCTGTGTAGTTGTAGTTGCGGTCCGTAGCCAGTTGGAGAAGGTGCCCTCCGAGAATATTATTATTACTGTACTCTTCAATAATTTACACCCCATACTAATTTTGCAACTATCAAACTTCACCACCATCACCGTTCCAACAGTTTTACTCTCAGCGCTCAATGGCTGCAGTACGTTTGCCTCCCGGGTAACCCCACGTTCAACTACTGCAACGTAGAACTGAAATACATCTTCTTCACATAGCATACAACCATGTCCTCGATTCAAGACTACTTTGGTAGCGATGACACCGAACTGCCTTCTGCTCGGTTGATTTCAAGAGACGACTTTTCCGGAGATTCGTTTGATGTAGATGAATTTCTCACGAAATCACACAAATATCAGACATTGGATGATCTCCACAGGCAGCTCAAGAACTGGGATGCTGAACTGTCGAAAGAGTTGATTGATGTGATCAATGCTGAATATGACGACTTCATAGGTCAAGACAAGGTGCTTGAAGGTGGGAATGCTCGTACTCAGGACGTAAAGCTGGAGGTTCTGCGGTTTCAAGCCGAGATCAAGAGGATACAAGATGAATTTGAGGACAGCGGGAAGAAAGTAGAAAAGTTATATAGAGAGAGAAAGGAGTTGAAGCAGTTGGAGAGAGAAGCATTGTTGTTACTTGAGTTTAGTACTAGATTGAGTGATATTGAGGGGCAATTGAATGTGATGGAGGCTCAGGAAGGGAAAGGGCAAGATGCTACAGACGTAAATGAAAGCCAAGAACTGGATCAGCTGGAAACGCTGAGCAAGTCCTGTGTAGTGCTGTACGTTTTGCAGCAGAAATGTTTAGAATTGAGTCCAGGCACAAAGAACAGGAACGAAGTAGGTGAAGGGGACGGTCGACCAGAAATTCGGTTTATTGAACAGAGTAAGCAAAAACTGCATGACATCAAAGCTCGAGTTTTGAGAGTTTTACGAGAAGAGCTACGAAAGAGAGAGGAGATTGTCAGGGCTGCTGAGAGTAACAACGAAGGCCTGACCGAGGAAACATTACCCAGTTCTCTGTTGAAGATTATTGGGTGGTATCACAAAATTGAGCACGTAAGCAGCAGTTGAAACCGTCGAAAGGAAGCTTTTTTCATCATTTCATGACCCAAGTTTCCGTTTCACCATGAACGCTTTTGTTACATGCACGAGATCAACATCAGATATCAACACCAGATTTCAGCACCAACGGTCAGCACCAAGGGTCAGCACCAAAGGTCAGCACCAGAGGTCAGCATCAAAGGCAGCTATAGATATATCAAAGGTCAGCACCAGAATTAAACGATCTCCAATGCAGCATGCCAATAACACACACAGGCCGGATCAGTAGTATTTAAAGTGGCCTCGCTCTGTGGATCGGCTTATCAGAGGACTCAATTATGATTCAAAGCCACACCTGCAATCACCTGTACACTTGGTATACAGCTATCTACAATACACAGTCGTCGTGGACATACGTACACCTCAAATACGTCTCACACTGTTCCAATTAAATATAGTTTTCACATGCTCGAGTCACGGACATATATAGCTTTCAAAGAGATCTGCTGTACAGGAGGATCTTCGTCGTGCTTATATTGTGTTTCCGTTTCGGAGCAAGATCGTTGCAGATCTGCAGCATTCTACCATTCTCTTGGTATACCAAGGTGGGGAATCGTTATTTTTCATGTTTTTCTTTTGGGGCGTAACACTAAACTCAGTTTGCATTATTGTACCAGATTGTGGTCAATTCACTGTTCTGGTGCAAATCGGAAGTGTCCGTGATATATTATCATCTTGACAGCTTCCTGATGCACCCTACTTTGTGATTTTGTACGGTAATCACCTACTGCAGTGTCCTGATCTATATCGAGGAGTGTGCTGCTTCTTCCGACCTGCTTTTTCTCACCTGCTTTTTCTTCTGTGTACATGCCCCTGAACCTTGCACATTCCTAAAACTGCAGGGTACCAAACGGGGCTGCAGCGAAAAGGTGCTTTTTTATCTGACAGAGTAATTGGAGGGAGAAGGAGAGGAGACTTCTGACAACTGACAAAACACTACGTTGGAAATACTTCACCTAGGAATTGACTTGTGTGTGCTGTTGACAGCTGAGTAAGAAACAGCAAGAAGTTCTAATATACAGAAGACACACTGGAAGAACGAGAGACATCCAGCATCATTAAAGCATCCAATCAAACTCTTTTTGAATCATTGTGTTGTACCTATTTGATGGACTGATGGACATTGGCAGTCTATATCAACAACTGCACGAATTGGAGCAGGAAAAGAATGACGGCCTGGCAGTAATGGCAGCTCTAAGAGATAGGAGAGGTACGTCGTAGTGGAAAATTAGTGTTGTAATGTATGTCACCTAACCAGATGCTAATAGTCAAGAAACAGTGGCTCGAGTTCGGGCGGAGTTGATGGAAATAGAAGCGGAAATAGCAGATGTGCAAGAGAAGATTCTGTCATTGAGCGGATGATGCGAGAGAATAAACTATGAATTTGACGAAGTGTATGTGTATTATAGATGTATTATTAGTATTTATAACGAGAAGCTGGTTGCTACCCGGTAAAACCAGTGGAATCTCTTCTCCGTAACTGTGGGTGGAGAAGTTTCGCAAAAACGTAAATTGAAAATTGGAATCAATAGCCTTTAATTTTTTTATTTATTCATACAAGGTTTTATAATATATGAAGATATGAACGTTTCACCTATTTTTTGGTTTGATTCCAACTGTACATTGAAATGGCTTACATAGACAAAATTAACGAGAAAATCGAAAACAACCGTAAAATCGAACCACCCTACTACTCCACGTCAATGAGCTTGGCAAAAAGTCAGATCGACAGGGGTTCGGCCAGAGATGTCATCGAATCAAAGTCTGCCCTGTACAATCGATCGATGGCATAATAAGTGCTGGGCTGAACATTTTGCCATTTACAGCCGTGCCTTTTCCTCTCATCTAGTTCAAGTTTTGCGAAAGAACACTTTCAGAGGTAACTTGATCAACGAGCTGCGTTTAAGCCTTACAGTAGTAGTATTTGCGTTTAGCCTTACGTCATAAGGGAGACCCTGTCGGCTTTCACCGATAGAACTGGCACACGGGAATACGAATTCTGGCAGAGAGCATTCCGAGAAAAATGATTACAATAAATTGACTGTTTACTACATGGCTATCTCTTTTTATTAAAGTAGTAAAAACAGAGTCAATCCTCCGATAAGACCACCAATCACGATATCTGACCGAACACTGTTTCCAGGATTTGACTGAGCAGCTCCTTGAGTGGTCAGTCCAGTCTGGCTCGCGGATTGGCTTGTGGATTGACTTGTTGATTGACCTGCTGGTTGGCTGACAAGAGAGCCCTGCTGACTTGAGCCCAATAAAGCTGGCGCCTGTTGATTCCGATGCACCAGCAGTGTTCGTCAAGGTTGACTCTCCCTGCTTGAACAGTACCACTGACCGCCAGCATCGATGATGCTTCTGATCCGCCTTCAGTTCCAGACTCTCAACAGGACGTCGTCACTGTGAACGTTTCAAAATCAGTTGAAGTAGCCGCTGTTCCACCGGCTGCAACAGTAGCAGAACTCTCAGACTCCGAACACGACGTGGTCACTGTAATCGTGTTTACCGAGGTCTCTGTCGTTCCACCGATCGCAGCAGCAGTACTTGTGTGCTCGCACTTGGAGCAGGATTCCGTGGATACCAATGTACTCACGACAATTACAGAGCTTGGTTCAGAATCAGTGGCTGGCAGAGTAGTGGTGCTCGCCAGAGTAGTGGACACACTCAGTTGACTCGAAACTGAGATAGAAGCCAAAGATGAAGATGAAGTCGACGATGCCTGCGAAGATGAAGTTGCTGACGGCGAGGCGGTGAAAAGACTGCCGGATGGACTACTGCTAGAACTGATCAAAACACTGCTACTACTAGAGTAACTAGTCTGGCAGGAATTCGTAAGGGATGGGATATTAGAGTCAAACTGAAAGTTTGTACCAAACGAGAGTATAGCGGAGTTAATGCCTACCAAATCAGAACTGATTGATGTATAGGCATGGCATTCAGGAGTTATTGTCATCAAACCATCTGCTAAACCACTGAACAATTAGTAATAAACAGAAGGAAGGGGATGAACTATATCGAAAAGAGTTTCATCTTGTACAAAGAGTGCAAAATATGCAGCAGAATAGCTTATTATCGTACTGACGTCCACACTCGTTTGTTGCATGGTCTGGGCAAGTTGTTGGCTGTCACAATAGGAAAGCGACGCTGGCAGTTAGGAAATAGCAGTTGTGATATTATGTATGTCTTGCTGCAAACTCTGGTATACATTCACAACAGTGCTAATCGCTCCAGAATCACTTGGAAAGCCGCTCGCAATATAACTGCTTGTACCACTCAGTGAGCTGGCATCTGATGAAAAGCTATTGACATATTGTTGAAGCACCAATACTGGTGCACTAGTAGCAGTGCAAGAAGATGGGCCGGATGACACAGAGGGTACAGGAGTGCTGGATGGAGAAGAAACCGACACGGCTGTCAAGGCTGTCAGCGCAACCGACGCGGATAACAAACGGGACTTCATTTTTTTGGTTTCCTTGTATTTTTTCTGTTCCTTGCGTTATTCTTCCAATCTTAGATTCTCAATCGAAAGTTACACACATCTTTCAGTATTCATATGTTATATGGCCTTGAAAAGGATCGGCAGTGTGCATACGATCGACAGAGTACTAAACTTTATTTGGGGTATCAAATCTGAGAGAAATTCCCCGGAGACGATACGACCCCTCGGCATTGATAGTGACGGGTAGACGTTTCCGCGATAATTTTGTCACACAGCGCAAGTGGTAGTCCCGCGGTGGAAGTAAGGATATGTTTTTTCTACTAATAACTGGCAGTTTGTCTCCGTTCTCTTGACTGGTATCTAAGCAGTCAGTTCTCAAATAAGACGCAGCCGGTCGAGTCGATCCTTGCAGGTACAAGCCGTTATTGGTGTAAATCACTGCCAATTAAAGTTCTAGCTCTACCGAGTCCTAATGGGGGATTTGGTCGTTTGCACATCCGAACTGATTACAGCCATTATAATATGTAGACTTTTCTTTGAGAACTAAGGCGTGTCTGAATGCTTCCACTCCATGCGTGTACGCGTATACACTGTGTGCTATTATTATGGCCATTCAAATTCCAGTGTTGCGATAACACCATAACCCTGAAAGAGATAGCCCTGAAAGAATCTCTTTTCGAACATGATAATAGCCATGTCGAGACTGTATTTCTCTCATTTTTAGTTCCGGATGTTCACCGTCTTACATATTTTTTATTTCCTTCTCATAATCATAGCTATAGCTTACGCAGAGATCGTCTTAAGTTTCCCCTGCAAGGAGATTAGGGGTAAGAAGCCGGTAAGAATGTCGTGCACCAATGACTCGCGGGCTGATGCGCTCAACGACTCACTCACACAAAATCGGCACTTCTATGCTTTCTAACACACGCCTCGCTCATGCTGTCAAGCACAGAAGTTTGAATACTGTGCCAGGGTCGGTTTGCTGCGTTCAAACGGCAGCTTCATCCATCCTTTGGTCCAGCCGTGACATGCCCTCGCAGTATACTAGCTATATTTGCAGCTTGTTTATGATATGATTACTCTGAGAAACCTCAACCGGATTGCACACTATACATGGAGTAGGAACTATTGACATTGGAAGACCAATAGTTTGTAATTAATATTAGGTAGGAAGATTACATGAGCCTTATAGATTAATACTAATATTAGATTGAGGTTTAGGATTCTCCTATGACATCGTAATAACTTGTACTAAAGATGGTAAAATCTTTGATATCAATCTCACTCATACTATTACTGTGGATTGCCGGGTAAGTGGGTTGAGGAGATCGCTCTACACCAAAATGCTGGGGGAACTGAACAAGTAGTAGTTTGCTTCTTAATCTATATGTAAAATGAGCTGAAAAGACCGCGTTTAGTGTAAGAGAAAACCGCCATAGGTTTTATGCATGCCACTTTTCAATCGCAGATACACCGCATAATCTTGCGTTTCGACGATCAATTGCGGGGATATCGGAACAAGGTATACAGTATATAAATTTTGACAAAAGACGTTTTAAACGTCTTGCCAGGGCTCAATTGATATCAAATGATGCGAAATCTTCAAAGCATATATATAAATGGCCAGGTACTTTCCCCAATACCATGATCAGTCAGTTGGCCCGTTGCGTGCAACACTTGAGCATTTGAAACACAACAATCATGAGAATACCATTGTAATAACATATGTAACAATTGATTCCACGGAAAGCATCGCAAATGGAAATCCAGCCGATGATAGTGGACCTAGATATAATAATATTATTGCCATCGCTATTCCAATCGCAACGTTTCGCCTTCGGATCGACTCATTGAGTCCTGTCCCTGAGACAAACGTCGTAGTTAATGCGGGGTAAGCTATGGATGGGCCATGCTCCAGGAAAATCATTCCGGGATCCGCTAGTAATATATAAAGTGGCCCATGGTCTGCTGAGCTCGTGGCAAACATTCGTGTACTATCATGGCCGAAACTGCTCAAACAATCTCCAAGTCGAAACCGGGTACTGCCCAAGTTAAAGTGGATCCCACCAGAATTCTGGCAGAGATAGATCCAAAGATCTACTCTGGCTTTGTTGAACATCTTGGTAGATGTGTTTATGGAGGAATTGTGGAGTACGACAATGAAGCGGGATTAACCAATGAAAAGGGGTTCCGCGTGGATGTCGGCGAGGCATTGAAGAAGCTTGATATGCCAGTGGTCAGATACCCCGGAGGAAACTTTGTGTGTAATTATCATTGGCTCGATGGCGTGGGACCCAAAGAGAACCGTCCCGTAAGGCCAGAACTTGCTTGGCTGACTGAAGAGAGTAACCTTTTTGGAACAGACGAGTTCATGGAATGGTGCGAGTATATGAATGTCGAGCCATATATCTGCCTTAACATGGGCACAGGTACCCTCGAGGAAGCCCTGGGATGGTTGGAGTATTGTAACTCGGAAAGCAACACCTTTTACGCCAATTTAAGACGCAAAAACGGACATGAGAAACCCTATAGGGTCAAGTATTGGGGCCTCGGTAACGAAATGTGGGGAGAGTTTCAAGTTGGTAACCTGGACGCCGTGGATTACTCAAAGAAAGCTGCACAATGGGCAAAGGCTCTCAAGCTCCTTGACCCTAGCATCGAACTTATCAGCTGCGGTGACACTGGCTTCAGTAACTGGGATGCTCAGGTTGCTAAAGACCTTACCAAGTACGTGGACTATCACTCGATCCATATCTACACATACAACAAGGATCACTATCGGAATGCAATCCAACCTCTTGTGGCTGAGAGAGCTATCCAGATTACTGCAAAGCTTCTTGAACTCGCCAAAATCACACACAACGTTCCGCACTCTAAAGCTAAAATTGCATACGACGAGTGGAATGTCTGGGACTCAGAGAACTGTGGTCAGCCGGTTGGAGTCGAGCAGAATTATAACCTTTCTGATGCTCTGGCTTTCACAATCTATCTCCATGTATTTGTCCGTCAGGCCGAGCACCTTGGAATGACAAATATCGCTCAGTGTGTCAATGTCATTGCTCCTGTTATGACCAGCCCAAAAGGAATATATTTGCAAACAATCTACGAACCGTTGCGGCTATTTTCACAGCACATGCGGGGTGAATCGCTGGCCCTTCACGTTGCCAGTCCACTGTACGAGGAGAAGTTTGACGATACTGAGAGGTTCAACTGGATTACCGCACTCCAACCCAAGATTCCTTTGCTCAATGTTAGTGCAGCCGTCCGAGATAGGCTAGTGACCGTTGCGGTAACAAATATTAGCTTGGATCAAGACCTGGAGACAGAAATTTGCCTCGATGGCCGTTATAAGTCCACCGTCAAGAAATGGTTTTTGTATCACGATGATATTTGGGCTAAGAACAACTTTGAAACTCCCAACGAGGTTAAATTGGTGGAGTCCACTGAGAAGATTTCGGGCAACAATCCAAGTTTCAAATTTGCAAAGCATAGTTTTACTATGTTGCAGTTTGAACTGGAGTGATGGGGACACTTTAGTTTATGAGTAGTTGTAACTCTATAGAATTGACTTTTTTTAACTGGTTTTATTCTGATATAACTGGCAGTCATTTATGCCATCGACATATTGCCAAGGTTTTACCCGGAAGCGCATTAGTTAGACCTCGTTATCTAATCGATCTTATCAGTGTCGATCTTTCCTTTCTTCATGAATATAACAACTGAAAGAGTAGTCCACAGTGAAACATCGTGTAAAGACTATGAGCTGATGAGTGTTGTTGATGCTTAGTATAGTCCAATATACTGGTCACTGATTAGATTTATAGCAGCAGTGAGAGCTCGGTTGGTTGAAGTATTATAAACAAGTATACGCAAGCTAATTATGGCGCTTACTGTGCAATCAGCTGGAATGCAACAATTCTCGGATGACAACGACTCAAACCGATCATGATGGTATATTAATTCTGGGCTGGTCCTGGAGATCCAGTCATACAATACATCACAGAGGTACTATCATAGCACGGACTAAATGGAACTCATCGGACGATAGCGTCATACTGAAGTGCGCCTCTGGGCGCTAGCCGATCATCAGCTCCATCAAATATCTACCAACTGCCCTCTTGAAGATACTTTGTGAAACAAGCAAGTTTCAGTACACTACTGCGAGTACCATGACTTGACATCCGTTGAAATCCAAATTGACAAGCGAGAGATCGACATTGCAGAACATGCCGCACACCTGCGCGGCTCTTACCTTTTGAAATTTTCCAAAAAAAAAAAAAGAAGAGGTCACCGTCTTAAATCATTCACTTTCATTTGGAAAACTATCTTGGCACTTACAACGATGGTGGACTCTTTTTTCGCCACTCCGGCCAATGCAAAGAAGAGAAAGAGATCCAACGCTCCTCGTGGTAATAATCGAAGTCGAAGCCAGGCAAAACCAGTCAGGGAAACTCCTCCAGCTGACCGAGATGAAGAAATCACGAGCGAAAGTGAAATCGGTGAAGGTGGGCAGCTCTCAGACGCCATGTCCGTTGAGAGCGAGAGCGAAGACGAATTCGCTGGAGAAACAGAGGCTGATAAACGACGACGGCTTGCCAAAGAATACCTCGCTAGTATTGAAGAAGAGGTGACTGAAGACTTTGATGCTGCTGACCTGGATCGAGAAATTATTAGTAGACGACTGAAACAGGACGTAGCTGAGCAGCAGGGCAAGATCTACCGGTTTATTGGCGACAAGCTTCAACTGCAAGCTGTCAACATTGCTGAAGAAAAAGCTGTAAATATTTATGAACAAAAAGCATATGGGATCACATGTGTTGCTGCCCATTATCCTCATTGTTTCACGGTTGCAAAAGATCTGACTTTTGCAAAGTGGGATATATCAAAACCGGGAGGGGCCAAGCTGGTGAAGATTGTGCGAGGGAACAGTAAGAGGAGACAGGACCCGGAGTACCGGGGCCACGTGGACGAGATCTTGGCTGTGGCTGTGAGTCCTGACGGGAAAATGGTGGTTACAGGTGGAAAGGATAGAAAGGTAATAGTATGGACCAAAGACAACCTGACTCCTATAAAGGTATTCGATATCAAGGACAGAAAGGGAGTGGTGACTGGATTTGCATTTAGAAGAAACTCCAACGAGTTATATGTGTCTTGCGCAGACTTGAAAGTGAGAACTTACAACTTGACTCAACTTGCCCAGGTTGAAACTCTCTTTGGACATCAGGACCAGGTGGCAGATATAGCTGCTTTGGCTGAGGAGAGATGTTTGACAGTTGGATCACGAGATAGGACGGCTATTGTGTGGAAGATCTCTGAAGAGTCTCGATTAACATATCGAGGAGGTGAAACTCTAAAAGGGAGCGGCGAAAACACTAAGATACTAGAAGGCAGCATCGATTGCTGTACTATGCTCGATGACCAACTGTTTGTTACCGGTTCTGACAACGGGAATATCAGTCTGTGGGCAGCTAACAAAAAGAAGCCCATATTTGTTCGTCGAGAGTGCCATGGACGAGATGAGCCGCTGAGTACATCGCAAGCTTCAGGGGAATCAGATGCATCCAAAGTAACTGTACCCACTCCTCAGCCTCGATATATTACGAGTCTGTATGCTGTTCCTTTCTCGGATGTGTTCTTCAGTGGGTCATGGAGCGGCGATATCAAAGCATGGAAGCTCACTGAAGATATGCGGTCTTTTGAGCAGATCGGTGCTATTGAAGGAGTCAAGGGAGTGGTCAATCGAATTTCAGTTGTGGAAACTGGAAAACGAGGGAGGGAGACATTGCAGCTGTATGCTGGTGTCGGTCGAGAATTGCGGCTGGGACGGTGGCTGAAGGTCAAAGGAAAGAACGGTCTTGTCGAAGCTGTGATACACAGTAGTTGAGATGATGTCACTGGCCTACTCCAAAGACTTATAGACTTAGCATGTATATGTTTACATTTGTAGCATACTGTAAAATAATTTATTTATGGCGAACTGTTCGTCAATAATATGAATCAGAGTATAAAGATCAACTATAAATCTCTTCCACCAAGTAGCGCTACTACTCTAGTCTGATTCTCCCTGTCCTAAACCGATTTCCCCAAATCACCAGTGCCCTTACAAACTCATAAATAAAAAAAGCCAGAAGAACCCAAATCAAAAACCATATAGCCCTCCAAAATTTAATATCAAACAAATGTTTATGACAGAAACCATCCACAAACGAGTACATGCCGTTTGACTCCTCCCAGAAGTAAGAGAAGTCTAAGCCGAGTACAGGGGCTACTTTGTCGTATCCTGGATTCGAGCGAGGGAATTCCCGTCGAATTGGACCCACCGGATCAATATACAGATTGGTTTCGGCAGTTCTGAATTTTTCAAGAACAATCTCTTGTGTGAGGTCCTGAGGATTGACTCGTAAAACAGTCCAAGCTGTCGGAATGTCAAAGGTATTGTGAACATCAGTAGCAGAGTATAAAGGGAGTTTGTGTTTTTCATTAAATCGCAAAGTCGGCAGATCCAGTACTCCTTCTGAGTGGGATTCGAACCCATCGACTCCCCAAGCGAAAAGATCAGTTCTGGACGGGTGACGAGGAAGAACAGCTTCATGACGACCGTATTCTGTCCGCATAGACCAAGGGAGGTGATTCACAATTGCAAGTCCCCCAAGAGCATGAACTTTGTCAATCACTTCTCTCAGCTCATGATCAGTTGGCCAAGAACTTGAAGGGGCGATTGTCTCATTAATTCCTATCAGGTTCATGTGGATCCGACAGCACGTATATTCCACGCCAGGGATTACCAACAGAGGGAGATCATTATCTTCTACGAATTTCTTGGCCTTCATACCACCATCAATATTATTATGATCGGTTACAAAGAGCGCATCGAACCCGTAGGCAATAGCCCAATCGACCAGCTGCTCAGGGGTCATTGAACCATCTGACACTGTAGTATGAGCATGTGTCTCAAGAAGCGAGAATGGTTTATCCCCCGATAAGAACTGCGGATCCCATAAGACTGCATTGGGCAAATCTTGGGGGATCCTGTACTGAAACTTATCAGAGAATGAGACATGGCTCGAGCTATCTGAAGACTCGTGGTCAGAGAATCTAGTTACTATAGAGGTAGTTATTACAGCGGTTAACACTAAAGCTACTTGGACCGCTCTGGCGAGAGTGCCCTTGAGAGAAAAAACGTTTACGAAAGACTTTACAAGCGATTCATTGGGGTGAACCAGTTCTGGCGAAGGAGATCTCTGCAATTGCGGATCATCATCCAGCTGGTCCTCGAGGTGGCTGGACCCATGGAGGCTCATGATCACATGTGCCCAGGCTGCAGTCCAGTTAATATAAGCGGGAAGAGAGTTTAGAGTTGGTAATGACGATGGCGATGCTTACAGTACTAAAGTTAAGCTTCCTTTACTCGGAGAAAAAAAGCAGGAGGCTGAGCGGGTTAGGGGAAGAAAGTATTATGCAGGGGGCAGATGCAGGATGCGTGACAGTACTGAGAGAGGTGAAAAAGTATTGTAATGTGAAGAGTGGCTAGGGTTTTCACAGGATAATAGTGTGTAAGTTTAATATGTGTAAAAGAACGATGGAGAGTTCTTGGTATGTGCTCCTGATTATCTTTCTGAAAAAGGGGGTAGAGATTCGAGGAACATGAGCAATTGCGAGATACCTAAGGAACATAATACATTTACAGTTTTCTACGCTATACAGTTCAACGGCCTACATTCAAGTACACATACGAGTAGTACAGGCAGGTCTCTCGCAATATTTAGTTATTCTTTAAATGCAGTTTTTCAAGGCAGACCACTGTGATGGGATCAATGATACACTCTCGGTGCTTACGATACTTATGGTGCTTCTCATGTGACATTTACAATAATCACAGTAGCAAAGCCGTCACCAGTTCTCATGTACAACTATGTCTGAACTTACATGATATTATATATAACTACACTGTACAATGTGCCTATATATGAGCTGTACTTAAAAAACACTGAGAACTATGTGGGGGGCAAGGACCAGCCACGGGAGGTGATCGAGAGATATATGATACTTCTCCAATCCCTATTATTAGAGTACAAAACTAGTTTATATGACAGAAGACTCTCTTTTGTATATAGGCAATGTACATTTGAAAACTTTCATCTTGTATCTAAGAAAACCTTCATCTTGTATCTGAGTTTCAATCACATGTTTGAGTACTCCCGCGGAGAGCCGCACTAAAGTGCTTAGCTGTACACGCCTTGAAAACGCCTAGAAGCCTGTCATTCAAAAAGTAACAAGCAGAAGGGCTAATTGGTTTTTCCTTTTTTTGATCAAATATTTTGCACCGCGCATAGCATGGCATAATTTGTTCAAGTCAGATCTTTTGTACTGAGATCGCACTCGTTTTCCCGTCTGTTTGATTTCTTTCTCTCTTTCTTTACTCTCTAAATATAACATCTTATATATAAATCGGTGCAATCGATTTAAATTTCATAGACTAGTTTAGCATACAACATCAGAAAAGCACGGTCCTACATAAGATATCTCATTTCGACCGAGGCAGAGATAGAAAAAAAAGGGTTTCAAATTTTATGTACAAAAACTCTCAGAGATAATAGCAAAGTGAAGAGCGACACTTGAGCTTCTCTCTCTCTTTCTTATACTAGTCACTCACTCATGAGATTTATAATCTCTGGAAAATGAATGCGTTGTTGGTGAAGTGGACTCATTTAGTCTGGCTAGTGACCATCTTTACTGTGGCCATTGCCGGAGAGTTGAGTACCACTGGTGCGTTTTCTTGTGACAGTTCAGGACCAGGTATCATTCAGGTCACAAATTTCACATTTCATTACAATGAGGGACAGAACACGGTATCGTATGAGGTTGATGCAACTTCTCAAGCCCGTGTTTCAGTTATAGGTGAGTGATGGAATGGTTGTTTTGTGTTGATGGGAGAGCATTCGCAGTGGTGATTGGTGTGCATGGTTTTATATTGACATTGGTCAAAGTGTGTGCGGTATTTTGGGGTCTCTCCACATGTTTGAACATTTCATGATGAGTATCCGGATCTGGAGATTAGCCTCTACGATTTAAAGTTCGAAACTCTACTGGCTTTAGAGTTTTGTTGCGATATAGCCCCCGTCGCTCTCTCTCTCTCGACCATCATCAAATTTTTTTTGTTAATCTCTCGGCCTGTTAGAATATTATCCCTGTCCAATATCTGCGGTGATTGACAGGGCTAAATTAGTCGTGCACACCAGGTACCCGCACACACAATTGGCTACATTTCATGCCCCGATCAGCGACTAATATATGCAAAACGCACCACTAATGCGCTTTCAATGCCTAGTACATCTTTAATGCTAACCAGCTCATATTCTCATCACAGCATATGGAAATGTGGTGGTAGACAACGATGTCAACCTTTGTACGGATAATGTAACAGAACTATGTCCCATTCCAAAGGGATCGTTCACGAGGCAAGGAATACATAGTGTCCCCACCGAGTATACGAGCAAGATCTCTGCTGCTGCGTATAATATCCCTGATTTAGAAGGAGATGTCCAGATCAGCCTCTTCAATGCTTCGAACCCGTCTCAGAACCTGGGCTGCTTCAAGTCTGCCATTACGAATGGGAAGTCCACCAATCTGCAGTCTGTGAAATACCTGACTCTCGGGCTGGCGGCCGTGGCCCTAGTAGTGGCTGGAGTTTCGTCCGCTTCGTCTGGTAACTCAGGAGCTGCCATGGCGCCTGGAGCTGGGGCTGGAGGTGCTCATGCGATTGCTCCAGGAGCCCTAGAAGGAGGTGCAGGAGGAGCAGGAGCAGCCAAGGGAGCAGTGGCAGCCGGGAATGTGGCAGCTCCAGGATTCCATCCTCCTTCTTTTATGGAACTGTTTTCTGCAATGCAAGGGATTGCAGTGTCAGGAATGTACAGCTTGGACTATCCGTCTGTGTATAGAAGTTTTGCCCAAAACCTAGGATGGAGTACAGGTATGATAACTTGGCAGGGCATGCAGACCTCGATAGATACATTTAGGAACCACACTGGCGGGAATTTGACTCTGTCTAGCTTCTTGTTGCTCCAACAGACAACCTTGGTATATCAGAATGAGACAGATCCTCAGGGCTCAGCTGACTTGATTCCTTCATCTAGCAATTTTTCTAATTCGTCGACCTCCTCCAATTCCTCAATCCAAGAAAATAATATGCGATATGCAAGACAACTGATCGAGCACTACAAACGACAACAAGCGTCGTCTCCTCCTGTACCCACGCCCGCTACCCATGTTGACGTGGTAGGAGGCATCTCCGCTTATGTGGAAAAACTGACAATCCCGGATACCAATACATTTATGACACTTTTGATCTGGTATGCGATCATTGTTGGAGTGATAGTCGCCGGTATTCTTGCATTTAAACTGGTTGTCGAACTCAAGCACCTTCGACACAGAAAGAAACACCAAAAAGAGAGTGATTTTTTCCCTGGTTTCCGGAAAAATTACCGGCTAGTGCTACTGACCATGTTTGTCCGGCTGGTAATTATCTTCTACGGCATCTGGGTGTTGTATTCACTCTTTCAATTTAGGATTGGTGACTCATGGGCGACGCGACTGCTAGCTGGGTTCACCTTGGGAATCTTCACGGTGATTCTGCTGGTCTTTTCGGGCATCATTGTTTACCTGGCCCACACAGCCAGCAAGAAAAGAGGAGGTCTGGAGCATCTATTTGAGCACGAGCCATGGATTCGAAAGTACGGGGTATTTTATGACCAGTATAAGATTCGGTACTGGTGGTTTTTCATTCCGATATTACTAGCAACTTTTGGAAGGAATGCTTTTTTGGCACTAGGCGATGGAAATGGACTGGTTCAAGTAGTGGGACAGTTGGTCATCGAGGTCTTACTCGTGGTAGCCATGGCTATTCTGATGCCGTTCAATAGCCGATGGGGGAATGGCATAAACCTGGCCATACAATCGGTGAGAGTTACGTCGCTGTGCCTCTTACTGACGTTTACGAAGCAAATAAACATCTCGGCAGTTGCGTCTACTGGGGTCGGCTTTGCGTTGATTGTCATCCAGGCATTACTTACTATCTCTTTGATTGTCCTACTGCTTGTGAGCGCCGTGATGGGAATTGTGAATGCTGTCCGCAAACAGCGGCAGGGCGGGACTCCAAAGTCGCAAACTTTGGAGTTTGGGGATAGTCAGGTTCATTTACACGAGGATCCGACACTGTCTATGGTGTTTTCAAAGGAGTCAGGCTATGGTAACGAAAAAGGTGAGGCGGTGGTCACGAGTGACCCATCTCCAGAGACCTCAGATAGCGACCAGGGTTTGCGGACTAGTGTCGTCGGCGAGATGCTGCCACCACAGCCCCGATTTGCTAGACATGGGAGAAGACTTTCGCATCAGTCCGTGGGAAGCTCGGGCATGGATTCTTTTACATGGGAAATTGACGACCGTCTCAACAGGGGAGCAGCAGGATACATCAGCATTGACACGCCTAACTTGGGAAGTAGCAGCGGTAAAAGCTCAGAGGAGCATTCAGCGTACCATTCCGCCAATCATTCGGCGAATCATTCGGCTAGCCACTTGGTGAACCACTCGGTGAACCACTCGGCGAACCACTCGGCGAACAACAACCCGCCGGGATTCTTCTAGTTTTGATGTGTACACTATGTAATTATTTATTTTGGCATGAGAAAAGACTGGGTACTACACTGGTAAAGAGGGAATTGAGCTTGAGCGCACTCATTTATATCACTCACTGGCTGTTCAGTAAATCAGCTGTGGGCAAATTCATATACCGTAGAGCGTACTATCTCACCTGTCAGTATTGCGCTGACAGACTGCTCCACCCACAATACAACGAGAACATTCAAGACTTACAACATACATATATGAAACGCAGACCAACGAATGTAAGAATCAAACCTGCTCTAGTGCCACTATCTGAATGGTTCAGCATTGACATTTAACCACAGATGTATATAAATCATTAATCAGACAGAATACCTAGGCTGTTTGCAATATCCTATTAGGCTTTTAAGAATCCTGACACCCCTGATCCTTACACCTGCATGGATCGCCAAGAGTGTCAAGTACTTATAAACTTAAAAAATGTACACATGGATTAACGTATCGGCTACGAGCTCGAGTTTAGCACAAAGCTTCAGGCTGTTCTAGACAACCTGGGATTATTACGCGACATGGATCAGCCGGAACGGATCCTGGTCAAACTCGAGGAGTCAAGTCGTGAAATTAGATGCTTTCGAAGAACAAACGCGGGAGGATCGAGTCCGACTACCATTTGAGATGGTGCATCTCGAACAGTTTGCGTTCATGTCGAGGGCAGCATGAATAAAAAAACCCATTATTCTTCCCATGATGAATGTCTGTGGGTTCAATCATTGGGTATCGGACGATTGTGGTCTTGAAAAGCTCAAAAACTTGGAAATGAGTCCCGGGCACTCTTGAGCATATTTCTGAACTTATCCTTTGATGCTGAGATGTGAATACTGTATTGCAGTTATTCTAGTAGGTCAACTGCTGAGAAGGAGTGTTTGTGCGCCTAAAAGACGGAATATCCACCGGGAACTCTGATTAGCATATGCAGGGGCCGGCCATATCGGGCAATGATATGTATATATATGCACATAGGTGCAGAAAATGTCGATCGGCTCGCATAGTATTGAAAGAGTGTGTTTTTCACCGGTTCACAAGTCATCTTTCGTGTATGGTGTTGTTGTTTTCTTTAATGAAAATTTCGAAAGACAAGTGTTGAGATAAGGCGGCTTCGCAATGTGTTATCGAGTCATATGCTACAGTACTTGTTAACAGGCTCCTGTTAAAGTTGGCGTCATAGAAAGATCCCGAATCCTATACGAAACGTGTTGTTCTTCTCTGTCCAAATGTCACGTACTTGTTGTTTGTCAGCCTAGAGCGACCAGAGGGTCAAAACTTTACTGATAGATTGGACATATCTATAGTGATACATTATACTCCTATCTGATGTGACCCCGTCCCTATATGTCTACAGTACTGGCCGTTACGAGCAAGTCGGCTCGTAGCCTTATACAAATGCTAACGTTCCCTACAGTCATCTTGTGTTTTACAATAGAGCTAAACATATTTTACGGGAACCATGGATCGAGATCGAGATGTTTGACAAAGCAAAGCTCATAGTGCAGAACTTAAGACGCTGAACTTCACACGTCTTTGATGAAGTCAATCCAAACAAAATGAATATACTAGACTATATCGACCCAGTATAAACTAAAAGAGAAACAAACTTTACTTACTTCTTAAAAACCAAAGATATAGAAATACATGAATTGTGATAAATGAATTCAAAGAACTCGTACCACAGCCTTCACATAAAAGAAAAAAACATATAAAAAAAGGATTATATTAAACAAAAAAAATCGATAAAAAAAAGAGAACCAAGGCCTGCCAATAAAATTCTTCTTCTTTTTCTGCTAAAGAGATGATGCCATGAGTGTGTTGTGAAACTTTTTCTCGTTATGATACATAGTTAAGAATGCACTGTGTATCTTACAACATCTGAACCAAAGCGAGAGCTCCGGCAATCAAAGCACCAGGAACAATCATGGCACCAGCAGCATTGGAAGCAGTAGCACTGGTCACAGCAGCGGAAGTGGAACCAGAACTAGGCGAAACCACAACAGTCGAAGTGGCAATGGGGACAGTGCTGGCAGGAGCAGAAGTCGAGGACGAATTGCCAGAAACGTTGAACCAGCTAGAAGAAGAGGCCACAGCGGTGGTGGTGTTGTACACAGAAGAAGGAGCAGCAGTGGTGGTGTTGGCTGTGGTGTTGGTCAAGGCGACAGCGAACAGGGCAGGCAGAGGAGCCTGGGTGGTGCTGGGCACAATGGTCACGTAGTCAATGATGGTGGAGTAGATGGTGGTGGTGGTATCGTCGGTGGGAGAGGGGGCCTGTGCAGCGACAGCGGCGACGAGGGCGGAAAGAACAACTGAGAATTTCATGACTGAGACTATTGTTGAACGAATGACGGGGTTTTGTTGTTTTTGTAGTTTTTGTTTGTTATCGCTCTTTGAATATCTCTTTTAAAAGAAAGTAAATGAGTTGGACTCCTGAGATTATGAAACAGGAAGAAAGAAAAAAGAGAGAAAGAGAGAGAGACAGAAAAAAGGGGAAAATGAGAAAACGATTGGAACGCACGAGAAAGACGCACACGCAAAGCTATGCCGATTTCAAACGTAACACCGCACCCACCACACGAAGGCCATAGAGAGCATATAATGGGGGAAGGGATTACCCGAAAATAGGTTAAGCGAGCTGTGGATTGGGTGAGTTTCTGTGGGCCGTACCTGGGTTACAGCTGTGGGAATAAACAATAAACATTGCGCACATGCCCGGTTTGGTATAAATTGGGCCTGAAGCGGCAACCATCGTGGTCGATCATAACTAAGAAAGGAAGTTTATAAGCTCTAAATTGAGCATAAATCATGTTGATCTGCAGATCGACTGTAGATCTTGAAAAATGTGATACACAGTGTATAGGGGTCACCCACACATAATGGACGACGTGAAGAATGTAAAACAGAAAAGCAATTGACCCTGGAGAATAAGCAAGGAACACATGCCAAGGATCTTAATCAGTCGAATAAGATTTGTGGAACGTGTTCTGTATTAAAATCTGCTTGATAGTATTAAACTCTGTGTGATACATCTAGTAGTAATACGTAACTGGTACGTATTTATTTTACAATGCAGCACTCTTGCCTTGCACACATTCCAACCAATCAGATCAAAAATGCCTTCAAACCTGAGACAACCTTGCAGTACGCTTAGTTGCACTTATACGCACTGACCACACCGACTAACCTCAGGGGCTGCTGTTGATTACTATTGAATTACATCAGCATACATATTACTCTTTACGTAAAGCTCATATCGAGAAAACACGATCGATCGAGTCGACGGGACTATTGAAAATATCTCTGGCATGACAGGGGCACAATAAACTCGATGAGATAGGAATGGTAAAGTTATGAGTATTTGATATTCACTATATTCACCACATTGACCACTTTCATCGGTTACATTTAGTTGGTCTGGCTGCAAAAGCTGCCAAACCAGCCTCATCGGTTTCCCAGAATTGGTGATGGACAAATGTTACCCGGCAGGCGTATACTGCTTAATAGGAACCGTAATAACAGTTATTACAGCTGAACCGCCGGGTACTGTAGATTTAGTCTGAAACTTCTCCACCATCTTACCACGCATCAAATTATTAATAGTGTATGCGGGTACGATGGCAAGACCGAGACTGTAAGTACACTGTGCGTGTTCTGTATGCTAGCATTGCGACGGCTGATGTCATTAGCGGGGTTATCCGGTGTACGTACCGCACTGTTTTATAGGTACTCCGCGGAGGCTTTAGTTGAACGAGCAGAAATCAGCCAAAGGAGCAGATGGCAGTAGAAAGCACCTGTGACAATAAAGTAGTTACAGTTGTATTTTGGTGCTATGAATCGTACATGGGACAGGCCTATTCTCACCCTAGGTTGCGGTTTTGAAATAGTCAGGAGCACACCCATTGGTTGCTATTTGTACAATAAAGTGCAAAGAGTGTAAAGGATAATGATTTGGCATAGTATGCTTTGAAGCTATATGGGTAAAAATGCTATCGCTAGAGCCCGCTTCAATGATATCAGGACTGTTGTGCTGAGTTGGGAGCTTAATTAATCCGGAAACTATGCAGATCTTGTACAGATCTATGCACATAACCGCAACAAATACGGAATAATCATATAAGTAATTAAAAATTATAAATCTCTACACTCTATAAACAAATCGAGAGAGAAAAGGTCAAAGAAGCACAGCAATGGCAGCATTAAGGACAGAATGCAAGCTGTAGCGACGTTAGCAACTTCGGCGAAGGAGCAGGGCAGACTGTAGTAGTTGTGGTAGTGAATACCTGAGTTATGGCGTAAGGGCGGTTGGTGACAGTGACGATAGTGACGATAGTGACTTCGGTAACAACGTAGGTCGAGTTGTTTTCAACCCAACTGGTAGCAAATGCGCACCAAGTGGTGTAAGCAGTCGCGACTTCAGTCGAAATACCAGTTTGGTAGGAGGTAATGGTAGTGAGTTGATCGGACCGAGAGGTACAAATTTTCTATTCAAATTGGACAGATCCTGACGAATTGACTAGCTAAGACATAATATCACTCTTGCCGTGACGGGTTATTTTCAAATATACTGAGGAGGAGTTGGACACATAGAGTAAAGACAGACACTGCTAACGTTGCAGTAGACATTATATTAGGACGAAACTCTGACATATTTGCAGTAAACTCACTATGGTGTGTCGTGGACTGTTTCTGAGATATATGACGGCAGGGTAGAAAGTATAGCAGAGCGCATGCAGGAGAGCAACAACAGCCTACATCATTCTGTAGCCAATTTGTATTAAGCTTTAGTTTCTGCTATCGCTGAGCAGATTTTTCAGTTAGCGGTGCGTAAATATTCTTTTTCTCATTTCTACCTCAGTGAAATACATTAGTACGGTACATCGTAAACTACTAGTTTGTTAGTACTAATTATAAGCTTACAATATGGACGTCGATCTTTAGCGATCCTTGCATTTTTCATTGTAGATTGCTAACTCCATATGCATCGTCAATCTGAGCTTAATAGATGAGAACTACGGTGATATTCACAGCAAAAAAGCCACTACTGCTTAGAACCACCATCTCTGCCGTGATCATTAATTTAACATCAAGCACATGGAAATATACCACCGCTCTCCACTCTCCACCGTATACCCTCAATCCAAAACAATACACGCCTCATGCACCCGCCACGTGACTAAATGCAATGGTCCCGTCTGCTGCTGCTGCAGCTGAAGGGTCGAATCGGCCCAGATCACACCGAAACTGTGTTTTGTTCGTTTCTTTCTTGTCGTCATTATCATTTGATCGTTTGATCCCAATTCCAACTGAAAAACAAAAAACTTATTTAAAAATGGTCGTTTTTAATGACAAGAACTTTGTCACCAAAGAAGAAAAGCGCCTGGCCGAAGATAAAGAAAGAACCAAGTACTGGAAGCGATGGGGGCCTTATCTAAGCGAGAGACAATGGGTGAGTAGATTTTTCGGACAGTGATGAAGTTTGATCCATTGATCCAATTGGACTGGATGGCAAATTATTTGCAAACAATTCCCCAACAGCACGCTAACAAGGCTACTGTCCGTGAAGATTACTCCTCCGACGGAGACGCCTGGAGCGATTTCCCATTTGAGCATGCCCGCTCCCGGGTGTATCGGTGGGGAGAGGACGGAATCGCTGGTGTCAGTGACACACACCAGTATCACTGTATTTCGTTTGCTTTCTGGAACGAGAAGGATGATATCTTGAAGGAGCGGCTGTACGGACTGACTGGTCATCAGGGAAACCACGGCGAGGACGTCAAAGAGGACTACTTTTACCTGGATAACACACCCACTCATTCTTATATGAAGTATTTGTACAAATATCCTCAGAAAGAGTTCCCGTACAAGCAATTGGTCGAAGAAAACGCTAAGCGGTCAAGGGAAGAGCTGGAGTACGAGCTCGATGACACCCAGATCTTTGAAGACAGCCGATACTTTGACATTTTCATTGAAATGGCCAAAGACGCAAACAATGCGGAGGAACTGTTATTTAGAGTTACGGCTTACAATAGGGGCCCTGAGCCCGCTCCTTTACACATTATCCCCCAGTTCTTTTTCAGAAATACCTGGGACTGGGGCTACGAGGGCGACGAGTCTGCCAAACCAGTGGTCAGGGAACTGTCGGAGCACATCTTTGAGACTGAGCACTGGAAACTGGGCAAAAGATATCTCCACTTTGCAACTTCTCCTGGCTTTGAAGGTGAAGAAGACGAAGACGTGGGTCTGACCAGTATGTTCACGGACAATGCCACCAACACCAAACGATTGTATGGAGTTGACAACAAGTCCAAATATGTCAAAGACGGGTTCCACGACCGTATTATCGAGGAAGACAAATCTGCGGTGAACCCGGACAAAGAGGGAACAAAGTTTGGTGCCTGGTTTGCGTTTGATTCTGGTCCCGGTATCCCAGCCGGAGACTATGTCACTGTTCGATTCAAGTACACCGACGTCAAGCCCAACGACGAGGATCTTGATGAAACTGCCTTTGATAAGGTTTTCGACGCTCGTGAGGATGAGGCAGACGATTTCTATTATAAAGTATCCCCGCTACCAATCTCTGACGAGCTGAGAGCCATTCAAAGACAAGCCTTTGCGGGTATGATGTGGACTAAACAATTCTACAACTTCATTCACTATCAATGGTCTAAAGGAGACCCCGGCACTATGCCTCCTCCCGAGGCTCGAGCAAATATCCGTAACACTGAATGGAGGCATTTGCACATTGAGGATATTTTATCTCTCCCCGACAAATGGGAGTATCCGTTTTTTGCTGCCTGGGACACTGCCTTTCATTGTCTTCCCCTGGCCATGATTGATCCTGATTTCTCCAAAAAGCAGCTGGATCTTATGACCAGAGAGTGGTACATGCATCCAAATGGACAAATCCCTGCGTACGAGTGGAACTTTAGCGACGTCAATCCGCCTGTCCATGCTTGGGCTACGTTCCGAGTGTTCAAGATCGAACGTAAAATGTACGGCCGAGAGGATGTCGAGTTCCTGGAACGAGTGTTCCAAAAGCTCTTGCTCAACTTCACCTGGTGGGTGAACCGAAAAGATGTTGGAGGAAAGAACGTCTTTGAAGGCGGATTCCTTGGTCTAGATAACATTGGTCTTTTCAACCGATCCGAGCCATTACCTACAGGTGGTGTCCTGGAGCAGGCAGACAGTACCGGCTGGATGGCATTTTTCTGTCTCCAAATGTTAAATATTGCTTTGGAACTGGCCAAGCACCGACGAGTATATGAAGATATTGCCTCCAAGTTCTTTGAACACTTTATTTTCATTGCGGACGCTATGAGTTTCCGATCCGGTGGTGGTATTGAAAAGCCTTTGTGGAATGAGGAAGATGGCTTTTACTACGATGCCATTTCTTGGGGTGGGCCTTGGAGTCAGCAGTTGCCTGTCAGGTCTCTCGTTGGCCTCATTCCACTTTACGCTTGCGTTACTTTGGAACCTGAAATTATGAAGCGATTCAAGTCATTTTCTAAGCGGGTAGAGTGGTTTGTGGACAATCGGCCAGACATTGCAGACAGAAATATCGCTAGTATGGCTGAACGAGGAAGCGGAGAGCGTCGATTGTTGTCGCTGGTGAACAAAGACAGACTGGTGAAAATCCTAGACCGAATGCTGGACGAAGACGAGTTCTTGAGCGATTATGGTATTCGATCCATGTCCAAGTTCCACAAGGACCATCCTTATTCCATGGATGTGAATGGACAGAGGTTTGAAGTAGACTACGTCCCTGGAGAGAGTAACTCTGGTCTGTTTGGAGGCAACTCCAACTGGAGAGGACCCATTTGGTTTCCCACCACGTTTTTGCTAATCGAATCTCTACAAAGATTCTACATGTACTACGGTGATAATCTTAAAGTAGAGTTCCCTAAAGGAAGTGGAGAGGAGCTCAATTTGTTGAAGGTTGCAGAAAAGATTCAGCATCGACTGATTAAAATCTTCCAACTGAATGAATCTGGAGAACGACCATATAATGGAGGCAACAAGTTATACAATCACGATGAGCATTTCAGGGACCACATCTTGTTCCATGAATTTTTTGAAGCCGACACGGGCCGTGGGCTGGGGGCAAAGCATCAGAACGGATGGACGGGACTAGTTGCCAAATTAATCCATGATACGGGAGTTTCCTGCAGCGTGCCGTTAACCCCCAAGAACCCATTAGCCACTGCTGAAATGTACTTCGATGATGTGATTAGCCATACTCGGCATCATTCTCGGCGCAGCAGTACTAGTGCTCGGCTCGTACGACGACGGTCCACCAGGTCTGTTCTTTCGGGGACCAGTACTCGAGAAGAGCAGGAGGAAGAGCAGCGTGGACCTGAGGATTCAGAGACCGACGGAGAAGTTCAAGATAGACTGGCTGAACATATTCGAAAGTCATTGGAGAAGTATCATCTCCAGCAGGGATACGATGATGAGTTGGAAGCCAGGGGTCAGTAATTAATGGGGGATAGAGAGTTGAAAAAATTCAAGTGTGCGTGAAGATTTAAGGCCATGTTGTTCGAGCAACAGCAGATGAGGAGTAAAAAGGCAAAAAGGAGCACAAAAACTAAGGAGCAAATCGCAAAGGGCAAAAAAGAATTGGATCAAAAAGGAAGGGATGGAGTATCGTTTAACATGTTCTGTTGGATATGATATATATTATTAGATGTCTGTACGGGTATATATTATTGAAACTTCAATTCGACTTCCGATGAACTTATTACGCGGCAACCCAAACGGTCTGGCGGGAAGTTACACCATGGTGCAGATAATCTGCGCGACCCTTAGAGAAAGATAAAAAAATAAACTTTAAACTAACATTGTACATGTACAGTAGCGATCCTGCTGTCGACAGGGTTCCTTTTTATTTTTGTATTTTGTTTTTTGGTGAAAAATGATGAGAGAAATCAAAATAGGGGGAGATGCGGAGCAAGCAAAAGGGGAGATGATCTAAACTAAAAAAAGATAAGATATCGGTGAGGTGCATTAGCGAGCAAGGGGTATGGATATACACAGAGGAGAGTGTGAATTCGAACGGAGATCTTTTTAAGCTTCTTGACCCAGAAAAGTAATGTTTTCGACGCAAATGAGAGCAGTTAGTGAAAGAACGAAGATCAGTCATGAACAATATCGGGGTACCATTTTTTTGTGTCTTATTGAATACTACTGATCTTCAGGGTTCATAGGAAAGGAGGAAGAACTTGAGAAAGTTGAGAGGAGTCGACTGCATAGACTGTTCACACAGTACAATTAAATAGTAAATTGACGTTTTAGAAGTATCTCTCCTTTTTACTCTTCTTCTACTATGACGTAGCATGTAATTACTCGACCATTGGGTTGGTTAATGGTAAACTGTAAGTAAAGCACTGACAGTCTTAAGAATATGTATCTGTATGTACATGTTGTATATCTTCACAATACACTTGAAAACTAGTTTAACTGACAGTGTATTGTGGTGCGAGGTTAATAAGACTTGTCACGCATCTTTATTATGTCAAAGCACGGTAGCAGGCACGGCGACTGCCGTGAAATTATTATTTACCGTGCTTTCGGATCCCTGTACAAGTCCAGAACCAAAAAAGCAGAAGACCAGATTCTTCATCAGAAAGTAGCGAAGCCACAAAAGAAATCTATCTAACTAATGAACAAACGATCCACCGGTTCGGCAAGATTACACAATAGAAAGAATAAAAAAGTGAGCTAAAACTAAAGCAAAGTAGAAACTAGAACCAAACTAGTACTAGCACTGAAGCGATGACAGGAGGAAAGGGATGGACGGTGCAGTTTGCAGTTGCAGTTGACTTGCTAGGTAAAGCTACATATCTAACTATAGCTGCGTAGAGGGGGATTTTCAGATTTTCATCAGGTCGGCTTTATGCATCAGAGGGCAGGGGCTATGCATAGGTTGCGGCTTCAAGTACAGCAGTGGTTCGGGCCGAAAGATGGGTTTAAATTAAGTACTCAACAGCTAAAGATTAGCAGAGAGAAGCATGGATGATGAAGGATGACGGTAAGGTAGCAGTAGATACATAGAACAGTATTCAACAATTTAAGATGGGTACAGTCAAAGTCTCCCCTCTCTCAAGCTGGCTTTGGGGAGTTCGCCGTTTGGTATGTTAAAGTTTAAAGTGTTTTGAGTTTTTCTCAAGTTAAACCTTAAGGCTCAACGTTAAAGTGTGAGTGATTATTAAATTTATTATTTCTATTATGAATTGTTTCATGCAAGGAGCCGTGACGCCGCAGCAGACCCGAACCCCCAGTCCAAGGTTTAGGGCACAGATGATCCTCCGTTGATGGTCAATGCAGGATGCAGATACATCCAGGAAAAAAGAAACCATACCCGCCGAAAAAACGTACGAGATCGTTGAAGCCTAAGAAAAGTAGGGGGTTCTAGAGGAAATTTCACAGATATCGGAAGGGATTGTAAAGCGTAGTTTACAGGGGACCTGGGGGAAAGAGGGAGAGTGATGCACGAGATCAAAAAATATAGACATACATATACAAATACAGTAAGTATCCAAACTGTTTAGCGATTTTCATTCACCGAAGAAGCCGACGTTGCCCCCGTCTCCCTCAAAGAGAGGTGTATACTTCGGGTCTGTACATTTTGTGAACACATAGCTGCTAACCTAACGATGTATGTATGTCACATCAACTTTTTTTATTATATACCTCGCATAGCAGTGCATTAGCCAGCCCAGCCCGAAGTGGGCAATATTTGAAGTTCAATATTGATGCTGGAGGTCGGGCTTTTGCGTTGCGTAGTGTACTAACAGTGGGATAACAATGTACCAGGCTAAACTAGTTTGCGTTTTAGAGGCAGACAATTGTAGATCGTATAGAAAAATGCTTTTTGACTACAAGAAAAGAGACTGCTCCACTGCTCTGCTATGAATATATTGTCATCCAGCAAGTTGCTGCTATTGCGATGTTGAAGCTTGATATAGTGTGTGTTGATGCTCCAGCGATAGTTTTACAACACGTGCACGTTTTATATAACTAACTAATTTGATTCATATTTCTTTTCGCCTTTTGTACATCCTCGCACCGTCCCGCTACTCGCATCTACAATGAAGTCATACAAATATATTGTTAATAACGTTACAGGTTACTCTCATGTAAACACTTCACCTAGAGCGGGTATCTTCCGGGTAACCATCTCGCAGGTATCAACGCGCGTTAAAGCGCATACTGTGCCCTTTAGAAATTTATATATAATCTCCCTTTTGCCAGGAACCGTGCCCGAGTTTGTTTTGCTTTTTCTTGGCTTCTCCAGGACCCATTTTTAGAGCCTGATTTTCCTCCTCTTCACCTGTCGTTAAGAACTAAACGTATACTGGACCATTTCCTTTTTCACCAGTAGATATATTTTCCAAGTAGTTTTGTTCTTATAAGCGGGAACAACTGAAAATTTCCCTTCTCGGCTGGGGCCTAAAAAGTTCATATTGCACTAGCGACACTATTACTACTGAAAACCGAAGCTAAAATACTAGGCTGTGTGTGTTATTGGGGGACGTAATAGACTACTAGGCGGCTCTATACCTCAGACACAAAACTGTAGAATAAAAAACGAACAGTACTCTCGACACATATTCTGATAAACTCACCACCACCTCAGGTTTTCGAGTGGGACTTGACTAATAGAAAAACAAGGTTAATTGGTAAGTTTGAATAACTGTAATAGGTTTGAGTAAAGCGTAGCAGCAGAAAGAACAGAATGAGTAGAAAGACGGATTTATAATAGGGTTGAGTTTGTGAGTTGGAAAGATGGGCTCTTACTGAAACTCTCTCTCCCTTCTCTTCGTGTGAGATATAAGGAGAGATCGATTTCTTCGCAGGTTGCAACATTTCGTTACTAGTCGTTGATGAACGCGATTACAGATATGGATATAAGGTTTTCGAGCCTGCACCTGACAGCACCACTTTCGGCTATTTAACGTGACATATCAACGTGCCACAGATCCAGAGTGTGTGTCTGATTTGTCCGACATCGATTTTTGATACAGGTACGAGACTGAATTTGATCGAACTGAACTGAACTGATCCTGTTTACTACTTATTGGCAATTACTGGTCTCATTTGTGTGACTACATATAAGTGTACTGGTTGTCCCTCCATCTCCCCGCATCAAAAAATTAAAGTTACAATTTCCACAGCCCTATCCTGCTTGGAAACCTCACTTTTTTCTTATTTCATTACCTGTCGGTGGATCCCCACTAAGCATTGTATTATATTTATCTATATAATCTGCTGTGGTGGTCTGCTGTGATATCACCTGCAATTATCTTATTGTCGGTAAGTGTGGAGCTTTTTAAGAGCAGCTTGAGGGCATCTGTAGTGGAGAGATGGAGCGAGACGACCCTTACGAGACGTGATGTGTGATGTATGCAGGATCAAAACTCAGTCGTCGTCTGCTTGGCTATGGTACTGTTTGGTTGTGTAGTTCCTGCGGTACTATTCGACTTGCCCGTTCAAGGATTTCGTGGGGGAATTAGTGGAGAGCCGATAAGATGTGATAGGTCAAGAAGCAACGTGGTCGAGGAAGACCACTTTTGAGTGGTGTGTTGTTCTGTGTTTCGTCATAGGATCTCGCTTTCCGTGTCTCAAGTGTAAATTGCATTTTGAACTAATCGGGTTACTATTGGCAGTTTTGAAACACCTTATTCGCTGAACACGATTTTAAGGTTTTGGGGGGTGGCTACTTCATTTTAAGCTTCCCGGTTGTTTGCTTGTTTCAGACCAATTATCCCGGGCAGCTGGATTACCACTGGTAGCGGGTTGTCGGAACCTTGGATATCCTCGGAACGATGGGTCTTTCAAACATTTCTCGCGTGTGGACTATGTGCGTTGCTGTGCGTTACGTGACTTTCCTGCGGTTTTTTTCTCATTCTCCACTTGCAATATACTGGAGACGGTGTGGCCATTGTCAAATTTGTGTATGTCATTTCTGACTTGGGATTTTACTCATAGCGATCTTCTTCTTGACATCACTTGATTGGTCTGCCTCAACCTCATCGAAAACCTAAGCTGATACCTTGTTATATTGGGGTTCATATTGACCAAACCAGTTCCAGGTGCTCATAAGCCTGATCACTATTTTTTCGGCCTATAACCGCCGATTCCGCCCACCGTCCCTGGTGTGAATCGTCCATTGTCGCACGTTGTTTCAGGCAGATCTCGCTGTACTATTCAGGTAAAAGCCAAGCCGGTGCGATGCTAAGACTACCTGCTTTCTTGGTTTCTCGAATGCACTGCGCAGTCTCGCACGTCTCACTTTATTTTATGCCAATTTTTTTTGTTTCTTGGTATTCTGTGTCCGATCTACTTTTTTCGTCATATAAGCTTTCCAAAAGCTCTTCTTGCCTTCTTCTTTCTATGACTAACAAGGCTTGCGACCTAGTACAAAACACCTTTTAACTTTCTCTACGGAACTATATCGCAAAACAGACTATCGCTTTTTTCTCGAGAACAGGTGCTTTTTGCTGATGAACGGCTGGTCATTGTCAATTCCTTTTGGTGATATCGCAGTTGTTGGCAAGTCGTGATTTTATTTTACTTATATTGTACTTTTCTTTTCAAAAGAATTGCCTTGCAGGTCAGACACCGATAAAGGAAATATCAATTGATCAAAGAAAAGTTAAGCGGAATAAAATTCGACGAGGCGATTTTGTTTGTTGACGAAGACGACTACTAATTTATTTTTCTCACTTTATTTATTTCACTTCTTTGGTTTCTTTTTTGAATTTTCTTTTGAGTTTTTTCTTTGGCATTTATATGATTTGAGACAGGAATAATGTCGTCAAACGACCCGAATTCACAACCCCCGTCACGTCAGGGGTCGCAAGACCCAAATGACCGAATACGAGCAGGCTCAGTGACACAACCACCTCCTCCACCGCCGCCTCCTCCGCCGGGTGGTACCCCGGGCCACATGTGTATATGCAACTCCAACACCGCAAGAGTTCCGCGTCCAAGAAATGCATTTATTTTATACCGCCAACATCATCATTCAATAGTTGTCCAAGAAAACCCCGGCAAAACAAATCCAGAGATTTCGAAAATTATTGGTGAGCAGTGGCGTTCATTACCGCAAAAGGAAAAGGATTTCTGGATCCAGCTGGGAGATGAAGAAAAGAAATCACATCTCGAGAGGTTCCCAGATTACCGATATCAGCCAAGGAGAAATTCCAAGCGGGCTTCAATCGCTGCCTCCGAAACTGGAATATGTCCGGTTTGTAAGGGCCTGTTGTTTGCCCCGGGCACTGCATCAAGTTCCTCTTCAGCTCCTTCAACTCCGATAGAACAACCCGTGATCCACCAGAACTCTCTGATAGGCTCTCATCCTCCTTCGCAACAGCAACTTCAGTCTCACCAAGGGTTACTACCGCAGCAGACGCAGATGTACCAACAAACACATTATGTACAGTACGCTCCACCTCCTCCGCCGCAATCCATTTTGCATCAACATCCTATATATGCTGGCCAGCAATATCAATACGTCTATGCGGTTCAGGGCCATACTAGTGGAGCTGGTTCTCAGCAGCAACCTCCACCTCCACCGCCCCCTCCTCCTGGATCATCGATTCACAAAGGATCCTTACCATTATACCACCAACAACGACCGTCCATTGCACAAGCGCAAATGGGCCCGAGACATCAGTCTGCTCCTGACACAATACAAGTTCGGTCAAGTCACTCCTCTTCTGTCAGTACGCAGTCTAGTAGTCGCAGTGGCTCAGGGATTTCAGTGACTTCGCACACCAGTGTGTCGTCGAGTGACGGGTCGACCTATCTTCCTCGCATAGTGCCTCGACCCCAAGATGACATTCCGCTAAGGCAGACCAGTCAGCCTCCCTCCTCACAAGAACAACAGCAACAACATCAGCAGCAACAGCAGCAGAACTCGCCAGTCCTTTCTGGGACTGTGACCCCGGCTAACATCGGAACTCCGCTACAACATCCTCCTGATAGTCCAGGAACTAGGGTGGGAGCAGGAACGAGCAGCAGCATGCCTGCTACTGCCACTACTTCTCCGACTGCAAACACCTCATCTCCGTACTATCAAGGCACTCCTCCTAACATTCGTCACCCTCCTTTTGGCCATGTTTTGGCGAGCTTAGTAGAAGAAGAAGTCGGGTTCAAGCGGCGGCGTACCTCATCGTACCACGATCCGTTAGGGAATCGGGCATCATCGCATTTACTGCCCCGGGGAGAGCGGTATCAGTCAGCTATTGCATTAGCGTCGGGTCACAACTCTGCAACTCTGGCGGCAGCTCAGTCCGCTTTCGGGGTCACCAGCATCGGTGCTCCAGCTCCTTTGGAACTAACAGTACGAGAAAAAGCTGATACCCTGTCCATTATATGCGAAACTGTTCAAGGCGCAGAGGACCGGGGTAAAATAATAGCTGTTGAAGGAGACGACATTGATATGGTACAGACTATCATGTCGTTATTAAAAGAGCGATTGAATGCTGTCAGTGGTGGGGGACTCTATAGCAACAAGTTTGAGAACAAACCTTCATATTTGACCAGCGAATCGGCTATTAATATGTGGAAGATCTCATGCCTGCATCAAGTACTGTCCGAGTTGAGATTAGAGAAGGATCAGTACGCCGTTGTTGGAGGATACCTGATAACAATGGCAGATTCGTTGGCTAACCAGCATAAAGTCCGGCCAGGCGATCAACCTGGGACTAACAGTGGTCACGATGAGTCGTATAGGAACCGGTGGCTGATTAACGCTAATATTCTTCGAGGATTGCCGGCACCTGATTACCTTGTCTACTTGCAACCGCAAGGCTTAACTCAGGGAGAAGTTGCTGTAGCCGAACTAAAAGGTGGAACTAAGATGTTGGTCATTGGAGGAAACAAAGTTATGGCTGAGCGAATAGTTGATAAGATTTTGAAAACGATAAAGTCGTGAAGGGACGACTACCTGCATCCCCTTACTCCCCTCGGCCTCATTCTCTCTTCTGTTATGTGTGATGTTATCATGTTACAGTAAACAGAGGTTGACAGTATGTATTTTTATAATTTATTAAAACCAATAGATTGTGATGCTACACTGAACTTTTAACACTGAACAATACAAGAAAAGAAAAAAAAGAGTCGTTTGTGATATATATCTAGTGACACTACCACCTACCAAAACTTGGAGGCAATAACTAGAAGAATGAGAATAATTAGGATTGCAATAATGGCATAAGTTATAATCCGATTGGCGGCCATTCTTTGTTAGTAATCAGGTTCCAAAAGTATAAGTTCAACCTACCCACCTTCTAGCCATTCCTCGTAATGTTCGGATGCTCTTGTCGACATAACCATCGGCTTCCATTAGTGTGTTTCTGGAGTTTACAATCTGCTCTCTTTGTCCCCGTAAATCAGTGAGGATGTTGGCACCTATTTGTTCAGTTTCATTTGCTACTCGTTGAGAGTCTCGCAGACGTTGAGTTGATCGATCTAGAGATGCAGTTCCCGAGAGAAGTTGAGATCTCTGGTCCAAGGCGATGTCGTCGGAAGAGCCGGCATCTCGGTCTCCAAAGAGGGCTCTCCGGTCGGCTGTTTCTGTGATTTGTTTCTAGTTAGTTGAGTCTACGGGGCGGGCGGGTTAGAACAATAGGATGGAGCCAATCCACATTGGACGATGTAGACAACGTCGTAATCTGTGTGAAAGACGAAGCAGTACATCAACGTTCAACTTTGACTCTCTCGGTCGCGAACATTGCAAGTATGGAGGAGCAAAGTCCTGTACAACGTATACCATGTTCTGTACTACCATGTTCTGTACAGTCTACCATGTTCCATCTCTACCTACCAAATCTCTCTTTGCTTTGTCCACATTTCCCCTGTATTCTCTCAGTTGACTGTTAAACTTCCCTCGCTGAGCAGAAGCAATGTTCTGGACTTCAACCGTCAATTGGTCCAATATCTCATATGCTTCATCTATCGCTCGCTCCACGGCCTGGACTCCGGCTTTTCTCTGTTCGGCAGCGAGATTATTGAGCTCTTCAAGCTTTTGCACAATTTCCGAGTACGTCAGCTGGAAATCTGACTCGTAGCTAGAGAATAACTCCGTTCCAGGAGCCGAGTCTAAAGGGAGAGACATCGTTGCCGCAGTTTACTGTCAACAGGGTTTGTACTTCGGTGGCTGCGACGGCAGGTGTGCGCTAAATTCGTATAAATAGACACTTGAAGTTCGTAGAGTACTTGGCAGACCTCTGTCAGTAGATTCCCTTCCTTGCGTTGCTGTTATAAATCTACAAGCAACTAAGCGTCAATACAGTATTGATATTAAGAAAGTCGGTGGCTCAGGTGTCGCGATAATGCACAATAGCTTATACAGCCGTGCGGGAGATTTGACCCGCTTGAAATTTAAGATCGAGGTTAGGGCCAATTGCCACATCTGTGGAGGAGGTTCATTTTTCAGCGTTGAGATTAAAATTATAATTGATCCAAGATTTGGCTGGCTGTTGTAGTCAGTTTTAAACGGTGGCCAGTTGTTATTTTGAATAGCTGTGCATTTTAACAGCAAGAGCATAGTTTGTATATAGTTGTTTTATCAAAACATTTCTTCAGTTCTCATTTTGTAAATAACTCAATAAGGTTGGAAAAAAATGTCGCTGCTGCGGAGTAATTTAGTACCGGCCCTGAGTCGGTCGGTGAGAAGTTATGGAGTGAGAAGCTACGCAGTGAGTCGGCTAGTCTCCACAGCACAAGTTGCTCCTACATCTAGTTCTTTAGCTCTTTTAAGCGGGAGACGCTGGATATCACAGACTGCTGTGCTGCATCACGGCCATGTTCACAAGCCCAAGGCCGGTGACGAGCTGCACGTTACCTTTATAACTAAAGAAGGAGACCAAATACATCTGGAAGTATCAGAAGGGGATAATCTGCTAGACATTGCTCAGGCAAATAATATAGAAATGGAAGGTGCCTGTGGAGGATCGTGTGCATGCTCGACGTGCCATGTGATTGTGGACCCAGAGTATTATGATAAGATAGAAGAACCAGATGATGATGAAAATGATATGTTAGATCTTGCATTTGGATTGACCGAGACGTCTCGACTGGGGTGTCAAATTAAAATGACTAAGGAGTTGGATGGACTGCGTGTAGCTTTGCCTGCCATGACGCGGAACATGCAGGTCAAGGATTTTAACAATTGAAAAGAGACATGCTTATGATTGGGAAAATTACTTGTATATATAGACGGCTTGAATGATAAAGTCACAATGTCAAAAAATAAATATTAACAGACGATAATCTACAAAAGATCATCTGATGCTTTAGTGCCACTTGATCGAATAATGTCGAGGAACTTTTCCTTTGACATTTCATTTACTGGTTAGTTTTGATTGTGCAAAATAGCGGATCCAAATTCCAGACAATGTACTCACCTTGCTCTTCCTTCTTGGTCAATCCAATGACATGCTCTTTTGATTTCTCGGCAACTGTGCTCTGAGCTGCTTGAATGGCATTAAATAATTGTACAACTCCTCTTTGGGCAATTTTCCTCAGCGCTTTCTCATGCTCCAGTACTTGAGTAGCGTTGTCCTCGGGAATAAGATTAGTTAGTCGATCTTTATTGAACAGTGCTCGCTTTTCAGAGTTTATAGCTTTTCGAGCTTTGGCTTCCAGTTTTGCTGATTCAAGATCTTTGGCAGTTTTCTTGGATCTGATCAGAATGGGGTTCTTACGGTCGTGAGCTTTGATTTTCGACTCTAGAATGGCCGACATGGCTTTTGCAAACCCGGCATTGTCTGGTTTTCGTTTAGATTTCGAGGACGGCTTGTCATACGAGTCGCTGGCATCTGAGTCGCCCTCGTCCTCGCTGTCGCCATCTCCTCCAAGTTCCTCAGCCTCGTCGATCTCGTCATCCTCATCGTCAAAGTCAAACTCGTCGTCTTCGACCTGATCACTGTCGCTCGCACTTTCGTTGCCGTTTTGAACATCGCTCTCACTTTCACTCTCGCTCTCGCTTTCACTGTGACTCTTTGTTTGCACCTCCTGTTCCTCTTTCTCAATGGTAACTTTGGCCCTCTTAACTGGCCGTTTCAGGCTCCCTTTTACGTTCGATTTACTGCTCATTTTTCGGTTTGTTTGGATATAAAATGAAAGAAATTCAATATATAAATCTCACCCTGCAAAAAAAATCCTAAAAAAGTAACCCTGCATTGCCTATCTCTTGCAGATCTGTCTGCGGCGGATGTGCGGCGTACTAAGTGAGGCTCACTACTTCGCTTAGCCGGGTTACCATGGTGACATCAATGTTTATGTCCATCTAACGCACGCGTTCTCTCACGAAACATTGGCCGTATATACGTGAAAAATCCACTGAGTAACTCCACTCCGTCTCTGTCTCTTCACAACAATTCTACCAACTGGTATAGTCGTGCAAATCGTTCGCCATACCTTACAATTAGGTGAAACCTGGCTCGACATGCAGCAGCACCAGCACCAGCCGGTAGAGCTGGAAAACTTGGCTCCAAGAGATGCCGGCGACTCAACTGTTCTTCTCAATGCTAGCAGCCGCTCAAGCAGCACACGAATCCCCGTGCCGAGCAGTTCAAGACTTCCTACTAAGCCGTCCACAAATAGTCTTCGTAGAGCATATCTAGAAGATAGGACTAATAGCCTGAGTTCGGGGGCGGCGGCGGCGGCGGTGAAACCTGCGGGAAATCCCGCGCCAAATGTTGGCTCAACTGCTGTTGCTGCTCCAACATCTGCTCAATCTTCGGGTACAAATGCCAATGGCCATATAATTGGCCGGCTGTCAAGTCTGTCTTCTTACTCAGATACTCCTGCGACTTCGTCGTCGATAACAGCCTCACACTCAACCGTGACATCTATGTTACCGCCGCCTAGATCCAAGTCAATTGTCACCAAATCTAATCGCGGCCGCTCTCTTGCTGCTCTCTCGAGTCACTCTTCTGTACCTCGTATAAGCAAGTCTTTGGACAGACAATTGAAAGAGGGAGGTGACAACGGAAGAGTAGTGAGCAACGGAAGTAGCAGCAGCGGCGGAAACAGCTCGGCCCTCTCACCCGCAGAAGTCAACAAAAATGACGAAATTGAACTGTTCCTCAAAGCCGAAGTTCGTCGTCTGCGTACTGAGGCAACAGAATGGGAGTTGGATAAACGAAAACTTGAAGATATTGTCTCTGATCTCCAAGAGAAGCTGCGTTCCGAACGAGACAACTCTTACACTAGAGAAGAGTCTTACCGTAAAACCATATCCGAACGTGAGCAACTTATCTTTGACCTCAAGTCGAACTTGCAGGACTCTAATCGACTTCAACAGGCTGAAATAGATAGACGAGCCAAAGATGCCCAGCAGACTGCGGAAAGAGAAATAGCTGACCTGCGTATAAGACATGCTGAGGACTCTAGAGAACAACTAGCTAAAGCTGAGGCTGAAATCGCTAGAAGACAACTTCTGGCCGATGAAGATAGAACCCGCATGATAGACACCCATAGACAAGAACTGGAGTCTCTAAGGTTACGACTAGAATCCGAGCTTACAACCCAGCAATCAAAAGCGGAAGCGGAGCTAGAGCGTCATAGAGTCAGATCCCAACAAGAACTACACGAGTACCGCATGAATACTGAGCACCAACTTGCCAATTACAAAAACTCCGAGTCTGATCTTCAGGAGCGACTAAACCAGCAAGCTCTTCATTTTGAACAAGTTTCTTCGCTCCATAAAGAACGGTTAGCCCAAGTTCAGAAAGAGTTAGAACTAGCTCGCAGAGAATTGGAAGACTATAAAGAGAAATACAGCAGTCAAAAGCATGAAACGGAATTGTTGCGTGCCTCCATTAGTGAGCTGACTACGTCTTCTGTTTCACTGGAGTCGGCAACTCGGGCACAAGAGCAACGCATTGGAGAACTTCAACATCAGCTTGCCAATCAGCAAGACAAATCAACCGATATGCGCTCGCAATTACAGGCTGCCCTTGAAGAACGTGACACAGCTAAACACAAACTCCTCAAAGAAGAGCTCATCCGAAGAAAGCTACACAATCAAATTCAGGAACTAAAAGGCAATATACGTGTTTACTGTCGAGTCCGACCACCCCTCAGTCCACAGGAACAGCTGGCTCAAATTGGATATCCAGACTTTGATGCTGAAGGTCAGCAACTAGCCCTGACTAGTGTCCGAGCCGACACTCCAACTGGCAGCCCTACCACTTCCATCCACCCTTTCAGCTTTGACAAAGTGTTTTCTCCGTCATCCTCAAACCGCGAGATCTTTGATGAGATATCTCAGCTAGTCCAAAGCGCATTGGATGGTTACAACGTGTGCATTTTCGCATATGGTCAAACTGGTTCCGGCAAAACCTACACCATGTCGTCAAATGATGGTATGATACCTAGTGCGATGTTCCAGATTTTTGAGACAGCGGAATCATTGAAGGAAAAAGGATGGGGCTACCAGTTTGAAGGACAGTTTCTGGAAATCTACAATGAAAATATAAACGACCTTCTAGGAGTTGCCGGAAATCTTGATAAATCTAAGCTCGAGATAAGGCATGACACTAAAACACAAAAGACGTCTGTCGTTGGGCTCACCTCTGTCCCCCTCGATTCTCCAGAAAGTGTTTTCGCTGCTTTGAAAAAAGCTGCCGCCAATAGGTCAGTAGCAGCCACCAAGGCCAATGAAAGGTCTTCTCGTTCTCACAGTGTTTTTACCGTCCGAATAACCGGCTATAACAACATCACAAACCACTCATGCGAAGGATTATTGAATCTAATAGATCTAGCTGGTTCTGAAAGACTCGATCAATCTCAGGCCACTGGTGACAGACTTAAGGAAACTCAGGCTATCAACAAAAGTCTTAGCTCTCTAGGTGATGTGATATATGCCCTGGGGAACTCAAAAGAAGGATCTCATATCCCTTATCGGAACTCGAAGCTCACTTATTTGCTACAGTATTCTCTCAGCGGTAACTCGAAAACACTAATGTTTGTCAACATCTCTCCTCTCGAGGACCATGTTAATGAGACTCTTAGTTCACTGCGCTTTGCGACCAAAGTGAACAATACTCAAATAGCAAAAAAGACGGGCAATGGAAAGTAAGATCTTTTACGGCCCTAATGACCTCTCTTTAATGAAGTAATGCGAATCATTCAGTCATGCCATTATTTATGTACAATTATGAACATTAAAAAAATACATCATTATTTCGTTTCAAAATGCAAATTCTATAGTTTTGTTCTCTTTATGCTCTTTCTTCACCCAGAGGCTCTTCATTTTGGGCCCCTATTTGAAACGGTTTTAAGCGGTCCGCTTCTTTGAGAGACTTCCATTTTTCAGGATGAGCAGCCAGTGCCCACTTTTCAACATTGTCCTTTCGGTTATCTATTAAAGTCCAGTTGTATAATGTTTCCAAAATGCTTTCGTCAGGTTCAATGCCATAAACGGATTCCATGTTCTTCGTTATCTCCAATGCACGCATAAAGTATCCATGCTTACAATTGGCAATAAGATACTGACGCAAATTTTCTTTGGAAGGGGGCAGACTGAACTGTTTTGAAGCATCGACCCATAACTTTTCTACCTCGCCCATGGATACACGAGCGAGCTCCTGGATCATAATAGACATCGTTTCGTTGTTTGGGCTTGAAGTAGTTTTAATTAGATCCCAAGTTACTCCAACATCAAGAGGAGATTCTAACTCGTGAAATGCGCGAAGAACTGAGTTCAGAATGTTGATATTTGGCTCAATGCCAAGATCCATCTTGTAGAAAGTGTACAACTCAGTTATACCATCATCGTATCGATGCTTGCCAAACCAATTGAACAGCAGTACGTAAATATCCGATCCAGGAGGTGCTAGTCCTTCTCGCTGATTTCGGACTCTTAGATATTTGAATATTAGCAACGCAGCGTCAGGTCGACCCAATCGACAAAAGCGATCCAGAATCGGCAGATAGGACTCATGTGGTAGTGAGATATATTTGTTCATTGCCCCATATATGTGCCACAGAACGGAGTAGTGTTCACTAGATGTCATCATGTAGTCGTACAAAGTCTGGTAAATTAGTTGAACCTGTTGGTGTGGTATTCGTGGACGCAACGCTTCGTTCCCATTTGCAAATTCGTCACACATGAAACGGCCCACTTCAGCTGCAAATCCATTATCGACCATCATCTTCAAGATCGCTACTTGCGTTTCATAGGCCACAGATTCAGAAAAGGCACGAATCCTTTGGTAAACTGCAAATGTAGCTTTGGAATCTACAGGCGGAGAAGTGGCCAAAGCTGTTACCAGTCTATCCAAGCTACCAAAATATTGGTGATTATTGAAATCCCATTGGCAACCGGAATCCATGCTCTGCTTAAAATACCCTAAAGCTTTCTCGTTGTCGTGGGCTTTCAAACTACGATCTATTAAGTAAGAGAACGTCTCGACGTTGCATTTAACTGAAAGCTTTTCGGTAAAGTGACTCACGATCTCTTCGACGTACCTGTCGGTTCGCTTGGCGGTGCTGACCGCAACTGATAGCATGGCGTTCATTGTCGCATCATCTGGGACGTATCCAGCATCCTCCATTTGACGCAGCAACTCCAATAGATCTTCGGTATTAGCAGATCGGTATACGGTCCACTGGCCTAAGACGTCCCACGTTTCCTTTGCCAGTTCTGAAAGATCAAAATCCGACAAGATCTTGTCTACGATTTTGCCGCCAAAACTTAAGTCTTCGCCAAACTTGGTACAGGCCATGACCAAGAGTTCGTAGTACTGTAATCTTGATTCGCGGTCCTCAATTTGACGCTCGTCTATAGAGGTACCGGCTAAGGACCGTAATGCTCTCTGCCCGCAATTAACAGAGTTCAATGACAAACAGCCATCCAGTACCAGAATGACAGTTTCCTCAGAAATGTGATCGAACCGAGCCATATCTACTAATACTATGTCGTTGATAAACTGCTCGAAATCGTGGGTGAATTGTCGCGGGTCCTTACTGGCTATAGTGTTGGAGGCCAGAATAGCTTCGTGGTATATCCGAATATCTGGCAAGATATGCAAAGACCGGAAAGTCCTGAAAAATGTAGTTATAGATGCGATGTCGGGATTATAATCTCTGATGCAGATGATAGCGTCGACCAGAAAGTCACTGTCTGGTTCAATGTCTGATTTATACTGCGATATCAGAGCCATGAACAGCTTGGTGCTCTCTGCTATCATTCCCTGACTACGCAGGTATTTCCCATACAGCACACCGTTTTCTAGCGCTTCTAGCGGTGTCAGCTTCTCATGGTTCCCGTATAATATAGAATACAGTTTTGTGCTCATTGATTGAGAAGCTTTTCTTTCTAGTGGTGCGTTCACTTGCGTGACACTACGGGTAGCAGACTGAAAGACCCGGTTGAGATCCTCTATACTCAAGTGCTTCAAAGGATCACCGTTGGCCATTTCAATCAAGCTGCTCACACTACTTTCCAGCACCGGGATATATTTTACCGGGATCCGCTGATCAGGACATTCCCGCACAAATTGAAGAACTAGATCCGCCATCGCTCGCGGAGATGGGTTCACCCCAAAGGTCAGTTCCTTCAGTTTTCGAGCAGTCAGATCATAAGACTCTAACTTTTCATCTGGCTTTGGTTCCTCCCATATATTCTTTTGTTTAAATATATTCAATATCTTTTTGGTGGCCGACGGTTTGGCATATTGCCGGCACTGCAGGTTTGGGCCTGGGGCATGGCGGATCCTGCGTGCGCGCAAAGCCGGCAATGACAGAATTGCAATCTGCTCTGTTCGTCTAGCGCAGCCTTTTATTCGCGACAAGTGCGACAAGCTTCTAGCGCTCATATTAGGGATTGAAAATCAAGCGTCCTAGTTCAGCAGAGGTTGAGAATCTTTGAATGTACGGGAAATTTTCGCCCTAACCTTGGATATTTAATATGGTGTGCATGCTACCTTGAAAGATAACCGAGCACATCACGATCTTGACTAAGAGTGATTTGTGGTAACGTGGCTAAGCACGCTTGATTGTTCGATCTAGACTTAAAATGCACTATATATAGTAAATCAATTGACTCATCGTAAACTAATCTCTGTGCCAAACACAATGAACCCTCTCGGTCTGTGTGGCTTTTGTGAGAATCAAGCCAAATACGTCTGCCCGAAATGTAATCAAGAATATTGCTCTCTGCAATGCTACAAAAGCGTAAAACATAAGATTTGCTCGGAGAAATTCTACAAAGCAAACGTTCAGGAGGAATTGTCAGGCGGGAAATCTGACACCGAGGATAAAGTCCGAATGGCCAATGTTTTGAAGAAGTACAACATTGGCCGGAATGAGGAGGACTGGAAGTATCAGATCCCAGACTCTGTACAGAGTCAGTACAAGAAGTTTGCGAGTGAAAAAGTAGATAATAGCCAATTGACCGAGGCGGAGGAGAAAGAACTACATAGTTTGGTAGAAGAAGCAGAGTTTGATAAACTGTGGGAACTCCTCAGTGATGAAGAAAAGCTGGAATTTATAAAAGAACACGGGGATCCAGGGCTTTCGAAATAGCTTTTCAGGTAGCTGAAAGACACATAGTGGTGAGTCTAGGTGAGGCCACTCTCTGCACGAAACCTTTTATATAATACAGATAAATATTGATGTCTCTATACATCTAAAGTACATGACCATCGGGACACCGTTTATGACCCCAGAATCTCCTTTAGCAACAAATCTAAATCAGTCGGCTGCTTGGCCTCTACCATTACCTCTTCGTCTTCGTCATTGTCCTGCAATATCGTATCATGCAGTCGATACAACGTACCAGTATGCTCAACAAATAAATTAGGAGTACTGTATGCAACTGCAGCAATATCTTCTGCTGTCATGACTTTTTCTCCAAGTCGATTGACCCTCTCAAAAATTTGTTGCACAACATCTTTTAAATAATGCTCCACACTGGCCAACATCAACTCCGCGGTCCCACCATCTACACCGTGTAGTAGCCCGTGCTCCAATGATATGCCCAGCATTCTAGCTGTTAATGTGTCACTGTCCGGAATCTCATATGCTTCCGATGCTAAAGGAGTGTCGTACGAGTGGATAATATCCTGAGTCCATATAACCGGGTCTTGTTAATATATCATAACCAACCACCTTAAGCAGTCGCGCTTCAGTATACTTACTGCCCTGTTGTGACGGTATTGCAGTTGCAATGGGTGCATTAGGTGTCTTTGGCTGATTCAGTTTCTCCTTATCATTGACAAATGGTATTTTTGGTAACATTGCCTGTCGGGTAGCTGTGATTGTCGAAGGTATTGGTGCTCTCTTTCCCGATTCTCGTGCAATGGCTTTTATCCGTTTTCTTTCTCGTACCGACAATCCCATAATGTCTTCTTTCAGTTTCGTTAGCTGGCTGTCCCCCTTGACATCTTTACGTGAAGTATCCTTTTGTTTCTTTGCCCATCCATTGAGCATTCCTCGTTCGCCAGGAGGGGGATCCCTGAATGCATTGGCCAAATTGGCGAGAAGAAAATGGTTATGCATGTGTATGGTATTTTTGTCCAAAATCTGGTCCAATTCGTCTTGTAACTCCATTCTGGTGAGTTTTCCTGGTTAGCACTACGAAATCAACAGATGTCTCACGACAAGTCTACACACCGATTAAAAATTGAGTGATGACTTCTCTGTACCGATCCCAATTGTCTCCAAGAGATTTTTGGAAATCGGTCATTATGCCGTCAACGTCTATCCTTTTGTTGATTGGCGTCTTTGTTGGAGTAGCTGCTGAGCTGCCATTTTGTTGTGGTGTTTGCAGACTCCCATTCGCGCTACTGACCGCGCCTGGGGCAATCCCATTGATGCTTCCATTTATTAGGCTCGGGTCAGCCGTGGCTGGAGCCGGAGTAGCTTCCACTCTATCATCCTGGGTAGCAGCATCTTCCTGGTCTTTCATGTCAATGTCTTCATTCTCCTTGTCTCCTCCGTTCATTTGATGACTGGGCTCGTCATTATTTTGTTCATCATCGCTGGGAATTGTCAGTTCCCCGCCATTCATCAACTTTGACGGAGTATCATCGTCAATTTCCATGGCTGTATCACCTCCATTGGACATTTGGCTGCAAATAACAGTGAACAAGTGTTTGTTCGTTGATTATATCGGAAATAAGTCGAAGCTCCTGACTGTGTTTGGTAGGTTTTCAACGCTTAGTGAAACTGTCTGTTCAGGGAGCTCAACAACAGTCAAAAGATGGGATTTGAAGGGATGTTTCGTGTTGTCTGCTTCTGGTAACGATGCCTCGACTGCAATCTAGATGAAATTCGCCGACAACTTGATGGATTAGTCGATAAATGATGGATTATAATTATTATTAGCCTGGAACTGCGATTGATTGTTGATCTCTTCCAGGACCGATATATATGAGCCGTGTACGTCGGATGTGCGGCGTGGAGAGCCGTGATGAAAGCGGCGGTCCTAACCCTTAATTGACGCGCCTGTGTGTAAACTACAATCAATTGTATAAGTTAAAGCATTACTTTCTCGATTATCTGACATTTTTCATTTGGTCTGAAAGCTCAACAGCGGAATTCGTTGACAGGGTACTGCTGGCTGATATCTAAGGTCACACCTAACATCCTCGATGGACTTATGGGATTCACACATACTGATCATGATGCATCGGGTATAACTCTCCCACTCAATTAAAAGCATTGTACTCTTCAGTCAGAATTCACAGCACGTCACCACCTCTCCTCCATAATTCTCCTGCCATCAGCGTCCTATCATCTGTTACACTACGCTGTACTTAATTAATTATACTCCCACCGTGAGCCCCACTTGTAGCGGCATAATCTTATCTGCGTTGTTCCCCCACTCAATCTGGTTATCAGATCCGTCTGACGCCTGCCGCGGACTTTAATCAGTCTTGTCAAGCACGAGCGAGCAAAACTGGAAAGCTTGAGAGAACAGGTCTGTTGGGCTCTTCATATTAGACGGCGGGACTTGCCGGTTTCGACTCTTATTCTCTTTAAACATGAAAGTTACACGGACTCGCCACAAAAAGTCCAGACTTGGCTGCGTTCATTGCAAGAGACTCCGAGTCAAATGTGGCGAGGAAAAGCCACAATGTAGTTATTGTGTTCGGAATAACCGAGTTTGCGAATACACATACTCAGATGGGTCTCCTTCGGAGGGTTCTGCCAGTCCTCCTCCGGTGGATAGCTGGTTGGCTAATGAGGAGCTTCCCATTCGCCATCAGTCTGGGATAATCATCTCTCGGAATCGTTCCAATTCTCCGTTTGACGAGATAACACCGCTCAAAGGCAATTGGCTCAGCTTTTCCGACTATGAGCTCTACTTCTTGGACTACTTCACCAGCCACGGGCTGTTCTTTCATGCGTTTGGTAACCCTAGACTCACCGCCATGTGGCAACAAGGTGGCATTACCATTGCCATGCAAAGTGGCATGGTCATGCAAAGTATAATGGCATTTTCGCAATTTTTACTTAAAGACCGAGGGATCGGTATAGAGATCCCGATAGGCACAACACTCCTCGCCGCCCGACGAGTGAGCGAAAACATTTTCAGCGGCCAGTCAGACCCTCTCGAGCTGCTGCTATCGGCAACATTGATAAGCAGTGCGGCCTACGTAGATGCCAGCATTCCAATCCTCTCGTTTGATGGCACGGCAGATGTGCTTGGCTTGACACAGGGTCCTGCGAGTTTATATTTTGCTCATTCACAGTATTTTAAAGATTCCACGATTAAAGATGTGTTTTATATATGCAGCGATCCACTGCCAAGCGGTATGGAGTGGAGTTCCGCGGTTGTTAGATATCTCGAGGAGATGTTTCAAAGATGTGTGTCCCTGGGGTTTTGCGACGACCCGAGCGAGCAACTGCGCTATGTAAAAGTTCTCGAAGTGTTCCATGACTGCTTCAACCGAGCTCGCCATACAAATTCATTTTTATTTATTGTCCTCCTGGTAAGGGGGTTTACCCATGATTTTATGGCCTTTTGTCGAGCAGAACGCCCGTTTGCACTGTGTGTCGTCATGTGGTACTGTGCTTGCGTCCATGCAGCTATGGGTCAATTTTCGATTGGAAGCAAGTTGATTCATTGTATACAGGATGTGGCGTCTAGATTACCAGTTGAATTGCGAGATGTTAGTGAGTCACTCATGTTTTTCCTTCAAGGGAAGAAGTTTGAAGACGATATGGTTTTCTTGAAAGTGACACTGTCATTGACGCAGCAACGAATAGAGGAAAATATAGGTGGGGATACCCGGGGTTTTAATAATGTATTTAAAACCGAGAGATTGGACTCTCAATTGTAGTATAATTTCCAAGTAGCATGTAAAGCATATATAAAAATAGAGTATATTAGACGTAATTTTTGACCTACTGTATCAATAAATCAGAAACTATAGGCCTATGGTCACTAAACCTGATCCCTTTGAATTCAGAGTGAAGGACACCATAAGTCTGCACTTTGAAACCTCGGACAGCCCAGATATAGTCAATTCTGGTATGTTCATCTTTTTCCTGAAACCCTGTATAAGTTTCCCAGTGTCCGTAGGAATTTTCTTCACCGAATAACGATCCAACGTCTGTGAATGCATTCGCAAGGACTGTATAGCCGGGATGGGCCTCAGTCATGTTGAAGTCTCCCATGACAGCCGTAGGATTGTTTCCTAACTTCTCCGCCAGACTAATAATAAGTTTTGCCGACTCCTGTCGAGCAATATCACCGACGTGGTCAAAGTGTGTGTTCATGACGTCAAGTACCTGGCTGCTGGCGATGTTCTTCAGCCTGGCCCAAGTAACTACTCGATTGAGATCGGCGTCCCAACCTCTGCTGGGCACATCAGGGGTCTCGCTAAGCCAATAGGTCTTCCAGTCTACGAGCTCCCAAACTGTCGTGTCAAACAAAATAGGAGAGAATTCATTTTCATACGGTTTATCCTCGTTTCGTCCCACTCCCACGTGTTTCCACTTGGACCCCAGCTTTGCTAGAATATCTTCAAGCTGGTTGGGAAGTACTTCTTGAAGACCTACAACAGCACTATTTCTTGCGTTGAATTGAATGCTGGACACCACAAGATCCTTCCGGTCTTTCCACGGCAATTCTCCGCGTCCAATATGCTCAGTGCCATAGCGCACGTTGTGGGAGTAAACTCGGACTTCCATCATGACTTGTTCTTAAAAGGAGGTAATGTATCAATGTATCAATGAGTCAATGAGCAAAAATCTGCGTTCAATAAATAGTTCTCAAAACGTACCCCGCTAATCATCAGCATACGACGTTCAAACGAAGCTTGGACGCGTCATGGTACTACTTTGAGATCGGCATTATAATTTCCTAAATGTCGCAACGCATGGATCGGCGCTGATTATCCAGATATAGAATTGGGTGTTCAGATAACAGACAGCGATGAGTTATCAGTTTAATATATTTTAATACTGGGCACTACGGAAATTTGTTGCCGTTTCAGTTAAGAAATAGTCCTCGACAAGATGTTTGGCCAGATTAGCTACGAGGAGTCTCAAAAATGGTCGAGCGTTGCTCCATTTAAGTGCTGACCAAACACTGTCTGTCGATTCTTTTCCAGTAACTATATCATCCACTTCTTCCTCCCATGACCAATGGCTTAAATCTGTTGCCGACCTCTGTTTTGTTTAAAAATATTTTTTTTCCGTCTAGACTCTGTCAAAAGCCTCACGAAGATCGCTGAGATTCCGTTCATATTCGTCGTCGCCTGGCCCAGAAACGTTGAAGTCGAAAATAAACACTTTGCCTTGAAATAATCTCATATTGCGAGGATAACATGTCGCGATGGAAAATTCCATGTGCGAAGTAAAGAAAGTGCCTTGCGACAATGCACTAAAGTAGCACAATAATACTAATAATAATAAAATTAGCACTCTTGACAGGCTATGTCTTCCAATTCGAGACTAAACGGCATGAGGTGCATCAACTGATTCGATTCCAACCAAATTCGTTCCAGTAGTACACTCTTTAATAGAACCATTCGCAGCACTACCATTGCCAGCAGAACCATTGCCAGCAGAACCATTTCCAGTAGTACCATTTCCAGTAGTACAATTTTCAACAGTACCATTTCCAGTAGTACCATTTTCAGCAGTAGTATTTCCGGTATAACTGTTTTCAGCAGAACTATTTCCTGCCGGCTCGTTTCTTTCGACGTCGCACCCAGCAAAATAGTTTGCAGCGGAGCCAATTCCAGTAGAACAGTTTACCACAGCATCCTCCCCTACAGAACCATCGTGCATAGGTTGGCCAGCGAGGCTAGCTCTCACTTCAATCCGCTTCAAAGCTGGCTTAAAAGCGTTACGAAGATCGTCCAGATCCTTTTCATAGTCTTCGTCAGCCGTGGCCCACTCAGAAACGTTAAAATCGAAAATAAATATTGTCTTCAAATAATCTCATATTGCGAGGATGTATGTCGTGATGGACAATTCCATGTTTGTGTATATTCTCAAGTGAAGAAAGCGCAAAGTGATAATGTTCTAAATTAGAATAATCAGGCTCGACGTCTCCCACGTCCTGCATTATCAAATAAGGCCCCTGTCTCAAACTGAAGTCATGCTCTCTCGAGTAATCGTACATAGTTCCGTATTCTGCAGTCGGGGAATACAATGACCTTGTAGACTTTCGAGAGTTGCGTATGAACAAATTTCGCGAATGTGATCAGTTTCTTCAAAGTTTTCGTGCTCCTCTTTGCTTATAGGCAATAAAAAGTAGTCACTCAAGGTTTGACATGACAAGTAGGTGAACAGCTTGAAGATGTATGTACTATCTTGTCGTTGAGGATGGGGCAAGATTGCAGCACGGACTCTATGAGTTTGAGTGATATATTCAGGTCCTGCATTGAGAGCTTCGATCTCGTTATATTGCAGCTCTCTCAATGCAGGATGTTGATAGTTTCTCGCGATAGTATCGCGAGTTTCTCCTGCTGGTGCAATTCGATTGAGAATTTGCACAGTTTGATCAAATCTGCCCGGCAAGCTCAGCAATTCGCGCTCCGGTATGTGTACTACCGATAAGCCAGTTTCAGTCCTTGATGCAACGCGCGGCAAGACTGTACCTGGCGGTGGGATAGCTTCCCACAAAATAGCAGCTAGCAAGTTTCGCACAGACCTGTTGCCAGTATCACTGTACGAAACCATTGTGCTGAAGATTTGTAGTTCCGTCAAATCATCTCCCGCTCTAGGTTCTTGTCTGAATTCATAAAACATCTGATGAACGTAGTCACTAGTACCAAAAAATCTTACGCCAAACTTCTTTGCGTATATGTACAACTGTTTCAATCGCAGTAGGTATGCATTAATACACTTGTTTTTGACGCTTCGATACATTGTGGTTCCCGGGAAATGAGAGTTACGAAGGTCAGGAGGAACATACGTATGGTCGTTCTCATGCATGTAGAACAGATAACACCATCCGATCTGTTTCGTGTGAGGTTTCATTGCATTGAAAAATAAGACCCCATCACTACCTCGTTCTTGCGAAATAGTCATGCTTGTATAGGATACATGTTGGGGCGCATTCGCAAAACTCGAATACATTTCAGTCTCAATACCCAGAACTGTTCCTAGGCTATACGATGTCTCATAGTGCATCAAAGCTATCGCCCGGATAAAATCAACAGATGGTGCCATCACTGTGGCGACGTATAGCTGTTTGACTGCCTCTTCACCTTTGCTATGAACAATCCTTGCCAAGCTTCTAACTTATACCCTTCAGGAATGTTTCTCCCATACCTATTTTCGATTGTTGTCAATCCTTCAAGGAATCTCTCCCCTCCTAAAAGTCGAAGAAGGACTTCATCTAGATTGCGTTGCAGAGGCACTACGTCCAGTTCATCCTTGACATGACCAATAGCAGAAATCCGTTGCACCTGTGCACCTCTCGTATTTTCCGATTCAATGTTCCCCAATGTTACTCTAGTAGGTACAGCCCTGAGGAGTTGACTACCATTTGTTTCAAAATTAGCATTGTCCTGTCGATTTATTATTCTTCCAGCATACGCCCTAAAGCCTCTCATCAAAAGCATTCACGAGCGGCCACCTAATCATGCAAAGAATCCACTCTTTCTTAGAATATCAAGCTCCGATCTGAATCACATCTGCTGCTATACCGTACCGATCGAGGTACGGGATTGAACCTTCACTCCCCGCAACAAAAATTGATATCCGTCAAAAGCAATTGGGACGAGAGCCCGGCCCCCTCGGAGGAAATGTGACGAGTCTCTGCAAAGCAACACTCCGTCGTTGTCACCGCCATTACTCATTTCTGTCAATTCAGAAGTATCAACTTCTACGCGTGAAGCAGCCATCTTGTTTCTACTTATAATCTCCCCTCACAATGGTCTACAGTATGACAGGTCATTTGTTGTATGGCATGGGGCTTCTGTAATGTGAATGACGATACCATTGATGAGCCGCTATATATACTGGACCTGTATATATATCTATGCGCATGAAATTAATGATCCACACCCTGTCAAATAATTAAGGTTTTTACCAAAACGGCCTGAAACCCCAACCTGCCCATTTTTATTTCACAGATTAAAAGAAGCACTTGATATGAGAACCTACTGCTGCTTCACACCTTTTTCACAGATACAAACGATAGGACGTGATAAATACACTTTAGCTAACAATCCGTTGAGGAGCAAGAAGCTGAACGTAGTAAAGCTAAAAAGTACTTGAAAATGTAAAGCAGCATGAATTTTCAACTAAACGACTTCACATATGATGGCCACATAGGTTCCGCATGACTCAACACCAAGGAGGGAAAATGAAACACTTTAAAAACGTAGTCTCACCTAAAATACGACACAATTACAAACAACATTATAAGACACAGCACAGCTGTTTCAGTTTGTTTACTTGAAGATTTTTAATCATCACACTTCTCCTCCACTCATGCAGCATAACGCAGGGGAATGCATCGACATACATTATCGCCGTCGATCAAGGTGCACAAACTACGTCACCGGCCAAAATGAAAAAGATGTAAACAATAACAGAGAAGAGAGTAGGCAATTAAAAAAATACGAATATACAGATCATGATCCTGTTATTCGTCAAGAAAAGATATTAGGTTCTACAGACGCATACCTCTACCAACTTCAATTGTCCTTGTTCCGGCTTGTACAAAAAAACACCCATGGCATTAAAAAGTTTCTAGAATACACAAAAATTAATTAGAAAAAAGATATCACGTTGCTAAATTATTAAAACATAAATATCATTTAAAGTCCCAAGCTGGGGAGAGGGAGGTTAGGAAGGTCACCGCCGGAAACATCAGGAGTGTTGGAAAGATCACCAAACTGGCCCAGCAGGCTCTCAGAGTTGGTAATGACAATGGTCTCACCGACAGCGAAGACAGAGTCAAAAGTGGCAAGTCCCTTCTCCAAGGTGCACAGAGCAGTTCCCTGGGAGGGAACCTTGGGGCAGGTAGCAACACATCCACTGTTGGTACAAGTGATGTCAGCACCGGCAAGGACTTCAAGTCCGTAGAAGACAGAGTCGAAGACAGCTACCAAGGTGCACGCGTCTTGCAAGTCCTCACCGCAAGCAATGGTGCAGACAGAGGTCTCAGGAGTGCATTTCAAGGTACCGTGGGCATATCCATCGAAAGGAATGAATCCAGAGGGGATAGAAGGAGCAGGTGCGGCAACGGCAGCGCCGGCGAGGATAGCACTAATGGCAGCGATGTTTCGGAATTGCATTTTAAAATGGTAGTTTGGAAAAGGTTGTCTTTGATATCAAATGAGTGACAATGAAGTGTTGGATAAAACAAAATAATCGGTTGCAAAAGTTCCCTTCTTATAGTTTTTCAGACTATCAGATCGACTGAAGAGTTCTCTACTCGACGTATTTGTTTATCGTCCATTCTTGGAAGATTGCCAATTCTTCACTCGATCAAAAGATTCTCAGTCTGAGTTTCCATATCCAGGTTCACGATGCCACAAGAGTCGATCAGGGGGTGGCGTGGGAGCACTACGGAGACGAAGCTGTGTAAGTGTTTGGTCGTACACAGACGAACAAGGGGATTGGCTTTTTGACATGCCGCCATTTGGGATATTTCGAAGGAAACGGATGGAGACACTTTCTTTCTGATGTGCACACACGAAGAGTTGGTTGATACCACAACACGACACGGCAGTTATTCACCACATAGGTCCTTACTGTTTTCAGTGGTATGCTCTTCAAACTTTAGCCCCTTATTGTTATGTCAGGCGGTTGCAAAACTTTCAGGAACGTTGCTTCTGAATTCATCGTACTCGATCAGTCGAAGACATCCGAAATGGTTGTTGTGTTCCGCGACTATTGCTATGTGAGGGCAAGTACCGGCAATCCCCCAATTCCGATGCATATCTTAGAAGTTTAAGCAAGTTTAACTCGCCTACTCAAGGTCGACATGTTGCCTGTCAAATGGGTTGGCCAATGTGGATCATCGCAGAGGATACACAGATATGCGATGAGGTGCGTGAAAGGAGCGTAAAAGGGACGCGTAAAAGGTAATTCTCTGAATGGGCGACACAAGACGCCTTGTTCAGTTTGATAGCGGCAGACAACTGTGTGTCCTTCTGCGCTTTTCGACTGGCGAAGAAGTCGAACCATTTGTGTGATTCTCTTGTTGCTCTTGTACTTCCTTTTTTCCACTCTAAAACTCCAAGCTCACAAATTAAGGGGTATCAGGTACCAAAATTTCAGTGCCTTGCCTTGCATTCCGATCGACTAGTCCTTTTAAAGTCGCACAATGGAATATCATTACCAGATACTCCGCATTTATCAACAATATAAAAAAAATCTTCCTGAAAATGGCGCGCTACTGCCAAATTCCGATGGAGTTGTCTTTGTGATCGGTCTGTACAAATCGGGACGCGGGGATCGGGAACCGGCCGAAACCCGTCCAATAAGAGGACTCAAAAAGCTATCACTGTTTTGTGAGAGTGGATAAACCGGCTATTCTATCAAAAGGAGTGATGGCTATCGAAGAATGCGATAAGGAAGCCAAAATGCCAGTATTGGTTTCGGCGTGTGTGCGCTGTTCTGACCCGCTATTTGTTCTATTCAAGATATCAAGCGATCAAGTGGAGATCGAGTGGAGACTTGATCATAATCCAGATAGTTCATATCAGTATAGCAGGTATTCGACATGTTCTCCGTCGGTGCCAGCTGTTTGTTGCGTAGCAGAACTCTAACTGACTCTTGAGTTTCTGAATGAGCTTTAGTGAGCTGTAATCACCCCTTAATTTGTGCACAGATCGACAGGGGTGATACATTTTATATGCACGGTGGATATACCTTCGGCATAATGCGTGGATATCGATAGTCTGAACACACCCACAACTTTTTTGGCTGCATAGACAGTATCTATAAAATATCCACACTGAACAGTTAACAAAATTGTTTAGACTTGATACAAATTATATTTCTGTATTCTAAGTAACATTGATAATTAAGACTCAAGCAGACAGAACTTTGATCCATATTAGTTTCAGAATTGTCATGACCGTGCACTGCAGATGTTATTTCCAATTTTAGTTGTAGAGTAATCTCTACCAGACTTTGTACCGCTCAGTAGATGTCATTCTACCCGATTAACCTATAAACCCACAGAACATGTAGACGTATGTCGAGCTGGGACACAATAGAAACGGCGGCAGCAAAATCTTATCCCAACTGCTAGAGTGTTTCTCTTCTGAGTAAACATTAAAAAAATACAGATTATTTTCCTATTGCTCTGTTATAATTCCGATCTCAGACACGAGACGCAAGACTCATGTTTCAAACTCAGGTCCCACCGAAGTTCCACATATGACAGTCCCGGATGTTTCAATTAATATACCTTTGACATGGACCTGTGATCCTATCTCGACTTGAGAATTATCAAGATGTGGAAACTGGCGGTGGCTATAATCGTCACGTATATCTCATCGTCGCAAGCTTATGTAGTGCAACCAACCCCTGCAAGAAGCTCAGCTGTGGCTGGTGGCTCGTTCGATACTCAAATCTCTAGTCAGACCGTACCCGGTGACGGTGCCCATTTTGCAAGAGACGCCAAATCCTCACACATCGCTGCAAAGAAGAGCGAGTATGACGCTCAAGCAGACCAGTTGGCTAGCCAGGCGAATGATCACGTAGAGTCAGTGCTTGACAGCATGCACCAAGAATCTGCTACGAAATCTCAACAAGTGGCCAGCTTGATGTCTGACTATGGCTACTGGATGGATGTTGCCGATGCGCAAATGATGAGTGCTATTGACTATGCTAAAACGCATTCTGTCAACTCTGCTGCTATAGCATCAATGCAGAGCCAAGAGGAGGCATATGACGAGCAGCAAGCTAAGCATATATCCACGGCGGCACAACGGTTGGATGATCAGCTAGACAGTGCAAAAAGTCAATGGGATGCAGGGGTCTCGACCTATCTAGATAACTGGGACAAGCAGCTATCTACGGCCGACGCACAATTTGATCAACATGTCAGTCACAAAGCCGCCCAGGCTTCTAGCTACTTGGCACAGTGGGACCAGGAAGCTTCATCTGTCGCTGACCATTTGGACCAGCATTTCTCCACTGCTGATGCAGCGCTAGACCAGCAGCTCACGACTGCAGAAGCAGCCTGGAACAGTCACCTGAGTCATCAAGTAAAAGATGATCACGCGAATTCCAAGCGCGCACATGGTGCATACTCTGAAGTAGAAAACGCTCTTCAGAATCAGGAAACATACTACGGAATTCGAGCTTCTGAGGGTCTCGAAGGGGTTTCGGCTATTATGCGTGAAAAAGCAACGGCCACAACCACTGCAAATCTAGGATCAGAACACTCCAGCATGGCTGACCAGTTGATGGACGATGGCTTAAATCTCTTCGGACAAGCAGTTGACTATGCACGAACACATAGCGGAGATCAAGGAAAGTATTCGACAATGGCAGCTCAGGCTGATCAATTCATGAGCCAGGTAAATGAACACATTGCCTCAGCAGCTGGGGCAGTGGAGAACCATTTTAATTCCATGTTGGGACTGCAAAAACGAGAGGAACAGGAGAACGATGATTCAAGACACAAGGAGATCGCGAGTCTAGCAAGTAAGCATATTAGAAGGAACTATGCCCTTTCGCCAGAGCGAGCACTTTCTGGCATCCCAGCCTTTCCTCAAGTCACTCACTTGGACAGCCCTGTTGTTGACACAGTTAAAAATGCTGAAATGCTAGATCAAACCCATATATGGAAGAATGGCGAGCTTGATCTGGTTCAAAACGCTGAGAAACATGTTACTGTAGCTGCATTACTTCCAGGATTGATTGAACAGCACTTTTCAAAAGAACAACAGCAAGCTTCTGCAATCGTACAGCACTTCACAGACGGCATTGATGCTGTCCAAAGTTTACTTGAAGGCCAGCAGTCGACATTCCTGGATCAACTACTTCATAGTCCGCTGCCAAACCCTTCAGACATTGCAGCAGATATGACTAACAGCGCAGTAACAAACGGGGATGGTAACAGAGTTCTTCCGCCGGGTTTAGATACATTTTATGATGGACCAGATGGATGGAAAGACGAGCCTGTGGGAACAATTCTGAAGCATCGTCAAGTTGCAAACCCTCAGGGATTCCGGAGACTTACGCAAAACCTCAATGCAACATATCAGATCCTTTTCAGAACGAACAGCTCACGGGGAGAGCCACTCTGTGGTGTCACCACCGTTTTTGTCCCACAGAATCCAGACTTTTCCAAATTAGTTTCGTACCAAATCGCTCAGGATTCGCCAAACATGAATTGCACGCCTTCTTACAACTTTCAACTTAGTTTCACCTCTCAAGGGTCAAACACACAGGCAGAATTTTTGTTGATTGAGTCTTTACTCAACGACGGAATAATCGTCTCAAGTCCAGATCACGAGGGTCCCCATGGTGCATTTGCAGCCGGGGTGCTTTCTGGCCAAGTCACTTTGGATTCTATGAGAGCGGTTTTGAAATCAGGCAGCTTTACAGGTTTGCAGAAGAGTGCGGTCATTGTCGCTTGGGGTTACTCAGGAGGAACTATTCCTACCTCGTGGGCCGCTCAAATCATGAATACCTATGCTCCTGAGCTGAAGATTGCCGGCATTGCAATCGGAGGTGTCGTGGCCAACATCACCTCCGTTTTCAGCTATGAAAATAATGGTCCTTATGCAGGTCTCATTGGATCAGGAATTAAAGGTATTTCTAACGAATATCCAGATGTCAAGAAATACTTGGATGAGCAGCTAACAGAAAGCGGCAAGAAGGCGTTCGACCAGCTCGATAACCTCTGTCTAGCGCAAATAGCGACGCCAATTAATAGGGACTTTTATGGCCACGATGTTTTCAAGTACTTCAAGAACGGCGACAGGTTTTTATACGGTCAGGCTATAACTGACATTTTAACGGAAAATATTCTTGGCCATGTGAGACCGCAGGTTCCGGTATATATATACCAGTCCAGCAGTGATCAGATTGTTCCACCCTCGTCAGTTGACCATCTCTTTGATATGTGGTGTTCTCTTAATGCAAACGTCGAATACCACGCAGATATAGCATCTGGTCATATTAGTGAAGTAATTTACGGTGCTCCAGGCGCCTCGAATTGGTTGAAAGGCAGGCTGGTAGGGCATCCAATTACTGTTGGGTGCCATAAAAATACCACTTGGACCAATGATGGAAATGCGGTTGATTTATCGCAGCTCGGCTCCAACATAGCGTCGGACTTGAACGACCTCATGGGAGGTCAAGTAGGCCCCGATTAGTTTAAAATCAATTTTGGCCGTTGCAGCCGCCTCTCCTTTAGTAAGTAGAACCTTCTTTAAATTCAAAAATTCTAAACATGTACAAAAATATTTTCGTATAGCTTTACCGTTACATAGTTCATCACAAATATTCATCAATAAGAGAATCTGAAGTCCAATCTCTTGTTTCCTTGATCTGTCGTGTTCTCAAGGTAATCATGCTGCTGCTCGAGAGTAAGCGCTTTCCAGACCTTGTCTCGTTTATTGTTCCTGTATCTGTAATAGAAATTTGCAAAAAAGACAGATAACAAAGAACAAATACTCACAACAACCAGCACTAAGTTTCCTCGATGATACAAAGGAGCATCATGAGGTTGGTAAATATTTGCCGCAGTGATGGAAGCAGCCTGCGAAGCCATGTTCACAATGGCAGCACTGACTGTTCGCGCTCTAACCGAATTAGAGTTTGCTGAACACCATCCAATAGAGATAGCCCACATTTGAGGACCGGAAAGCATCACGGTTAACAATGCATATGTCGGCCATACTTCCTTCTGAGCACCTGACCAGAACCGAAGTGCGATAAGACATGGTAAGTTCCACAACGGTTGCACTAGGTACGACCATGTGTAGTTGCCTTTCGACACAATAAAGGGAGAGATGAAGAGGAATATGATGTTTGCGAAGTTGTATGGGATGGTCAGCAGATTCGTGTTAAATGGGCTGAATCCCAGATATCGCAAAGTAAGTGTCATATAGTTCTTTGTTGGTTGAGAATTAATATCTCCAAGATATCTGATCAGGAAAATTGGCCACAGATCATAGTCAATGATTGATCTGAAAAGTCCACCTACAGTGACTGCTTCTCGATTATGCATATCGCCCTTAGCGGGGTCGTCACGCAATATACGGTTGACCATAATTTTCTCTTCACGCTCAGTGTACCAACCTTTCTTTCTAAACCAGGTTTTGGTTTGGACGGTACTAGCAGGCATTCTGAAAAAGGAAATGATTCCAACAGCCAAAGTAATAATACCCTCAATGAGGAAAAGCCATCTCCAACCTTCAAGACCATTTCTGCCTTCAAGTCTAAAAATGGCAAAGGCGAGAAGGGAGGTCACAATACCAGCCAAAGGGTTTGCAATGTAGAACAAACTCAAACGCCAGTTCATCTCCTTGCTTGTGTAGAAATAGGACAGCCATAAACAGATATCAGGGATAAAACCTCCTTGCAACATACCCAGTAGAGCACGAGTAGCCAGGAAGCCGGACCTGGTGCTAATTCTACATTGACTGACAGCGACGATAGACCATAACACTAACTGCATTGGGATCCATCTGTCAGGGCCGATCTTTTTGGAGATTAATTGTGATGGGAGCTCGGCACTCAAGAAGCATACAAGATTTATGGTACTTCCGAGATTGTAATCACCGGTGGTGAGCTTCAGATCAGTAAGCATGTTGTCGGACAAAGCCTGACTGATGTTGTTTCTGTCAAAATCTAGAGCCATAAACATTATGAATGCCCACAACGTGACTCTCCACTCAGTTTTCCAGAGGAGAGACTTCTCTTCTTGAGGAGTCCATTCAAACTCCGGATCAAACAAATGACGGGCCTCATATTGCTTTCGTTCGTACAAGTCTCTGTAGTATTCTGCGACCTTGGGGTCATCAAATATATGTCTCTGCCCAGAATTGACAGATGACGATTCGGTCAAGTCTCCTGGGACTTCCTGAGTTTTGTCATAAACAAACTTGTTGTCTTCTTCTCCAGACATGATAGAGCGTTACGACAGATGTGTTTTTCAAAAGTATTCCAGCGTTAGAATGCGTAGCTTTATTGTTTCGGGAATCTCTCATTTTGTCGGTTGAAAAGGGTCCTTTATATATGTCTCACCGAGTTAGCCTGTCAATGGCAATTTTTCTTTTTTTTTATTTTTATTGGGATCTTTTTTTGAGATCTCATTTGGGATTCATTTGGTCCCTGGCGCCAACCATCTAAACGATGACGAGATCTGGGGACATGCATAAACATGCAGCTAATTGTACGGGTGCGGCTCGGATTGTGTGATGATGTCGAACGATGTTGCGATATCAAAGTTGGAAAATAGTCCGAAACGTTGACAAGAGATAAGGGAAAAGTTGTATAAAAGGGAGTCATAGGTGACGATTTGGAAGGTTGTTTCGGAAAAATTGTCGAAAACTGGCAAAAAATCAACTGATTTTGACCAGTTTTAATCAGTTATTGACCGGTCTGAACCAAGGTTGTTAATGGTATCCCGGGCAGGATAAAAACGATGTGCGCAATTGGGTTAAGGTTTTACGGTAACCTAGTACTATTCCGAACTCGCTCTTATCGGTTGCATATGCAAACGAGTTAAGCATAAAAAGATACCGCCCGTAGTGAGTGGCCGTTGCGTCCGACATCGCAAGTCGACTGAGGCAATCATGAAAGTGATTCAAATAAAAAAAGTTATAATATCTGAATGTTCCCATATGACTATCAGCAACTTGGAAGGAGTTGGCCCGAGAGCAATCCGTGTATAACCCTTTCGACAAAATAGCCGTAAGAAAGATCCAACTAATCGTCTAATTGCGTGATCACCAATAATGATAAGCATAATCCACAGTAGTGGCACGGAACGGCACAGTAACAGCAGGAGTGCCACATGTTAGCTATGTATGATAAGCGAACTCACCGCCCTAGTGATGAATATACTCCACAACTGACGTGCTACAAGCATGAGTTGAAATGGCGAAACTGCCATTTTGACGGCGTCATAGTGGCTAATTTGTCATAGGTGGCTTTTTTACTAGGAAGGAAAATTGACGGATGAGGCGCAAATGAGCAGACAAAGGAGATTGTTATAGGATGAAAGCACCCCCCTATAAGGTTTTATTTCCGATGGCGGACCGATTCCCTCGATTTAGTCAGCCAGCAGATAGTCTCAATTTATCAGACCTATAGTTCAATGAGAGCTATAAGTTTCACAAAATACCGCTTAATTTTCTGCTCTCAGGGAAGAGTGTTTTCGCCCTGCTAGGTCGCTGTAGTTGTATCAATGAATACCCTGTATTCAAGAAACCGCCTTTGTGGAACAGGACCAATCCGTACAAACGATGATTAGAATGATCGAATGCATAGAACAGGACCAATCCGTACAAACGATGATTAGAATGATCGAATGCATAGAACAGGACAAAGAGTTCTCTTGATATTGTGGTATATTTCAAACTTAACCCCAAACATGATGAATAGACACGAGAAAGGTTCCTAGAGTGGTCATTTCGTGAAACTGGAAGCTCTTGTGGGAAATCGCAACGGGATCCCGTAGTGAGTTTGAGAAAATCAGCAGTTTCAATTTCTCGTATTGACATTTTGAGTCTGACCTCCGGTTTTAGCTTCCTGGAACCCCCATCAGCAAAGTCCTGAAGTATACTGAGATACTTGAGATAGGCTTGCTGATTCAGGTTTTCCATCATAGAGAGAGTCACATTAGAGAAGGGTTCCGTGTCGGCATCTTGACTCAAGAGATATCGATAACGGATAGATTCGGCACTTTGTACGTTCGTTTAACCCATTGCGACCTGGTTTGCCAATATGTCTTTGCATAAGGTCTTAGCAGAGTTTCTGCTATGAGCGTGAAACTGATACGAGCGTGGAAGATTTAAATTTCCACTGTAGCTTGAACATACCCGTCCATCCTGACTCTCGAGTACAGAACTCTTTGGTCAACAGCATTGCTCGTGCGGCCAGTCTTCTTTCCACAGCCGGGTACTCGCGGATATGGTGGTGACTACAGTACTGCAGTACAATCTTCTGTAGCTATCTAATTACTTTCTCCCAGTGGCATCTCACATGCGCAAAATCAGTCTCAATGGCTTTGCGGGATTTTTTTTAGGACGCCGCCACAAATTCTAGGTCAAAATTGCACTCAAGCCATATTAGTGCTTACTTCATTTGACCAAGTGGCTCGTATTTTCCGTGGTACTACCTTCCAGTTTCAATGGACTAGGAAGAGCTTTTTCTCACTGTTTCTTTCCAATTTCAGGATTGGTTACTTGCAAGATTTGTTCTATTGTGCACATTTACTGATCTATATTGACTCGAAAGGTTAGCGATTCTTTACCGCGGATCACGTTCCGCTTAATTTTCCTTGAGCCGTGCAGATGATCACCAGAAATGGAAATACTCCAAACCGATCTTGTTCCAGCATCTTGCATACAATATGTGGCTTTAATTTCTTTTTCCAAGAAAGCTGGAGACCATGACGGAAGGAAACGATGAGTATGAATTTTTCATGAGAAATGAAGGGTTTTTTGTCCATTTAACAAGAAATATCAAATTCAAACACCAAAATTGAGAATTAACTGAAAACCTCCTCGAAATTCTATTTCCACCCCCTTTTTTTCGCTCTATTTTGTGCCTTGTTTTAGCATCTTATCTCTTCATTGCCAAATTGTATGAGCGATTTTTCTCCAGGATTGTCATCCAATCCTAGAAGATAGGCATTAATCCTCCAATTAAAATATTTCGAATGATAACGGGAATGCTAAATCCAGTATAGACATCCTTTAACGTGGCATTGGGAAAGTGGCAGACGGCAAAGGCAGCGCAGCCATCCAAAGGAAATTTGATCTCTTTTAGTCCTTACGGCATCCTGTCAGCACAGACCCACGACGTTTATGAAAGATGCTAGTTAGTGGACCCAAAATTTCACTTAAATAACCTGCTTCCCACAAACACGCTCATATATTGAACTTTACTAAAACTGTATCTGTTTGCCATTAAAACTCACTTTTCAATTTAATGTACGATACAGAAAACAAAGGCGTGCCTCGAGGTGGCCCTATGGGTCTCAATTTGACCTCTGCTCTCTCAAAACGAGGAGTTGGACCATCCACGGAGTCAGAGTCTGAAGACTTGGAGAATAATCTTGCTGATGAACACAAATATAGAAAAACAAAACAAACATTCAAAGGCTGGACTCTGATGTGGCTGGCATACCAATCACTCGGAGTCATCTATGGTGATATCGGTACCAGTCCTCTCTACGTCTACTCCTCGACGTTCACGTCTACCCCTTCGCGAGATGAGATAATTGGAGCTCTTTCAATTATCATTTGGTCTCTCACTCTGATTGTTTCTGTCAAGTACGTGTGTATTGTTCTTCAGGCCGACGATGACGGAGAAGGAGGTACTTTTGCTTTATATTCTTTGCTTGCGCGATTTTCGAACATCGGAAGAGAAGATCCGTTGCAAAAAAAGACTCTGAAAATGGAGCGATATGCTACTGGGGATCTCAGGCAGCCAAACAGGGGCTTCAGAAGCGTGATTGAGAAAAGCGCCGCCGCCAAGCTCATTTTCAAGCTGGCTGGTATCGTTGGTGTGTCGCTGATCATGGCCGATGGAGTTCTTACCCCAGCACAGTCCGTTCTTGGTGCAATCCAGGGTCTCAAAGTAGTCAAGCCTGACCTGCACAACTCTGTTGTTATTGGTGTGACTTGTGCTATTCTTGTTCTGCTTTTCATAATCCAACCCTTCGGCATCAGCAAAATCTCTAGTACTTTTGCCCCGATAGTCATTATCTGGTTGTTGTTCAATTTAGTTATTGGCATTTACAATCTCGCACTCTATGACCATACAGTCCTAAAAGCGTTTTCTCCCTACTTTGCCGGCCATTACCTCATTATTAATGGAACCGATGGATGGAGATCTTTGGGGGGACTTCTGCTGGCGTTCACTGGTGTTGAAGCATTGTTTGCAGACTTAGGAGCCTTTGGTGCTCGAGCCATACAAATTTCTTGGTTGGGATTCAGTTATCCTTGCTTGCTCCTCGCTTATATTGGTCAAGCAGCATACATCAGCATGGATCAAACGGGATTAGCATGGACCAATCCGTTTTTCAACTCGGTACCTTCACGAGCCTTTTATCCCGCTTTGGTTATTTCCATTCTGGCTGCGGTGGTCGCATCGCAGGCCATTGTTACAGGCACCTTTCAGTTGCTTATCCAGATTATGAACTTGAGTTATTTCCCTCGCCTGAAAGTCAAGCACACTTCAAAGAAATTTCATGGCCAGATCTATATCTCAGTTGCAAACTGGCTTATGATGGTTGGAACTGTTGTTGTCACGGCGGCTTATAACAATACAACCAGTCTGGGAAACGCCTATGGTGTGTGTGTCATCTTTGTGACTGTCCTCACCACATGCATGGTATCAGTGGTTGCCATTGTGGTCTGGAGAATAAATGCTATTCTAGTGTTGATATTCTTCCTGGTATTTGGCGCCCTCGACGGAGTCTATCTTTCTGCTGTTATTATCAAAGTCCCCAGTGGAGCGTGGTTGACTCTGGCGATTGCATTAATACTATCAATTATCTGTTACGTATGGCACGGCTGCAAAGAACACCAATGGAAGATGGAGGGTTCCAGGACCGTCGAGCCTAACCGAATTCTTCGTCTAGAAGCAGAGGGAAAGCTCTTCCTTCGAAAGGATGGTCAGGATGATCAAATGGTGGCTCCAATTGGTGGAGTCGGAGTCTTTTACGACAAAGACGTCTCATTGTTCCCACCTTTGGTTTCTGAGTTTATTACCAAGTTCCGAGCTCGACACGATATCATTGTGCTGCTCAACATTCGACCCCTCGGTATCCCTAGTCTTCCTGAAGAAGCAAGATTCTCTGTTCTGCGAACCTGGTTGCCAAATTGCTACAGAATTATTGTGAGACATGGTTATGTTGAAGATATTGCCCAAGATGAATGGGATTCCTTGATCTTTGAGCAGATTACCGGATTCTTACGTACTGAAGAAGGTGCGGTTCCTCGAAACTCTGAGGAAGCAGAAGTTATCGAACGTAATATTGAATTTGCACACAAAGCATTCAATGACCAGGTGATTTATGTCAAGCCAAAGAAGCGATATTTGGTAGATTCTTCTTACAATATCGCCAAGCGGGGGGTCTTGCGGGCTTTCTCCTGGATCGATGTCAACACCGGCGAGACTGAAGATTTGCTACGGGTTTCACCAGAAAAGGTGATTGAGCTTGGCTATACCAGTGCTATTTGAGTTTTTTCCTGTTTAGATGGGTTTTATTTTAGTTTAGCTACGACTTTAGAGCTTACGTATTAGATGAGATCTCGAATCATGCAAGATAAATAATAACTTATCCGATAGTTAAGAACTCTGCGTTAGTAGTGTGGGGGGGGGGGGTGCGGGGTCCAAGTTCGGGGACTAAATTGCTTTTAACCGTCGCTATTGCACTTGGCTTTCTAGTATATATAGCTGACCAAAGTAGTCTTTAGTTTTAGCAAATATAGCTATAATACAATGGATAATTGGGTGTTTAGCCAAATCCTGGCACCTGAGCATCTGAATAAAGTGTTGAGAATCGCCCGTAGTAAAGCGGAATCGGAAGACCTGCCATACAGAACTGAGCCAAAGGAAGAGCGATATATATATGAGTCCCCGAGCTGGTGGTCTGCTGGATTCTTTCCTGGGTCGCTTTGGGCAATTTACGAAAGAATTGTCAAGTATGACTGTCAGTTTGACACTTCAGCAGATGAAGTTCTGAAGTATGCTAAGCTCTGGCAAGGGAAAGTGGAATCACAAAAGACCAACACCTCAACCCATGACATTGGCTTTCTCATGATGCCCTCATTTGGAAGAGAGTCTGAGTTACTTAAGAGTAAGTCATCTGAGGAGGTAATTATCACAGCAGCCAATTCTCTCATTACCAGATGGAATGCAACAGTTGGTTTGCTGCGTTCTTGGGATTCGATTGAATCCAAAACCTACAAGTACAGCTCGAAGGAAAGAGATTTTCTGGTGATTATTGACAATATGATGAATCTTGATCTGCTGTACAAGGCCACTGAGATATCAGGGGACCCAAAATATGCTTCAATTGCCACACAGCATGCTGAGACTACCCGAAAGTTTTTTATCCGTGACGATAACTCTACCTATCATCTCATTGTTTTTGATCCCGTCACAGGAGAACGTAAAATTGGACTAACCTTGGAGGGGTATGGTCATGAGAGCGCTTGGGCTCAGGGACAGGCATGGGCCTTGTACGGATATGCCACTGTCTACAGATATACGCATAAGAAAGAGTACCTTGAGCTAGCTACAACACTCGCCGATTATTTTGTATCTAGAACTGAGGAAGATGGAACGGTATACTGGGATTTTGATGCCCCGAAACCGACTGATCTGGACACCACGGCTTCTATGATTGCATGTTCTGGTCTTCTCTTGATCTGTCAACTCGAAAACTCCAAGAGATATCAGGAACCTGTCAACAGGATCCTAGGACATATCTGTCGAGATGGTTTTGCTAAAGATAGCAGTGATGTTATTTTAGATCATGGAGCGGTTGACAATGGCACTTTTCAGTTGAACCGGTTCACAGACCATGGCCTGGTGTTTGGTGATTATTACTTTATAGAGGTCGGGAATCGACTTTTGGAGTTAAGGTGGGAGTGATCCGTGAAGTGAGGGACTTTTGTACACAACAATTACACTACCAGCTGATTTTAGAGGACTCGGCTCAGTGCATTAAAAGTCTTGGCTTCTGCGAGATAAAGGGGTCTATGCAAGATTGTGCAGAGTTGAAAATTTTCAAGGTGTGCCGAGTAAGCTGTTGAATATACGTTCAATTCTGTGAATACTGCCTGTCTATTGGACCCAACTAAGATGGAATGCGTTAACACTCGACGATCTAATGTCCGGGATTAGTTGAAGGTTACATTTCATGTATTAGAACGGCTGCTTGCAGGCGGAACAGTGAGAATGTCACGTTTAGATAAGAGATCTCTACGGGGAAAGGTGGCGGTGTCTGTGTTACGGTACATATTAGTGTGAGTTTTCACTCCGAGTTTACGTATACTACAGCTCCATCCCCTTTTACGCATACACGATTGCGTCATCATGGTTAAAATAGAAAACAATTTTTCAGATAAAAAAAGAATAATGTACAGCACTGAGTCACCCCATGTTTGACAATCAGATAAACTATACATTAGTACACTGGTTTGATGATCATGCATTCGTGACTCGACACACTACCGTCTCTACTTCACCATGATATATCTCCACAATACGGCATCACTACCCTAGCAACAAATCGGCGCTTAGCTGGCCCCTCTCATTAATATAAAAGCCGTGGCACCGGTTACCCTCCCTTTACACATGACTATCGTAATCTCGCGTTGTCGATCCTTGCATTGGCTTCTAAATGTCAGGTCTTAAAAAAAGTTTAGCCAAGAGATGAAGTGAGTAAACTCCAGTAAAATGTGTGCATTCAACGAACTTTCCTTAGACGAACCCATCAACTCATCTAAAACAACCAACTCGACACTTTGCGCCTGTACTTTCTAGATTTCAGGCCCCTTTGTCACTCAAACAGTTCTCCCTATTCCACCGTCGGATTCCGCCTTAAGAAATCATCTGCAACATGTACTCAAATGCGGCACCTTAGCGCCTTTCAATATAAATATATATATAACAAAATATATTCACGATAAATTTCTGATACGACAGGCAAAACGCACGAAACGGCTGTCAGACGTCTTTTCTCCACCCCCC